>NC_069404.1:4315502-4390999 GCF_026875155.1 Cherax quadricarinatus | reverse complement strand
AAAGGACGGGCCCTCAGCTATTAATACCGCAGACCTCCCTTAAGTTTTCCCAGTATTCCAGCAAAAACCTTTTTTCACTATCAACAAATCCCTTCCATACTTAAAATTGCTCTTGAAAATATGATCTGTATTCCTGTCTTTTTAAAGAATCACTAAAAATCCTGCGTTTTACACGGCCCTTGGGCCATCTACATTTAACGTTAGGCATTAAAAAATGATATCGTGGGCTTCCCAAATCGCCCAAATGTCCAAGGGCCCTTTACGTTTTTGCACAGTAGTTTTTCACAATCCCCCTTTCCTTGCCTCACCTTTCCTGCCCATTACCCCCCTCCCCCGATATTTTTTTGGGGCACCATGAGTGCTTTTTCCCCAGATTTGCGCGGGTGTCAAAAAACATCATCACTGTCAAAGCACTCCCTCTCCTTTTGTGAGCCCAACTATGTGCATGCCCTTCGCACTTTCAACTTATGCACTTCACCACCCACAAATCCTGGGTTGCTGTCCCCCCCACCCCATTGCACTCCTCATGAATTCCACCCTTATCTACAGTGTCCATCCGACCCCATAGTATGTTCCGCCCCCTTTTTGATTCCCCAAGAACCCCGTTTAACAGTGTCTATTGCAGCTAAAAACTCCATCCCCAATTTCCCCTTGTCTCGCCTCATCTCTTAGTAGATCTCAGTCACTGAGAGCCCTCCAGTAATGTTACACATTCCACCGGATTGCCCCTCCACGTTTTCACTCCATGCCTGTGGGCCCGGGATGCCCCGTGTTGACGGGGTCGTCACCTCTCTCTCCTTCCCCACCCCTTTTTCCCCTTCCTTTGGTTCGGGTGACGTCGTCGGGACAATCAACCCATTGATCTACGCTCCAACAGTCGCATGTTCTTCTCTGCCCCCTAGTGCATTTTACCTGATTTCAAAATTCACTCAATGCACTACATGGTATAGTTTTGTGCAAGGACACTTAAGGGAAGGGATCCCTCAGCGTCCAGCTACTTTCCTCAGACCATTCCAATGTTGCTTGATGTATAAACCCCCAAAACCCTTTTCGAAAGTTGTTTTTTATGTTTTCCTCTCCCCTTAAATGGGACGTTCTGTAACTTTACCCAAGTATAATACTTGGATAGTCCCTCATTGTACTTTAAACCGGGGTTAACCAGCTACACACATCCTGATACTTTTTCCACATTTGTATATACGCGCCCTCCGAATTTCACGAAGATTTTGTACCCCTTAAAGCAACTCCATAAAATCTTCGTTGTTGATGAGTGGGTACTTTAAGTGGCAGGCACGTAACTGACGCTTTGGGTGTTAAAAAACCTGCCTTTCAACACCTCAATATACCAGTGTTTTTTTCCCCTCCGGGTATTTCTGGGCCATCTTGCGAAAATCACCGTGCCCAACTGTGCGATCAGCCCCAACGTGGGTCCTCCACCAAGGGTGTTTGACGAATGTGGAAAAAAGCGAAGCACAACCCTCGGCCGAAGCAAAAGGGGGTCAATGCATAATGAATTTGTTGCAATGTGACGATGGCAAAAATTCTATAGTGTTCCCTTTTTTGAGACTTTAACAATGCCTTGTGAGCAGTATTCAAATACTTAGAACTCCCACTGAAACCTCGTGGCACTCTAAACCCCATAATTTCATCCCTCCTTTGAAAACTATATTTTACAATATCCAAAACGGATGCTCGAGCTAGGCCAGCCTATGGTTGATTAGTTTAGTTTTTGCACGAAGGGGCTAGTTATTGTGCACCCCATATCCATTTTGGGGCGGAAAGCGCCGAGGAGAATTTGGATACACAAAAGGGCCCCTAGGAATTTGGCCCAAAGGGTTAACAGGAATACATAGGATTATATCTACTATCTATAGTTCACTTATTGTTACAAGCAAATTTGGGAAATTTTGCTTTATTTGGGGTATCTTATTTTTTTAAATAAGATATTTTGGACATGTCACATAGGTTTTTATACTGTTTTCTCGTTTCCTCAATAAGTGGACAAAAAGACATGTGGAAAGAGAGTGACATATGCCTATCACTAATTTACTTTTTATTTTTTCATATCGTGGTTTTCCCCCAAACGCCAAGAAGTACTTGAAACCCAAAGCCAAGCCTGGCCACTACAACATCAGTCATCTGTTCACATTGAAGTTGTCCAAAACTTTATTTTCGTTCTTTTTATCACGGGGGTTTGTTACTCGGGTTCTAACTGCATTCCTAAAAACAATATTTTCATTATTTACTTCTCTCCTAATAATTCCTAATGCTAGCACAGTTATCCCCAAAAGTTATATTCTACATTCCCTTTCGTACCTTTTGGTAACAATCAACTTTATCATGAAGGAGAAACCCAAGTTGGGGGACCTAGAAATTTGTACAAAATTTCCCTTTGTCCCAATTTTTGGGTTTTTCCCTTTTTCTTCCCCGAAACCATCGTCCCCTGAAATGCGAGGCTTTTTCAAACTGCCCTGCTGCTGCCAAGAGCTTGTCAGAGCTGCGACAGACTGGGAAATATTTGTAAAGGGCCTCAATGCACCCCCCCCTTTGGGCCGGGCAGGGAAGGGAATAAAAAATTTAAGGGTAAAAAAGGGTCAGTTAGCTCCCCCTCATTCCTTAAAAGGGTGAATGAGCTGTAGTGTTGGGCTGCGTATCAGCTTGAAAATTTTCCCCCGTCCTCACAGACGAAATTTAATGAAAAATAAGATGCATAAAGAGACTTGTTTTTTTTTATGCCCAGAAGGAAATGACTGTAACTTTTTTCACTAATTTGAACTTAATGTAGCATAGGGAAAACCCACGTCGCCTGGGAAGGATGGTATTAAAAATACTCGATTGCGTGTCGAGTATCGGGTAATTTTTCCCCGAATTTTTAAACATGAGTATGAAACTAGGGAGCTCCGAAATCAAGGCCCCCTTCCCCTTCCAAAGGGCTCATCAACAAAATGCATTTGTAAAAATCTCTTCTAGCTGTTGTTTAAAAAACGTCGGAGGTGATTTATAATTGTTCATCCAAAATTTAGAAATTTTTTCCCCCTGTTGCATGGTTTTTCTTTCATGGAAGGAGCGGAATCATTGCATAGACCCTTTCTCCTTGCACACTGACAGTTCATATACTCCTTTCCCTTTTCCCTTTAAAATCTGTTTTTTATGTAACCAATCAAATGTAATATTAATGAACTACCCAGAATGGTGTTGGGAATGGCTTCTCAGTGGATTAAATGAAAAACCTCCCAAAAAAAAGTCGTCTGTGTTGTTCCAGGGATTGAAATATAAATAAAGACTTTGAATTAGGAACCCCAAGGGAGGTATCCTCGTCCCCCCCTGTTCAATATTTACTTAATGTTTTATTAAACTATGCCGGCCAGCCCCATCATTATATGATTAGTTTTTGTGATATAATGATTTCACCTGGGATTTGAACCCCAAAACTTTCATAATCATGTACTAGCCTCGTTGGCCCTGGGGTTGATAATCTTACTGAAAAAACAAAGATACTCAAAGAATCCTCGACAGAGAGGCGCATTCCCCATATCCAGCTGCATGGGGGCCCTTTTTTGAATATGAAACCCAAAATACGGGTATCGGGTTTTGAACCCCACTACTTGGCCCTGTTGTAACGAGACTTTTCCCCAATAAAAAAAGCTAAAGAGCACTTAGATTGTGGCGGTTTTCATCCCAGGTATGGTGTAATGTTAAAATTTCAAAAAATGAATATCTTGCCAATTAGATCATGGTTATTTGTTATCCACTATTTCTCTTGGTTGACTGGAAGTGGGGGGTGGAAAAACTGCAGTACGAAAAATAGGATCATCCTGGGATCCCCTTGCACTGCCAAAAATTTTTAAAAATAGGGGAATAAAACTTGATATTCGAAGCACAGAGATCGTGTTCTGAAAAAAAACCCCTAATTGGGGTTAATATGATCAGGCAAGCCCATTAAAACCCTCTTACAGAAGCCCCCCAAACTTTCCTCAGCACTGGTGAACACTCCCTCTAGATGGGATCGAAAAAAAGGGAATCGACCCCCTCATGAACCAGAACTGATCGCAAGTAAGGTAACAGCGCCACTTCTTGCCCCCGGGGATTTTTCCCCCTTTCCCAAACCTCCCATCCGTCCTTTTTTCCCCCCCAAATACTTCCTTAAAATCACAAAAAAGTTTCATTTGAAGCCAGACAGGTCCCTTTAAAGCTGTTTTGGTAACTTAGCACAGAGCACATTTTACTCACCTAGTTTTTTCACAAAGTTGTGGTTGCGGGGGTCGATTTAAGCCCCGGGGCCCGCCTCCCCTGGCCCTACAGGCACTCTTCCTGCCCCATAGTTTATCATGTTCTTAAATATTATGGACCCTGCCTCCACTACTCACTCCAGACTATTCCACTTCCGACAATCTGTGATGAAAAATATTCCTAACACCCTTGTGATTCATCTATTTTAAACTTCAACTGTGATGTTGTTGTTTCCCTATCTCTGGATTTTATATGTCGTATTTTATATGTCGTTATTATACCCCCCCTTCTCTCCGTCGCCCAAATGGTAGACGTTTTCCCCTTAACCTCTCCTGTAAGACTTGCCCCTTAGTTCCGGGGGACTATCTAGTTGCAAACCTTTACTTTCTCTAGCTTTCTTACGGCATGGTTAGGTGTGGGTTCCAAACTGGTGCTGATTACAATACAGACCTAAATACAGGGTATCAGGGTCCTGAACCAGAACACCCCTTGGGAGGGGGGGGCCCAATTTTGAACAATTTTTTTGGGCCCCATGTAGGAAGCAATCAAACTGTAGCTTAAAAAATGCATGCGAGAAAAATAGAGAAAACAGATGTAAGCTACTTTTTAATATAATTTTACGAATGAAGTCTAAAAATAAAAAAAAAAAATTTGTACATCACCTCAAAAAGTACTCGTCACAATACCATTTGTTTTGACGGGAAAAAGATTTATTAAAAATATTTGTTGTTCAGAAAAAAAATCAAATTTTAAAAATGCCTGTTGGAAAAAAATTATTTTTTTGGATTCTAAAAAATCACTTAACATTCATAAACATAAATGAGTGTTTTTTGGGCCTTCTTTAAAGGAAAAAGTTATTTTAGCTTTTTTTTTTTTTGCAAAGTCTTTTAGAATTTTTCGAAGTTTAAACTCCTGCTAATTTCAGATTAAAAGGACATAATCGCCAAATGTTAAAACAGAATTCAAAAAAAGACTAAGAAAAAATAAAAGGGGGTCCATCGCAAACGTTAAAAAAAGCACACATCGCCCCCCCCAGGGGCAACTTCGCCATATTTTTGGGAAAAATTCGCCAACATATATCCAAAGCCCTTTTTTAACTTAATGTTTTTGTGTGCTAAGCTGAGAGTAGATTACATTTCTAGCGTGGGGCCTTTAAGGGGGGGGGGGGGCGAAATTGGACAATGGCCCAACGGTTTAAAGGGCCCCGGCCTATCCTGAACGTTCCTTATTGAGATGCCAGAATGTGTTGTGTGTGTGTTTTTTGTTTCCATTTTGCCCTAGGCAAAAGTCGTTTTGAATAGGCCTGTAGTTTTTTTTATTTTAATGTCTTCATGCCCCCCACCCCCACCCTGTGGGAAGCAGTAAAAAGACTACAGGGGCCCAACAACGGCCAGGGACTGGGCCTCAAACCCCCGCGGCGAGCAATTTTACGAGGAATGAATTCAAAAATTTACAAAGGCAATGAACTCCGGGCAGGTCTAGTCACATCCGAAACCCAAAAGGGTATCAACAGACCACAGAGGGGGAAAAGGGGGCCGGGACGGGCCCCCAAAAGTCTTGAGGCTGAACCAGGTAAAAGGGTAACGACTCAAAAAGTTACAAAGGCAACGAATACGTAAGAAGGGGTTACCCCGCCTGCACATGGTACAAATCATGAACAAATTTCAGGAAACGAGAAATTCCACTTCCCACACCCGCCACAACTGTAGTGGCCCCGGTGCAAACATTGATGTTGAGTCCACCCAACACACACACACACACACACACACACCCACACAAACACACCACCCTTTCTGCTCTCTCTCTCTTACTCTCCCTTTTTGCCCCTTTCTATCTTGTCTCTCTTTTGCTCTCTCTCTCTCTCCTCTTCTCTTGCTCCCTCTTGCTCTCTTCTCTCTTGCCCTTCTCTTGCTCTCCTCTCTCTCTCTTGATCTCTCTCTCTCTTGCTCTCTCTCTCTCTTGCTCTCTCTCTCTTTGCTCTCTCTCTCTTCTTGTCTCCTCTTTTCTTGCTCTCCTCTCTCTCTTGCTCCCCTCTCTCTTGCTCTTCTCTTCTTGCTCTCTCTCTTGCTCTCTCCTCTCTCTTGTCCTTCTCTCTTGCCTCTCTCTTCTTCTCTCTCTCTTGCTCTCTCTCTCTCTTGCTCTCTTCCTCTTGCCTCTCTCGCCCCCTTTTTTCCCTTCTAACTTCCCCTCCCTACTCTTAAAAAAAAAAAAAAAAAAAAAAAAAAAAAATGTGGGGACTCGCAGGAACCAAGGTCAGATGAGAATGGTTCGGGTAGGGGGGAGGGGATGGGGGCAGTGGAAAAAGGATGGAACAAGGTGGGAGAACAAAACTAAGAAATAAGAAAGGGGGGAACACTGCGGAGGCCTGCTGGCCCATATAGGCGGGCCCTTTTCAATTCATCCCACAAAACAAAACTTTTTCCCCTACCCAATTTTCAATGCCCCCCAAGAAATAAGCTCTGAGTGAAAGTCCACTCAAATCCAACCCCCCCACTATGTTTTACCCAAACCCCTGTTTTTGAAACTACCCAAAGCCCCACCTAAATAACCCAACTAGGTAGATGTTCCATCATCAACTACCCATTTCCAAACCTTACTTTCCGTGTTTTTCAAAATCAAAACTTATCTAATTTAAACCCCAATTACTGCGCGTTCCTCTTGGGGACACCCCAAAGACCTTTTAATATCCCCTTTATTAATACCATTTTCCCACTTATACATTCGATCAGGTCTCCTCTCATTCTTCGTCAACAAGTAAATGTAACTTAAGAGTTTTCAATCTTTCTTCAAAAGGAAGATTTCTGTGATGTATTAATTTAGTCACCCCTACGCTGAATGTTTTCTAACGAATTTTTTCCATTTTGTAATGGAGACCAAAAATGAGCGCAAAATAAAGGGTGAGGCCTTATAATGAGTAAAAAGTGCATATGACCTCGGGACTTCTGTTGCTTCACTTTTTATATAAATCCCAGAAATCTATTTGCCTTATTAGTACGCTGGCATTCTGTTTTGGGTTTTAAAGGTTTGTGCTCACCATAACCCCCAATCCTTTTTCGTAATCTGTATGGAAAGTTCTACATCATTAATTTAAAAAGTATTTTGGGTTATGGGACCCCCCGCTTCAAAACCTTGCATTTATCTACATTGAACTGCACTCCCCATTTTTTGACCAAGAAAAGAGTTTGTTTAATCTCTGAAATTCCCTAAAAACTACGTTTGAATCAAATTTCCTACCTCTTTTTTGCATCGGCGAATTTTCTCATTACTAGTAATTCCTCATCAAGATCATTGATATATATTTTAAATAACAACGGGCCCAAGACTGATCCCCCCCCGTGGGGAAAGCCCTTGTTACAGATCCCCACTCGGGTTAACCCCCCTTTTTTTGGGGGAATCTCTGTTCCCGTCATGAGCCCGACTGATCCAGAGAGCACTTTTCCCCCCAAAGCCATGACGCCATTTTTTTAAAAATTTTATGGTGCGGGAAATCATAAAAGCCTTTCTAAATTAAATAAATAAATCAAATCTTTATTTTGGTCAACAGCCTCAAAAACTTTCTGAAAAAAGTTTAAAAAATTAGTTAGACAAGCCCGGCCCCTTTTGAATCCTGCTGAGATCATTAATCCACTATGCTTATCGAATGGCTTCTTATAATCTCAGCTATAATTGACTCTATAATTTGCCTACAATTTAGGTCAGGCTTTTTGGAGGTAATTTGAAAAAAAAAAAACGCTTTTCCCTGTTTTTAAAAATAGGGGTTACATTTGCCATCTTCCCCCTATAAAAACTACACCCGTTTGAAAGATAAATTAAAAAAATTATTAATGGTTCACAGGTTCCATTTTGCTTCCTTTAAAAACCCTTGAAAAAAATCTCGGAAAACCCGGGGACTTTTTTGCTTCATTGTCTATCTGCCCAACATCTCCTGTGACTGTGATGTTACATAATTTATCTTTTCTAGCCCACTGTAAAAATTAATTACGGAAAAATTGTTAGTGTCTTTCCCTTTTAAAAAATGAGAGAAAAAAAATTTTTTAAAACAAGCACATTTTATTCTCTTGCAGTAAGGTGCCCATGTTATTTTTTGGGGGGCCTATTTATCTCTAACTTTTGTTCTATAGACCTGGAAAAAAAATTTTTGGGTTATTTTAGAATCCCTAGCAATTTAATTTTTATAGTCCTTTTTGCTTTTCTTATCCCCCTTTTTTAAGTCCCCCTTAATGTCAATTACTGATTTTAAGATGCCCCCCCCCCTCTTTTTATGCCCATAAATTTTTTTTTATGCCCCATAGTATTTGGCCATTATTATCCATTTTGGGTCATTTCTATTTTATTAATTTCTTTTTATGGGGTAAACGCCTTTGGCAGCATGTATTTTTCAGAAAAATGTCATTTGATAGCTCTTTCGTTCCCCGTCAACAGAGTAAGTGTTCTCTAAGCCCCTCGTAATTCTAAAGCGAAAAAAATGGGGGCTGTTATGAGTTATCGTACTATGATTCCTTCAAAGCTAAATGTAATTGACTTGTGGTCGCTAGCACCCAGTTCCTCTGAAATTTCTAAATTTTAACAAGGGGTTCTTTTTCCATAAATAAATAAGCGGTTATTTCCCCTGTAGGTTTTGTCACAAATGCTTTAAAAAACAATCGAAATACTTCTAAGAAGTCGTACGATTCTAAATTCCCGTCAAAAAATTCCCAAACAAATACTAAAAGTTAAAGCTCCTAGAATTCACATTACGTGCCTTGTGCCCTTAAAAATTTCCTCCCATATAGTTTCCCTTGGTCCCCCATCTAAGTTAGGGGGCGGTATACACTCCCAAAAAAGTTTTTTATGCCCCTTGAAAAATTTTATCCAAACAATCTGTATGTGTTATTCAGATTAATCCCCTTTTTATGCAACGTTCAAGCGATTTGAATACAATTTTCCCCCCCCCCCCCCAATACTTCTTCTTCTTGGGGAAAAATTTAAAACCCCGAATATGACATTCCCCAGGCATGTCCGATTTTGAATTAAACCAGTCTCGTTAAAACAAATCACAATGTTACCCCATTTTGCAACTAATCTCAAATCGTCCATCTTATTCCCACACTACGGCAATTAGCTAATAAACATTTTAAAACTTCCTTTTTCTTTACCCTTCCTGCTCATTTTTTTTTCCTACTAAACCCATCTGTCCCTTTTCACCCAAGGTCCCCGGCTTTTCAATATCTATCTCGTTCTTATTTTTTGTTTCCCCAGAACTCGTAATATTACTACCTGGGACTTCCTGTTTTCCCCGCCAAAACCCCTACCACTAACTATTCCCTTTTAAAGTCCTAACGCTCCCCCACTGCAGTTGCCGTGCTCCCACCCCCACCTAATAAGTGAACCCCTCCCTACTTGCTCTTGCCATGAAGAGTCCCAGTTTTTCAAGAATGTTACCGCATTTTCCTTTTAAAAATTTGTCCCCAGCAATTGACACCAATTGCCCTGGACAACCATTACTTCCAACTCCCCCCCCTTGCAAAATACCAATATGAGAGGGTTCCCACCTTACTTCTAATTTTTCTATTGCTGACCTTACCTGCTAATCAGGTCCTCATCTACTTTGCCAAAAAATCGTTGTCCCGCATGGGGGAGATAAAGGGGTTGCTCCCATTCCTCTCATGATGTCATCCCCGAGGCTAAAATATCCTCCTCCCAGCCCCCGGAAAGCAAACTCTCTGTCTCCTATCCTGTTTCAAGCGAAGCCCATCCATAACCTAACTTGGCTATCCCCAACAAAACAATATTTTTACCTTCCTTTAAGTCTTTTGTCGTGTGTTCCCCGAGTCACCACATTCGTCGGGGAGCACTGAGAATGTTTGGATGTTTCCCCAACAGTTTCACGGCAGTCTCTTTTTTCTTCATCGTTTTTACCTTTCATTCGTCTTCTTAATCGTCCTTCTTCCGCTGTCCAGCCACTGCCATTTCCTTCTTTACCCGAGGACTCAAAACAGGAGGAACGAATCTTCTTTTTTTCCTCGGTCAATCGCCCCAATTTCCAAATTTGCCAACCCAATTCTTCCCTTTAAACTGTTGGTAAAGTTGCTCGATGGAGGGCTCTTGCTTCAAATTCTGAGAGCGCGCAAAAAGGTCTTCACAGAGCCAAATAAAAGTTTCAGCTTTCTGAAAAAATGGAAAAGAGCTCTTGTAAATTGGAAAGGAGGTTGAAGAAGGAGAAAAGAATTGGGAGGCAAGTCGAAACTGCAGTGCCAAAATAAGGGTCCTAGAAGTTGAGATAAAAAGGGGAAGCGAGTTACAGGGGCAGTGACCGAGAAACCAGATATGAAGCTCAGGTGAACAGGAAGAAGGGAATTTTTGAATTATGCTAAGGTCACATCAATCGCCAAGGGGGACCCAAGGGGGAAAGGGAAGATCAGCTGGGTTTCAGTGGAGAGGGTGATAGGGCGAATGCTGAGGCACAACAAGGCTATCAAGAGCCACTGGAAAAATAAGGGGAGAAAATGACCCAACAGGGAGGTCCGAGTCACGAGGGTGAGGGAAGGGAGGAAGAAAGGGGAAAAACATGTTTATCCCGGCTTCGGAGAAAGGAAAGGAACACACTGAAAGGAAGCAGGAAGAAAAAAAGGAGATTGAGAAAATCTCACGGAATAGGTGAAGAGATGGACGAATGTAAATTTTCAGAGAATAGGGGGTCCGAAAGGGGGAAAACGACCAATCAAGTGATTTCGGACGGAAAAAAGTGCAGAACGGATCCCCCAAGGAAAACCCCGATTGAAATACTCGGAAGAGTACAAAAGGGGGGTTCCTAGCAGAACAGAACAAAATCAGAAAGACAGCAGCTAGGGAGGGGGACAAAAAGGGGAAAAGGAGTGGAAAAAAAGAAAGGAGGGAATCAGCAGAGGTTTTAGTCAGAGCAGGACAGAACAGAAGGGCAACACCACACAATACTCTCAGAACCATACAACCCATCACACCATCCCAAACACATACAATCCATACCCACAGCCCCCACCCAAAACCGGCATAGAATCCC
This sequence comes from Cherax quadricarinatus, assembly GCF_026875155.1. NCBI lineage: Eukaryota > Metazoa > Arthropoda > Malacostraca > Decapoda > Parastacidae > Cherax > Cherax quadricarinatus. The sequence goes on along the minus strand of NC_069404.1, from coordinate 4,379,751 downwards.
ACATATGCCCCAGGTCTCCCCCTCACAGGCCCCCCAAAACCACAGTGTTGGGAAAAGGGAAAATGAAGGGATGGGACACAAAAGGATGGAATAACAAATAAGTGGGGGGAGTGGCACGAAAGAGTCAAGAACATCACCGGAATCATAGCTTTAAGAAACCAAGCTTACAGGTTTAACAAAAGCCATCTTTCCCAAAGGGATACCAAATCCTAGGAAAGACAGGGGAACAGGGGGGGGGGGGGGAGTGGGGTTGCTGATCAAAAATCGCTGGAATTTTTATGAGCTGGAGAGAGGAGATACGGAGAAGGGAAAGGATTTCATAGTGGGAACACTTCATTGGAGTCCCCAAGGTTTGGAATAGCAGTATGTTTTAACCCCCCACAGAATGCAGGAGGCCAAGGCAAGGTACGACGAGGCAATAGACGATGGTTGACCTGGTACAGTGGCCAGAAGAGCTCATGCATGCGGGCAAAAGCTCCCGACATGGGTGACTTTAACCCCAAGGGGAAACGATTGGGGGGAACTTGGACCCACATGGGGGGCCCAAAATAATGGAGGGGGAAGATATGGAGGTGGTACGGAGAACTTCATGACCAACACTAAGGGACACTACAAGGGGAGAGAGGAAAAGGAGAAACCCGCAAATGGACTTAGATTCACCCTTTGTAGTGCAGATATCGAGGCATACATATGAAAGACCCCCTTGGGGGCCCGTGACCTGTGGTTTTTAAACTTCGAATACACATAGAGTACAAGTGGAGGGGGAAAAAAAGGAAGGCCAGGACAATGAAACCAAACTACAAGAAAGGGGAATACACGGAAAGGGAAATACCGAAAGGGGGTTTAGTGGGGCAGAGAATGGAGGGGAAACCCGTTAATGAGATGATGGAATATGTAGCAAAAAAATCAAGGAGGGTGAGGGGAGGTTTTTTACCCCAAGGGTAACAGGAGTAATGAAAAAGCCGGAGAGCCCTGGTTTTCCCAAAGGGGCGGGAGGGAAAAAAACCAAATGTGCTAGGGAATGGAAAAAATAGAAGGCAAAGGACCCAGGAGAATAAAAGGGGAAAAAAATCGTAGAGCCCGAAAAACGAATATGCACAGATAAAAAGGGGGGCCCAAAGACAATAGAAAATGACATAGCAGCGAAAACCCCCCCCAATCTGACCCGAAACTGTTTTTTAAACCAATCAGGAGGAAAACAACAGTCAAGGACCAGGTAAACGGCTAAGGAAGGAAGGGGGAGAGACAAAAGGAAAAAGACGGAAAAATGTGAAAAACCAAAAAAGAGATTCAAAGAAGGGTTTACAGAGGGGACAGAAGGGGGCTCCCGAAGAGGGGAAGGGGGGGACACCCAAGGTGGGGAAAAGTTCAACAACCGAGGAAGAAGTGAAAAGGCTTCGAGTGAGCAGAACCCAAAGGCAATGGGGCCAATAACATTCCCCAGGTATTGAGAGGGGAGCAGAGGCGCTATGTGTCCCCTAACAACAATATTCAATAATCTACGAAACAGGGGGATTGCCTGGGCATGGAAACAGCAAATGTAGTCCCAAACTTTAAAAAAAGGGGACGACATGAGCATTAAACTAAGACCAGGTCACTGAATGTTAAATATCAAAAAATGGGAAGATTATCAGGAAAGAGTGGTGGAACCCCTAGAAAGGAATATCTATCAACAGCAGCCGGGATGGTTTAGGGGGGGAAAACCTGTGTCACAACTACTGGAGTTCTATGACATGGGACAGAAATAAGACAAAGAGAGAGGGGGGGGGGGATTGATTTTCTTGGACTGCAAGAAGGCGTTTGACCAGTTCCAAAAAGATTGGTGCAAAAAACTGGGGACCCGCAGGAAACAGGGAAGGCCTACAATGGATCAGGGAATACTGGCAGGAAAACGCGCGAGTCTGGTCGTGGCGGGGTCGGTGGGCCTGGACCCGCGGGGTCCCGCAGGGGTCAGTCCTAGGGGGCCATGCTGTTTCTGGTATTTGTGAACGACATGACGGAAGGAATAGACTCTAGGTGTCCCTGTTTTTCAGATGACGTGAAGTTGTGAAAGAATCACTCGATCGAAGACCAGGAAAAACTACAAAGGGGTTGGCAGGGTGCGACCCGGTCCAGCAATTGGCCCTGGAGTTCAACCCCCCAAATCAAAGCATGAAAATTGGGGAAGGGCAAAGAAGGCCCCAGCGGAGTACAGTCTAGGGGGTCAGAGATACAAACCTCACTCAAGGGAAAAAAATCTTGGGGTGAGTTTTTAACACCAGGCCCATCTCCCCGAAGCGCACATCAACCAAATTAAAAATTCAGCTTTTTGGGGGCCCGCAAACCTCAGAACAGCATTCCGACTCTTAAAAAGGAAACGTTTAGGCCCTGTACACCCCTATACGTTAGGCCCTATTGGAGTATGCGGCCCCTTTGGAAAACCCCACCTATCAAGCCGAAAGAAACTAAAAGAAAGTGCAAAGGGTTTTCAACAAGACTATCCCGAGCTAAGAGGTATGTCCTCGGGAGAGGTTAAGGGGAAAACAACCCGACGACACTGGAGGGCAGGAGAATAGGGGGGGAAAGTAAGCATACAAAAATGAAGGGAATTGACAAGGTGGACAAAGACAGGGGGTTTCCGAGATTGGAACAGTAAAAAGGGGGAAAAGTTGGAAGCTAAGACACAGATAATCACAGGGTGTTAGGAAGTATTTTTTCGCCACAGAGTAGTCAGAAGTGGAATAGTTTTGGGGAAGCGATGAGTGGAGGCAGGATCCATACATCTTTAAGCAGGTATGATAAAGCCCGGCTCAGGGGGGGGGGGACCCAGTAGGATAGTGAAGAGGCGGGGCCAGGAGCTCGGGTCGCCCCCGAACTCAACTGGGAGTACAAATAGGTAGTACAACACCACACCCACACACACACACAACACACCAAACACGCACACCCACAACCACCAGCACACACAAACACACACAAACACACACGCACACACAAAGGAGCTTGGACCGACCCCCGCAATTAACTAGGGGAGTGCACACACACACACACCACACACACACACACACATGCCACATGTGGTAATGCTTTTTTACGCAGCAAAGTCAGGGTATTTCTCCAGAATGGTCTGTAATATACCACTGTGGATATAAACTACTTAGCCATTTCTTGAACATTTCTGAGTGAGTTGTTTCAAAATGCATTAATTTTATCGCACTCCAGTACATAGATGACCAGGGTGTGACAATAGTCCATCTGGCAAAGTTTACATTTCGTTTGGTCTACATCTGGTGGTGGTGATTTAACCTGCCAAAGATACTTGTAACCCAGCCGGTGTGTGTACTCACCTATTTGTACTCACCTATTTGTGGTTGCAGGGGTCGAGTCCTAGCTCTCCGGCCCCGCCTCTTCCCCGGTTGCTACTAAACCCTCTCCTCTCCCCGATCCATGAGCTTTAATCAACCTCGTCTTAAAACTGTGTATGGTCCTGCACCACCTACGTCATTTTCTAGGCTATCCACTGCCTTACAACTCTATGACTGAAGAAATACTTCTACTATCTCTCTGACTCATTTGTGTCTTCAACTTCCAATTGGGCCCTCTTGTTCTGTGTCCCCCTCCTGGAACATCCTGTCCCTTGTCCACCTTGTCTATTCCAACGCAGGTATTTTTTATATGTCGTTATCAGTCTCCCCTGACCCTCCCTGTCCTCCAGTGTCGTCCAGGTGGGGCCCGAATTCCTAATCTTTCTTCATAGGAACATTCCCTTAGCTCTGGAACTAACCTTGTTGCAAACCTTTTACTTTCTCTAAGTTTTCTTGACGTGCTTTATCAAGTGCGGGTTCCAAACAGGTGCTGCATACTCCAGTATGGCCTGACATACACGGTGTACAGTGCTTTTGAATGATTCCTTACTAAGGTGTCGGAATGCTGTTCTCCAGGTTTGCCAGGGCGCCCCATAAAAATGCTGCAGCATTATCTGATTGATTGTGTGCTTCCGAACATGCTCGGTGTTTATACTCACCCCAAGATCTTTTCCTCCTTGATGTGAGGTTTGCAGTCTTAGGCCACCTAGCCTATACTCTGTCTGTGTGGGTCTTCCTGTGCCCTTCCCCATCTTGCATGACTTTGCATTTGGCAGGATTAAATTCGAGAATAGAGCCTTTGCTGGACCAGTGGTCGGCAGTCTGTCCGGTCCTTCTTGAAGTCCGGCCTGGTCCTCATCAGATTAATTCTCCTCATTAACTTCAACATCATCTGCAAACAGGGACACTTCTGGAGTCTAAACCCTTCCGTCCATGTCGTTCACATACTACCAAAAATAGCACTGGTCCTAGGACCGACCCCTGTGGGACCCCAGCTCGTCACATGTTGCCCACTGTGATATTATAACATCATTACGTACCATGACTCGTTGTTCCTCCCTGTATCAGGTATTCTCTGATCCATTGCAGTGCCCTTCCTGTTATCTGCCCTGAAGCTCTAGCTTCTGTCTGCACTAATCTCTTGTGAGGAACTGGTGTCAAAGGCCTTCTTGCCGTCCAAGAAGATGCAATCAACCCACCCCTCTCTCTATTGTCTTACTTCTGTGTATTTTATCATAAAACTCCAGAAGGTTTTGTGACACAGGATTTGCCTTCGTGATCCTGCTGGTTGGCAATTTAATAACTCCTTTCCCCCCATTCCAGGTGCTCCACCACTCCCTCCTGAAAATCTCGTCCATAATTTTGCATACTATACACGTCAATGAGCACAGGTCTATAGTTTAGTGGCCTCTTTTCTGTCTCCTTTTTTTTGAAAATGGGAACTAACATTTGCCGTCTTCCATACCTCAGGTAGTTGCCCGAGTTTCCAGGGATGTGTTGAAGATTGTGGTAAGTGAGTACGCACCAACAATATCTGCTCCCTCTCTAAGGACCCATGGAAGATGTTGTCCGGTCCCATTGCCTTGAGGTATCGATGTCCCTTAGCAGTTGTCTTCACCTCCTCCTCATCTGTATGTATGTCATCCAACACTGTTGGTGTATTCCATGTTGGTGGTCCCCATCCTGGTCTGTCCCTCCCAGAGTCCTTCCTGTCCCTCTAACTGTAAATCCTTCCCTTAAATCTCCGGGGGGGGGGGGGGGGGGGGGGGGCTGTGAGCTCCTCACATACCTCTTGGATCGTTTTCTTGTGAGTTCTCACACTTCTTTCCTCAGCCTTACACACGCTGGTCCTTGACTGTTTCTTCCCCTCCTAATGTGGCTATAACACAAGCAGTTTCGGGTCAGATTTGACTTTCGATGCTATTTCGTTTTCATACTGTCGCTGGGCCTCCCTCCTTATCTGCGCATACTCGTTTCGGGCCTTCTACAAATCTCCTTTTTTTCCCGGGGCCCCTATGCCTCCTGTCCTTTTCCATTCCTGTTGCACTTAGTTTTTTGCCTCCCTACACCTTGGGGAAAAACCAAGGAACCGTTTGGTCTTTAAAATTTCTTTTTCCCCTTGGGAACAAAACTTTCCCTGCCTCCTTGCACTTTGTTGCCACAAAATTCCTCATCTCGTTTACTGATTTTCCCCCATTTCTCTGTCCCACTGAACCCCTGCAGGAAGTTTCTCATACCTGTGTAGTCCCCCCCTTTTTATAGTTTGGCCTGCCCCCCTTCAGTTCCTTTTACCTTCTCCACTTGTAACTCTACAATATCAAAAACTCGAACCACATGATCGCTAGCCCAAAGGGGGCCTCTCGTAAGTGATTCCTCGATGTTGAACTGCTCGGGTGAACACAAGATCCATCTTGCTGGCTCATCCTCCCCTCTCCTCGGGTTTGTGTCCCTGAAAGTTTGCATAGGTTTTCAAGTCCCAATCCATCATTTTGGGCTTCCAGTTTCGGCCCCCCCATGTGGCCCAGGTTTCCCAGTCGACTCCCGGGGTTGAAATCCCCCATTCCAGTAACTTTCTCGCTCGAGTGAGCCTTTTTGCCACCTCAGCCATGTGTCCCCCATCCCCTTTTTGTTTTCTTTTTTTACCCTCTTTTTGGCCTCCTGCAGTTCTGTGGGGGGTTATACACCTCCAATGACTACTTTTTGTTCTCCGGACTGAATTTACCTACAATGTAGTCTTTTTCCCTTTCCAATAATGTCCATGCCTTCCATTTCCCAAACCCCCATTGGTTTTTTATGAGCAGTGCATCCCCCCCCCCCCCTTTTAACTCCTTCTATCTTCCTCAGGATCTGAATATCCTGTTGGGAAGATTGTGTCTGTTATTGTTCTCAGCGAGTTTTGTTTCTTGGGTGTTGATGTCTGGGGATTTTTATGTTTTTTTTCATTTCCCTTCATGTTTATCTTTTCCTCCCGTTTGGACCAAACCCTTTTGTTTCTTTTCTATCATTGTGGCATGCCAGTATTTGGGGGGTTGGGGGAGCGAGAGCCTTGGGGGGGGCCTTATGGGCTGTGGGGGAGGGGGGGTAGTGTTGATGGGGGTGGGGTCGAATGCCCCCAAAAGGGGCAGCTGTTTGGGGGGAGGTTTTGTGAATGGGGGGTTTGGGGGCAAGGGAACAGTGAGTGGGTTTGTATAGGTTGCTCAGTTGCGTTGGGAATGTCGGGGTGGGGTCTTTTGTGGGGGATTCTGTGGGGTGTGTTTTGCCCTTCCTCCTTTGTCTGGGTCCGCTCATTTTCATTGCTTCGTTCCTCCTTGTGTGTGTGTGGTGTGGGTGTGTGTGTGGTGTGTGGGTGGTTGTGTGTGTTGTGTGGGGTGTGTGTGTGTGGTGGGTGTGGGGTGTTTGTGTGTCTGTGTGTCTGTGTGTGTGTGTACTCAACTAGTTGTGGTTGCAGGGGTCGAGTCACAGCTCCTGGCCCCGCCTCTTCACTGGCCGCTACTACAGTGCTTGTCACATTATGCTGGGTGAGCGCTGTGGCATAATGCCGTGACGAAAATCAAAGGCCTACTATACAGGGGAGGGGTCTTTTTTCTTCAGTGAATTATGCCGGGTAGCAGCCGTTAGCATGTCATGGCCTGCCAGCACACTCCACAGTGACTCCGCAGTGCTCAAGTGCCTGCCATTTACCTGAAGTTTACAGAAGAGGGTTTTGGGGGTCAACGCCCCCACAGTGCGGTCTGAGACCAAGCCTCATGGTGGATCAGGGTCTGATCAGCCCGGCTGTTACTGCTGGCCGCATGCAAGCTGACTTACGAACCACAGCCTGGTTGGCCAGGTATTGACTTTAGGTATCTGTCCGATGCCTTCTTGAAGACAGCCGGGGGTCTATTGGTAATCGTCCTTATGTATGCTGGGAGGCAGTTGAACAGTCTTGGGCCCCAGACACTTACTGTGTTGTCTCTCAGTGTACTCGTGGCGCCCCTGCTTTTCATTGGGGGAATGTTACATCTCCTGCCGAGTCTTTTGCTTTCATAGGGAGTGAATTTCATGTGCAGGTTTGGTACCAGTCCCTTCAGGACCTTCCAAGTGTGTATTATCATGTATCTCTCTCGCCTGCATTCCAGGGAATACAGATCATGGACCTTCAACCGTTCCCAGTAGTTTAGGTGCCTTATCGTACTTATGTTGCCCTGAAAGTTCTTTGTACACTCTCCAGGTGTGCAATGTTGCCAGAATTGAAGGGGGCCATTAGTGTACAGCAGTATTCCAGCCTAGAGAGCACGAGCAATTTGAAGAGAATCATCACGGGCTTGGCGTCCCTAGTTTTGAAGGTTTTCATTATCCATCCTATCATTGTCCTAGCAGATGAGGTAGAAACATTGTTGTAGTCTTTGAAGGCAAGATACTCTGATATTATCACTCCCAGGTCCTTCACATTACTTTTTCGCTCTAATGTATGGTTAGAATTTGTCATAAACCCTGATACATTTTTAACTTCCTCAAGTTTTCCATATCTGAGTAGTTGAAATTTCTCCTCAGTGAGCTTCATATTGTTTTGACTAGCCCATTTGAAAATTTGGTTTATGTCCACTTGGAGTCTTGTGGTGTCTTCAATGGAGGTCACTGCCATAGTAATCCGGGTGTCATCCGCAAAGGAAGACACGGAGTTATGGATTACATCTCTGTCTATGTCAGAAATGAGGATGAGGAATAGAATGGGAGCGAGTACTGTGCCTTGTGAAATTAAGCTTTTTACCGTGGCTGCCTCAGACTTTACTCTGTTTACTGCTACTTTTTGCGTTCTATTTGTCAGGAAGTTATAGATCCATCTACCAACTTTTCCTGTTATTCCTTTATCACGCATTTTGTGTGCTATTACACCATGGTCATACTTGTCCAAGACTTTTGCAAAAACTGTGTATACTACATCTGTATTTTGTTTATCCTCTACAGCATCCAGGACCTTGTCATAGTGGTCCAGTAGCTAGGACAGGCAGGAGCGACCCCTTGTTGAACTGGGTTGTGTAATTGATGGGTATCTAGGTGGTAGGCGATCTGGCTTCTTAGAACCCTCTTAAATTTTTTTATGATATGGGATGTTAGTGCTATCAGTCTGTAGTTCTTTGCAATTGCTTTACTGCCACCTTTGTGGAGTGGGGCTATGTCTGTTGTTTTAAGTGTGTATGGGATGACCCTTGTGTCCATGCTCTCTCCACATAAAATCCTGAAGGCACGCGATAGGGGCTTCTTGCAATTATTGATGAACACTGAGTTCCACGAGTCTGGGCCTGGGGCAGAGTGCATGGGCATGTCATTAATTGCCTCTTCAAAGTCTTGTGGAGTTAGAATAATATCCGAAATTTTTGGGATGACTAAATTTTGGGTTGCGTTCATAAAGAATTCATTTGGATTGTCGATCCTTAGTCTGGGCAATGGCTCGCTGAACACTGAGTCATATTGGGACTTTAGTATCTCACTCATTTCTTGGCTATTATCTGTGAATGTCCCATCCCGCCTAAGCAGAGGCCCAATACTGGATGTTGTTTTTCCCTTAGATTTGGCATAAGATAAGAAGTATTTTGGGTTTTTTCAATTTCCTTTTTGGCTTTTAGTTCTTCCTGTGATTCCTGTCTCCTATAAGATTCCTTCTGCTTAAGTTCGATGTTTGCAATTTCATTGACTGGTACCTCCCTTCGTATTTCAGATATACTGACCCCACTCAGCAGCTGTGACTCTTCGCCTTCGTCTGTATAGACTTCTGTCCCTGGAGAGGTTGTGGCTCCTCTCTTTTGTTTACCATAGTCTGGCTGGTCTGTGTCTTCTAGTCCCTTTTACGTGATGTGCCTGGAGTACCTGGAGTTTACCTGGAGAGAGTTCCGGGGGTCAGCGCCCCCGCGGCCCGGTCTGTGACCAGGCCTCCTGGTGGATCAGAGCCTGATCAACCAGGCTGTTACTTCTGGCTGCACGCAAACCAACGTACGAGCCACAGCCCGGCTGGTCTGGAACCGACTTTAGGTGCTTGTCCAGTGCCAGCTTGAAGACTGCCAGGGGTCTGTTAGTAATCCCCCTTAAATAACAAAAAGGCACAATACCGTGACTGGAGCGATACACAAATAACCCGCACATAAAAGAGAGAATTTACGACATTTTGTCAGTGGCCCAAAGGGTGGGACCAAAACGTCGTCTTTAAAGTTTTTCCCTTTTTTAAAGTGGGTTATTTGTGAACCCCCCCTTATGTATCCCGGGGGCAGGGAACACCCTGGGGCATCTGACATTTATTGTATGGTCTCTTAACTGCTAGGAAAACCCCCTGCTTTTTTTGGGGGGGTTGTTGCATCGTCTGCCAACCCTTTTGCTTTCGAAAGGATGATTTTCGGGGGCAATTTGGGTAATGGTCCCTCAAAATTTTTCCCAGGTGTAAAAAACATTTCCTCTCCCCCCTGCTTCCAGGGAATTCGGGTTTAAAAGGAACCTAAAGCGCCCCCAGAAATTTGAGGTTTTTAAAAATCTCCTTTTAGTTTCCCCATAAATTTTCTCGAACATTTTTTTGGGTCAGGCATTTTTCCCCTTGCCTTGAAAGGTGCTGTTATTGTGCAGAAATTTCCACCCCTAGATAGAACAAGTGACCTGAAAAATGTCACATGGCTTGGCCCCCCCCCAATTTTTTAAAGGGTTCAAAATTACCCCACCCTGTCTTTTTTCCCCTAGCAGTGCATTGATACAATGTTATGGTCCTTAAGGTGAGATCCCCCCAAACCATGATCACTCCCGGGGTTTTTTTTTTTTAAAGGGTTTGGGGTTTCGCTCTTTTTTTGTGGCCAGAATTTCTTTTTACTCTAAATAAGTTTTTAATTTTTCCTCGTGGTACCATATCTGCGAATTAAAATTTTCTCATCTTTGAACTTCATTTTGTTTCTGCAGCCAACAAAAATTTTTGGTTGATGTCCGCCTGGACCCTTGCAGGGGTCTCAATGGAAGACACTGTCATGAAAATTCGGGTGCCCAACTGAAAAGGGAAAAGAAAAGGGTGCTGGGGGCTGACTTTCCTTGTCAAGGGATATGGGGAAATGGGGAACCCCGAGGGGAGCGATCGTCCCGGGAACAGAGTTTTTTCACCGTAGCCCTGGGAATTTTAAACTCTGTTGACGATTTACCCTCTGTGTTCTGTTATTGAGAAATTATGGATCCTTTCGACCGATTTTTCCCTGTTATCCTTTACACGTTTTTTGGGTTGCGCTTTTCCCGCCATGGCCACACTTGTAAAAGGGCTTTTGCAAAGACGGGGTATATTTTTCACCCTGAAATTTTTTTTTCCCTTCCCTAGTGAAACTGGGACCTTTCGTATAAACCAATTTTTTGGACAGACGGGAGCGACCTTTCCAAAACCCCAAATTTTTGCCCGGGGTTTGTGTAATTAGGGGTTTCTAAGGGTGGTGATCTTGCTTCTTGGGACCCTTTAAAAGATTTTTTATGATAGGGAAAGTTAGTGCTATCGGGCCCTGTAGTTTTTTGCGTTGCTTTTACCCCCCCTTTTGGGGGAATGGGGCAGTCGGGGTTTTTTAGTAACTTGGGGGAAAACCCCCCGTTCCATGCCCCCCCTCTCCTAGGAGGGAAAAGGCCGTGATGGGGGCCTTTTTTTGGCATTTTCCTTGTGAACCCCGGAGTTTCCATGAGTCGGGGCCCTGGGGCAGAGGCAGGGGCATGTCATTTATCGCCTGTTCGAATCATTTGGCTTCGGGGATAACATCGGAAAAGGCTTGTCTAACCAAATTTTGGGGGGCTCTCTCAAAAAAAAAACCCTTTTTGATTTTCGACTCCCCGTCGGGTTGCGGCTTCCCAAAAAATTTGAGTCATTTTGGGGGTGGTTAGTAGCTCACTCATTTCCTTGCGCATCTGGTGGGCCCCCATCTTTTTTAAAAGTGGGGGCCCAATACTGGACGTTTTTCTCGACTTTGATTTGGCTTTGGAGAAGAAATATTTTGGGGGGTTTCTTTCGATTTCATTATGGTTTTTAGTTTTTTCCCCGATTTTTGACTCCAATAAATTCCTTTATCTTAATTTCGATGCTTGCTTTTTAAATCTGAAAATGTCCCCTACCATTTCAGAAAATTTCCCCCTCTTTTGGGGCCGCTCTGTTATTCTTTTCCGTCCCCTTTAAAAGGGGAGCGCCTGACTCTTTTCTTTTTAAAATCTACCCCTTTCCCCTTTTTCTTAGAAAAAAAACCTTGTGCATACATCAGTGCCACCAAGTTAATTTTCTACCCAAAGTTGGGGTCTTTTTTCCCTTAGAAATTTTTTTCCCAGCTTAAATGGGTTAGGATTTGGTTTCCCTTTTGGTCCCCCCTTTTATTTTTTTGTTATTGAAGTTGAATTTGGTGAATGCCCCTCGTGACTAATCTCATTATGTCGGCTGGGGCTCCACCATACATGCCCTGAACCCCCAAGGGGTTTTGTAAACTGGGGTATATTTTTTTTTTGATATGGTGACATTTCTTATCAGATCATAAATTTTTTATGAAGAGGGGGTATTGTGATTCTCCAGCTATTGGGCCTATTTTTTTGCTTTTTAAAACAAATTTTTGGGGGCAGATTTTTAAAAAGCTCGTGTAAATTGGGGGTTTTCATCAGAGCTGCCTCCGGGTTTGTTATTACGCAACAATATTGTTTGCTATATTCCCCCATTTTGGGTGCCTTAAGTTGAAATCCCCCAGGAGCAAGATTTGGGGTGCAGGAGTTTGGAAGATTTTCCAAACAGGGGTAAATTTTTTAACAGCGTTCCTAAATTTGGGCCTGAATGTTCACCCGGGAGGTTTGGGAAAACCCAACCCACAATGACTAGATTTTGGTTCTCGCCATTACGCTAAAATTCCACTCCCTAAAATTTAAAGGCTTAAAGAATTTCAAAGAAAACCCAATGACTCTGCAATTACGGGGGCCCAACCCCCCTCCCCTTTTTTTCCCCTTTTCCCACTCTGTCACATTTTAAAATAGGTTGAAAACCTTTGGAAATCCATATTTCGTTTCCCAAATTTGACCCTTTTATGTGGGCCCTCATTGAAAGCCGCAACATTCCCCTTTGGGGCCTTTTCCCCCAAAGTACCCCGGTTAAAAAGGATTTTGTTTTTGTTTTTCCCGGGTTTTAGACCCTGTATATTTCCCCAAAGAAAATGCCCTGGGATTGGGGGGTATTTTTTGGTATTTGGGGGGGGGGTTTTTTTTCCCGGGCCCTTAAGAAACGTATCTGTTGGTTTTGGGGGGAGCCATCGACTTTTGGTTCCACCCAAAATGATTTGGTTTTGGTGCAGTTTTTCTGCCTTTTCCCCCGCCGGGTTTTTTTTTTCCCTTCCGGGCACAAAAAACCCCTCTCCCCTCTTGAGGGCGTGGCACCCGGGTTTTTCCCCCAGGGCCCTTTGTGTTTTGATCTTTTTGCCCCCTTTTAGATGGTGTGCCGGGAAAATTTAAGTTATACACAGCCCTTTTTTGTACTGAAGAGTACAAAATTTCAGGTAAAAAAGGGTTACAGGAAGGGAGTTTGAAATTTCCCTTTTGTCATAGGGGCAGGGCCCTTTTCGGGGTGGTCATAGTTGCACTTTCCAGTCTTTTTTTTTCCAGTTTTCCCCTGTTTTTCCAGATCCCCAATCCCATAGAAATTGCACGGGTTTGGGTTTCCCGGGTTTCCCTTTGGGGTTTTCTGTGACGAAATTCCTGTTGGGCATTTTCCCTTCTTATTCCTATCCTCCCTAGCCCCAACACTGGAGTTTCCCACCATTGTTTTTGGTAAATAACATCACAAATTGCAGGGATCCTCTTTTTTTCTATTTCCTGTGGTATTTTTTTTTTGCAATTTTTGGTTTTATTTTAAACTTTGACTACACTTTTTCCCCACTACGGCCCCTGTCCCCTTTTAAGGTCATTTATATTTTTCCCTTTTCCCTGCTTAAAATTTCCCACTCCCTTTGGACAAAACTCCAGCTTCCCCTTTGGAAATTAATGCTTGCAACTTTTTCTTTCAGGGTTTGAGGATTTACCCTTTTCTAAAGTGAAATGAGTTACAAGAAGGGAAGTTGCACTCTCCTGTTTCAGGGGGGTGCAACATTTTTTGGGGAGGGCAAAGGTGCAGGGCCCCACCTATTTTACCGGGAAAAATCCCGTGCCTCAGATACCTAAGCATAGTACTGACATAGATTGTAATTCGGGTTTTACTAGGTTTTAAAATTGTAGCTGTGTTTCCCTGCGGGTGCTTTTATTTTTCCTTTTTCCCCCCCCCTCCCTATCTTTCCCCCCGGGTAGGGCCACCATGTTTCCCAAACCAGTTTTGCGGTATTTGGCCCGACATTATTCCCAGAAAACATCATCCCATTTTGATCCATCTCCACTGTATCTCTTTTTTCCCCCTCTGGGGACTGACCAACGTTGACTTAAAGGTTCCTCCAGGACAAAAACAGTACCCTCATGAGCATGCCTTCTAGCCCATCACTGGGAAAATCTGGGGCATTTTCCTCCGGGAAAACCACTAGAAACCCTCACCACGCCCTCCGGGACAGCACTAGTCCCTTAAAACACTGTAAAACCCGGCCCCCCCCCTACCATCCATCTTTTTTTCCCCAGCTGTCATACCACGCTGACATTATTTTCCAAAAGGGATTTTTTATTGGTTTTTTCTTGTTTTTTTAATAAAATTAAATTTCCTCAAAACAGGCGTATCTAAAATTGGGGGCATCCCCCAAAAACATCTCTCTGATTTATGTCAAGTGGGGCCCACTATTTTTAAAACCCCTTTGCATATACCATGGGCCTTTAAACCACAGAGTTTGGAAAGGGAAAATCGAGCCTGTTTTCTTTCCCCTTTCCCCTTTTCTGCAGACTACACAATTTTTCATGGGGGGTGGTCATCTTAAAATACTTTTTCAACTCCCAAAATTATCAAAAATTTTCCCCGAAGTATTTATTTTTTTTGTAATTTTTCCCTTCCGTTTTGATTTTTATTTCCAATGAAACCTTTTTGAATCTGCCCAAATCCCGTGAACTGGACGAATCCATTTTGGAAACACTTATATCTCTTGTCAAATTGTTTCACCTTAAAACATAGATCTGTCTATCTGTTTTTTGTAACTTTTTTGTTGTATTACTGTTGAGTGTTTAAATAAGGGCCAAGACCCCCAATCATTTTAGTAAAAACCTGTCAGGGGAAAAACCTAGTTGTCAAAAATTTCCGTTTGAACCCGGGTCTTGGATGAACCCGGGGCAGACCCGGGAACAGGCTCACGGGGTGTTTTTTGCCTAGCTCTAAAAGGGAAACTACTGGAAAGAAATTAAACAAAAGTAATATGTTTTTTCTTTTGTTTACAGAAAGAAATAACTTGCATTTTTGGGCCCAACGGGGGGTTTTAAAGTAAAAAAAATTTCGGGAGGAATAATTTTTTCGGTGTGTAAACTGCAACCGCTGTTAATTTTACGGGTTTTACTCCCACACTGTTACGTCACTTCCATCACAATAAAAACCTAAAAAACATCCCAACTGTTTACCCATTTTTCTACAAAACTGTCCCTTTTTCCGTATTTCCCAATTTTTTGCACCTTTTCGTATTTAAACCCGGGAAATGTTTTCCCTCCCGGGCCCCTCAAGGGGGGTTCCTTGTTTTAAAGGGAATTGGGTCTGTGCCCATTCCCCCGAATTAAGCCTGAATCCCTTTCCACTTTCCCCCCCCCCCCCCCCCCCGGTGCTGTATAACCCGGGGGTTTTAAAAGCACCCCCCCCTTGATTATAATAATAAAATTTTTATCCCGGGAATCACTAATTATGGGTCGGTACACAAAAACCCCTCCCGGGGGAGATTTCCCGACGACTGCGGGCAACTTTTTTTAACAACAAAACCTGCCTTTTTGGGGCCTAAAACTTCAGTTTTATTTTTACCTTATCATTTTTTATCCATAAACCAGGGAACCACTTTTGGTACACACTACAACACTATAGGGGTAATCACTGTTTTCAGGGAAAACTGTCTTTCCTCTGACCAAAAAAAAAACTAAAAATTAAATTTTTAAACCCATCAGGGGTGATCCCCCAGGGGAAACCTGGTCACAGACCGGGCCGCGGGGGCGTTACCCCCGGAACTCTCTCCAGGGAAACTCCAGGTAAACACTAGCCAAAAATTTTCCCCTTTTGAAGTATGGTTATGCTTTGGGTTTTTTGACACTGATTCCCTTCTTTTACTCAAATTTTTAAAAATTTTTTTTTCTGCAAATTTTTTCCAAAACCGGAGGGAAAATACCTTATGAGTTTACGGCGCAGTTTAAGGGTTTAATATGCAAGAGAGACTATGGAAAAAACGAAAGAAAACCCGGCGCAACCTGTGAATTGCTCATTAACTATAATTTTTTTCATTGGGTTGAAACCCTGAAAAACGTAATAACCATTCAAAAGGGTTTAATTTCCTTTTTACTTGTGGTTCATTACATTTTACCCAGTTCAGCTATCAAAAAATTTGGACCCAGTCCCTGGACCCATTACTACCTTTTGTAATCTGTAAATACCTTTGTAACTTGGGCCCGGGTTGGACAAAACCTACCGGGTTCATTACCTTTTTAAATTGTGGTTTCATTTAAACCCTTTTCAAATTGGAGTTTATTAAACCCCTGAAATTTCTCAGCTATCAAAACTTTGGAGTCCCCTTTCCCCGGACCAATTTTGTACCTCTGTAATCTTTTGCCCACCGCCCCCAGGATGGGTCGGGTTTCATAATAAAAAATTAAACTAAACAAGGGACGGCGGGGAACCACCACCCCGGAAAGGAAAAAGTAGCAATTTTTTTCTCTTTTTCTCTACCCCATCTTTTTTTCTGGTTTTTCCCTTTGGTTTTGGGGCTGTACAAGGTTTTTTTTGGGTAAAGGGGGAAAACTTTAATACCTGAAACAAAAACTCAAGTCATTGGGCTTCCCAAAGCGACAAACCAGACAAAAAATAGTGGAAAAAAGTTTTGTATGTGGCAAATTTTGTGAGGAACTGGTGCAGCATTTTCAAGGGTGGTGCCCGTGTCGAGTTACCGTCTGCCAAAACCCAGCCGGCCCCCTTTTAAGAAGACTCTGTTTATAAACCTTTAAATGTTTTTAAAAAAAGCAGTTAAAAGGGTTTTTTCAAAGATAACTGCTAGAGAAAATTTAAAGAAAAAGGGCCCCCCATCTTCTCTCAGGTGGGTCAGAAAATGAGCTACGGGAGCACCGGGCCCGGGTAAAAACCGATCAAACTCCAAACCACAGAAGATAAGGAAAGGGGGGATTAGGCAAAGAAAAATCACACTGGGCCCCCCAAAAGGGGGTCTGAAGTACTTTGGGGTGATGAAGCAACCCTTTACCGTCACCCCGTAACCCCCGGGGGGTTTTTTGTACCGGCCCAGGGTATGACCCTCTAGAACCCATTTCTAAAAACACCTCTTTCGAAGACCCTCGCATTACTTCTCCCTTTCAAACCCAAACTATAAATATTTGAACAACAAAGGGGACATCACAAAAACCTTTCTAAGGGCCCATTTTTTCTGGGAAACAAACTACCCCCTCTCCTACATACCTAAAAACCCGAGTTCCCCACTACCTCAAAAAACTCTTTACTTTCTTTCATAACGTACCCCCTATAAACCCTCCCCCTGCAACATTGCCACAATTTCCCCCCTAATTTCCACTCTGTTAAAAAGCCTTTTTTCCAAAACCTTAAAAGTCACAAAAAAAATCGTTTTCCCTTATCCCAAAAAACTGTTCAACCTTCTGTATTTTTGCTGTAAAAAAGCTTGGGCCACAATCCCCCCGCCTTTTTCCCAAAGCCTCCTTGTTTCCCTCTTTTATCCTAAATTTTTCCGTCTTACTCTTAAAAATTTCAAAAATAAATCCCAACCATAAAACTTAAACCCGGGATACCCCAGCAGACCTTCCCCCCCATAATTTTTTTCACTCTCTTTTATCCCCTTTGGGCCCTTTTTACAAAAAACTATGCCCTGCTCTCTGCCCAAACCCAAGGGACCCCTTTCCCCCTTCCATATATTTTTTTAAATAATTTCCCCCAACCACTCCAAAACTATATCCCCCCCACCTGCATTTAAAAAATTTCCAATTTTTTAAATTTCCCCTCAAACCCGGCCCCCTTAAAAAACCCCCTTTCCCTTTTTCCTACTGCCCCCACAACTTCCCCCCCACTCCCCCAAACCCGGCTCTTCCTCACTTTCCCACAAAATGTTTTTTCCCTCCTTGCCCATACACAAATCACAGCTTCCCCATCTTCTCAACCCTTTTAACCCAAATTTCCCCAAAATAACCTTCCATCTTCCCCCAAAAACCCCAAAACCCCATTTAATAAAATTTTCCTCTCCTAATTTAACTTAAAAACCATTTGTTCCTAGGCTTCCCAACTTTTTTAATCTCAAACCAAAAAATTTTTCCTTTTTTTCAAACAAAATTTGTTGAAAAACATCTCCCCACCCCTCTCATTTGTTCTCTTTTTCCCTTTCTTCCCCCCTCCTTAAACCCCCCTTTTTCTCCATAACTCTTCCCTCCCCTTTCACACTTTTACTTTTGTTAAAACCCCCCAATTTTGCAAACCTCTCAATGTTTTAATTTTTCATTTTACGTGTTATTTTTGGGACGTGTTTTGGGGGGGGAGAGGGATAATGCCGGGACTTTCCACTATACGGCACCCTTCCGCTCCATGAGCTTTTTCATACCTTCATAAAGCAATATAAAGGATCCTGCCCCGCTACATCATTTTTTCCCGCTATTCCACTTCCGACTCCCGAAAAACTTCCTAACATCCCGGGGTTTTCATCTGATTTTTCAGGGTTCCAATTGTGTCCCCTTTTTGGGGGGGGCCCACTCGGGAACACCTGGGGCCCCTCCCACCTTTGGGCGATTCCTCTCTGTATTTTTTTTTGTCGTTTTCCCTTTCCCCCCAAACTTCCTGTCCTCCAGTGTCGCAGGTCAATTTCCCTTAACCTCTCCCCCCGTAGGGCCCCCCTTTTCTCCGGGGCTATCAAATTTCCTTAAGTGCTTATTAAAATGTGGGTTCCAAACCCCGGGGCTGCAAAATTCCAAAATGGGCCGACGTAAAACATATACAGGATTCTGAACGATTTCCTTTTTTTTAAAAATTTTCCCGGGAAGCTGTTTTTGGGTTTTTTCCCAGGGAAAATTATGCTGCAGCCATTATTTGGTTGATGTTTTTCCTCAGGATGTGCCCAGGTTTTACTCACCCCCAAAACCTTTCCTAAGTGGGCGTTTGAAGTCTCTGGGCCCCCCACCTGTACCTGTCTACAGTCTTCTTTGCCCTTCCCCCCTTTCCCCCCTTCATGACTTTTTCACCTGGTGGGTTGAATTCAGGAACAGTTTCCCGGACCATGCCTGAAGCCTGTCCCCCAGATCCCTTTTTATTTTTCCTGGTCCTCGTCCCCACTGAATTTTTTCTCATCAACCTTTGATCATCCCGCAAACCCGGGGTACTTTAAAATCTATTCCTTCTCACGTCGTTTTACATATACCAGAAACAGTAAACCCTCCAGGAATTTACCCCTGTGGAAAAAAACCCACCGCTACACCTTTCCTGTAACCCTGACTCACTGTTGTCTTCCTGGCAGGGATTCCCGATGCGTTTTTTGTGCCTTTTTCTGTTAAACCCGGGCCCGGTCCTCCCCTTTTTCACTGATCTCTTGTTGGGGAAATGGTCAAACACCTCCCTTTTATCCATAAAATCAATCTATCCACCCCTCCCCTCTCTTGTTTTCCCACTGCTGTCACCCTGTCCCCGAACCCCCAAGGGGTTTTTGGGCCAGGTTCCCCTTTCCCCGAAACTGTGCTGGGTGTCCTTGATAAGCTCATTTTTTTTTCTAGTGCTCCACCATTTTTCCCTGATAAAACTTTTCCAGACTTTTTACCTTTTTTTAAAAAAGGGGCTACAGTTTTCTGTCCCTTTCCCTACTTTTAGGGAGTTTGCCCTCTTCCCAAAAATGTGTTGAAATTTGCTGCTAGTGGTACACATAGCACCCCTGCTCCTTCTCTCAGGGCCCATGGAGAGAATGTTATCCGGGGCCCCCTTGCCTTTTAGGTAACTTGCCTTTACATGCATCCCCTGATTTTCCCTTTCCCCGGTTTTTATGAAATTTTGTCCACACTTTATTTGGGGTACCCCATCTCTCCTCTTTTTTGGGAAACCTTTTAGTCTCCTCTTTGGGGAAAACCCTTTTTTTTCCCCATGTTCAGGCCCCCAATACTTCGCGGGCATTTTTTTGGGGGACCTCCCCCCCTTCCTTTCCCCAGGCGAAATTTCCTGGTCCATTCCCATTGTTTCCCTCCTCTGGGTGCGACCCGCACGGGCAGCTTCATGGGCCAAATTTGGGGTTTTGCCTTTCTATGGTTTTTTTTCACATGTGTGTATTCATTTTCTGGGTCCGGGTACTCTCTTTATTCTTTTTGGTCCTTTTCCTTCATATTTTTTTTCCCTTCTCTACACAACTTGGTTTTAGCCTCACTACACCTTTGGGTGAACCATGGGGTCATCCTGGGTTTTTTGTTTTTCTGTACCCTTTGGACAAACCCTCCTCAGCTTTTTTACATATTTTGTCACATATTCCATCATCTCGTTTAAATAACTTCCCCGGGCCCGTTCTCTTTTCCCCCTTGAACCCTTTTCAGAAATTTTTTTCATTTCCTGTGTCGTTCCCCCTTTCTTGCAGTTTTGGGTTTATTCGTCCCCCGCTCTAACCCGCTTCCCTCTTCCCCCTTTTGGGGTACTCATCATTTTAAACCCCCCTATTTGTGGTTGCAGGGGTCGAGTCCAGCCCCGGCCCCCTTTCCCTTCGCTGATTGCTACAGGGCCTCCTTTTTCCTTCCCCCGCCCCATGACTCTATCAAACCCCTTAAAAAAGTATTTCCTGCCCCACCAAAACTTTCTAGGGTATTCCCTGGGCCGGGCTTTTCTATGACGGGAAAAAAAACTAAACCCAAAAATCCCTTTGATTCATCTGAGTCTTCCAAATTCCAATTGTGACCTTTGTGTCTGTGTCCCCAACTCTGGAACATCCCGTCTTTGTCCCCCCCGTCCCATTCCGGCAGTATTTTAAAATGCTTTTTCATGGCTCCCCTGACCCTCCGGCCTCCAGTGTCGTTTAGGCCGATTTCCCTCAAACCTTTTTTCAAAGGAAAAATCCCCTAACTCGGGACTATCTTGTTGCAAAAACCCTTTTCACTTTTTTTCTAATTTCTTGACGTGCCCTTTACTAGTGTGGGTTCCAAAATGGTGCTGGGATAACCCAGAAGGCCTGACGTAGAAAAGGTGTACAAGTCTTAAACGAATTTCCCCCCTGAGGGATCGGGAACCCATCCGTAGGGTTTCCAGGCGCCCGTATGCTGCAACATTTTTCTGATTGATGTGCGCCCAGAGATATGCTCGGTGTTTAAAACCAACCCCCCCAAAACCTTTTTTCCTTGAGGGGGTTTGCAATCCCTTTGGGCCCTCTAAACTAAATTTTGTCGCCGGGCTCCCTTTTCCCTTTCCCCAATCTTCATGACTTTTCATTTTGGGAGGGTTTTTAAAATTTAAGGGGGGCCCCTTTGGGTGGACCAGGCTTGTAGCCTTCCAATCTCTTTAGTCCTGCCCGAACCTCGTCCGATTCGATTCTTCTCATTAACTTTCCCCCGTCCGCAAACAAGGAAATTCTTTAAACTAAACCCTTCCCTTATGTCGGTTTAGTATACCAAGAACAGCAAAAGGGCCTAGGACCCGACCCCTGTGAACCCGCTTGTCACGCGCCCACCGACACCTCGCGCGTACCCTGACTCAATTTTTTGCCTTTCCCGTCAATATTCTCTTTATCCATTGCAGTGCCTTTTCCTGTTTTTTGTGGCCCGGTCCTCAGTTTTGGCAGTAACCTCTTGTGAGGGAAATGTGGGCCCAAAACCCCTTTTTTGCAGTCCAAAAAAACGCATCATCCACCCCCCTCTCTCTTGGGCTTTTCTTCTGTCCCCCTTGTCATAAAAATCTAGTTTTTGTGACACAGGATTTTTTTTCCCTTTCCCCAAACCGGCTGGTTGTCAATTAACCCAAACCCCCCCTTTTTTTTTTTCTTTCCAGGTCCCCAACCCCTGCCCCCCTGATAACTTCTCCATGACCTTGCATACTATACACTTTTGTGATACAGTCTGTATTTAGTGCCTCATGTCCCGTCTCCCCTTTTTTAAAAAATTGGGGCTACATTTGGGCCCTTTTCCATACCTCAGGGAGTTGCCCAGTTTAAAAAATGTTTTTGAAAATCTTTGTTAATGCTTTACACAATATTTCTGCTTTCCCCCTTTAAGGACCATGGAGAGGGTGTTCTGGTCCCACCCCCCTTTTAGGTGTCATTTCCCCCATAGCAGCTTCTTTACCTCCTCCTTGGTTTTTAAAGTACCCTCCCTCCAGCACTTGCTGGTGTCCCCCCCGTTCTGATTTTTTGGAGTCCTACTGGTTTTTCCACAGTAAATACCTCTTTAAATCTGTGTTGAGCTCCTGACATACCTCTGGTCGTTTCTTGTGAATTCCCCATCACCCTTCCTCAGTCTGATTAACCTGGTCCTTGACTGTTGTTTTCCTCCTGATGTGGCTGTAAAAACAGCTTCGGTCAGCTTTACTTTTGATGCTATGTCATTTTCATATTGTCTCTGAGCCTCCCTTCTTATCTGTGCATATTCGTTTCTGGCTCTTCGGCTGATTTTTTTTTTTTTTCCTGAGTTCTTTTGTCTTTGTACCTTTCCATTCTCCTATACACCTAGTTTTTGCCTCCCTACACCTTTGGGTGAACCAAGGACTCGTTCGTTTCTTCCCATTATTTCTGTTTCCCTTGGGAACAAACCTCTCCTCTGCCTCCTTGCATTTTGTTGCTACATAGTCCATCATTTCTTGTACTGGTTTTCCTGTCAGTTCCCTCCCCCACTGAATGTCTTGAAGGAAGTTCCTCATGCCTGAGTAGTTCCCCCTTTTGTAGTTTTTTTTTTTCCCACCCTATTCCTGCTACTCTCTCCACTTGGAGCTCAACTATGTAGTCGAAGCACAGAACCACAGATCACTAGCTCCCAGGGGCCTTTCATACATGATACCCTCGATGTCCGAACTACCCCATGGTGAATAAAAGGGTCCAACCTTGCTGGTTCATCCTCTCCTCTTTCTCTGGTAGTGTCCTAACATGTTTAGCATGAGTTCTCCAGTACCACATCCATCATCTTGGCTCTCCATGTTTCGGGACCCCCAAATGGGGCTCCAGGTTTTCCCAGTCAATCTCCTTGTGATTGAAATCACCCATAACTAGTAATTTTGCTTTCCCCCATGTGTGCTCTCCTTGGCCACCTCGGCTAGTGTGTTGGTCATTGCTCTGTTGCTCTCATCGTATTCTTCTCTTGGCCTCCTGCATTTCTGTGGTGGGTTGTACATTACTGCAATTATCACCTTATGTCCCTCAGACTGGATTGTTCCTACAAAAGTAGTCCCTTTCGGGCCCATGCCATCCATTCCTTCCATTTTCTCAAAACCCCACTGGTTTTTAATGAGCAATGCAACTCCTCCTCCCCCCCCTCCCCTCTGTTTTTCCTGAAGATTGATATCCGGATGGAAAGATTGAATCTGTTATTATTCTGGTAGTTTTGTTTCTGTAGTGCTATTATGTCTGGGGATGTCTCTTTGATTCTTTCGGCCATTTCCTCATACTTGTTTGTTATTCCATCTGCATTGTATACCACACCTTCAACTTCTTTTTCTAGGACTGTGGTCTGAAAAGTATATTGGGGTTGGGGAAGTGGGAGACCTGGTAAGAACTATGGGTTGTTGCTGGGGGGGTGAAGTTTGTAATGTATGGGTGGGGCATTGGATGTGGAAATGGTGTTTTGATTTAGAGTGTTTGGTTGCACTGGGGTTGACCTGGTTGGGAGGCTTCTATAGAAAGTTGTGAGGGAGGCTGTATTTGATTTTTCTTCCTGGGTCTGGGATCTCCTGTCTGTCTTCTCCACCCCTCTCTTTCCTCCTTTCCCCCTTTGTACCATCTCTCTCCCGTTTCTTCCTTTCTTCTTGTGTTTTGTCGCGGTCGAGATACACCCTCCTGTATCCGTCATGTCCCTTAAATTTGTGCTTTCTCCTGCAGGACCTGGTCCGAGTCGCTTCTGCCTTTTAAGGTCACTCTCAAATGCCGGGTTCTTTTTTTTACAAACCCCCCTATTCTCCGAAAATTTTCCAGCTGGGGCAAAATCGTCTTTTCCTATTGCTTTCATGATGCTTTCAATTGCTTTTTTTCCCCCTTGTTTTCTTGCTTCATATGTTTCCCCTTCGACTTCCTGGAGCCCATACACAAAGAACGACCTCACCCTTTCATTCTCCCACTGCATATCCCTGTGTATTCCCTCATTTAATTTGGTTTCCTCCACTGCGCTTTCCTTTCATCATTTTCACTGGTAATGTACTTGGGCTCAGTGGCCTGTCATTTCCTTCTCGGCTTTCCTTGGGCTCTGTTGTTGTCTGTGTGTATGTGTGTTAGTTAGTTAGTTAGTTACCATTTTGTCCTAGGCACATGTCGATTAGACACTAGGCCTGTTGTGTGTGTGTGTGTGTGTGTGTGTGTGTGTGTGTGTGTGTGTGTGTGTGTGTGTGTGTGTGTGTGTGTGTGTGTGTGTGTGTGTGTGTGTGCGCGCGCGTGCGAGCGCGTGTACTCAATTAGCTGTACTCACCTAGTTGTGGTTGCAGGAATCAAGTCGCAGCTCCTGGCCCAGCCTCTTTACTGGTCGCTAATAGGTCACCCTCCCTGCACCATGAGCTTTATCATACCTCTTCTTCAAGCTATGTATGGATCCTGCCTCCACTACATCACTTTCCAGACGATTCCATTTCCTGTCGACGTGTGTGTGTGTGTGTGTGTGTGTGTGTGTGTGGTGTTGTGTGTGTGTGTGTGTGTGTGTGTGTGTGGTGTGTGTGTGTGTGTGTTTGTACTCATCTATTTGTACTCATCTATTTGTGGTTGCAGGGGTCGGTTCATAGTTCCTGTCCCTGCCTCTTCACTGATTGCTACTAGGTCCTCTCTCTCTCTGCTCCATGAGCTTCATCAAACCTCGTCTTAAAACTGAGTATGGATCCTGCCTCTACTACATCACTTTCTAGGCTGTTCCACTTCCTGACAAGTCTATGACTGAAGAAATATTTCCTAACATCCCTTTGACTCATCTGAGTCTTCAACTTCTAATTGTGACCCCTTGCTTCTGTGTCCCATCTCTGGAACATCCTGTCTTTGTCCACCTTTGTCCTGGCAGTATGTTATATGTTGTTATCATGTCTCCCCTGACCCTCATTTCCTCCAGTGTCATCAGGCCGATTTGCCTTGACCTTTCTTCGTAGGACAATCCCTTTAGCTCTGGAACTAGTCGCATTGCAAATCTTTGCACTTCCTCTAATTTCTTGACGTGCTTGACCAGGTGTGAATTCAAACTGGGCCTGACGTATATGGTGTACAGAGTCTTGAACGATTCCTTACTAAGATATTGGAACGCTATTCTTAGGTTTGCCAGACGCCCATATGCTGCAGCAGTTATCTGACTGATGTGTGCCTCAGGAGATGTGCTCGGTATTGTACTCACCCCAAGATCTTTTTCCTTGTGTGAGGTATGCAGTCTTTGGCCACCTAGACTATACTTTGTCTGCAGTCTTCTATGCCCTTCCGATATTCATGACTTTGCATTTGGCTGGGTTAAATTCAAGGAGCCAGTTGCTAGATCACGTGTCCAGCCTGTCCAGGTCTCTTTGTAGTCCTGTCTGATCCTCGACCAATTTAATTCTCCTCATTAACTTCATATCATCTACAAACACTGACACTTCTGAGTCTCTCCCTTCTGTTATGTCATTCACATATACCAAAAACAGTACAGGTCCTAGCCACAAAATTTGATTAACACAAGCCTATCCGATGTTATCCTGACGCCAAATGACTTCGAACAGGCGATAAATGACATGCCCATGCACTCTGCCCCAGGGCCAGACTCATGGAACTCTGTGTTCATCAAGAACTGCAAGAAGCCCCTATCACGAGCCTTTTCCATCCTATGGAGAGGGAGCATGGACACGGGGGTCGTCCCACAGTTACTAAAAACAACAGACATAGCCCCACTCCACAAAGGGGGCAGTAAAGCAACAGCAAAGAACTACAGACCAATAGCACTAACATCCCATATCATAAAAATCTTTGAAAGGGTCCTAAGAAGCAAGATCACCACCCATCTAGAAACCCATCAGTTACACAACCCAGGGCAACATGGGTTTAGAACAGGTCGCTCCTGTCTGTCTCAACTATTGGACCACTACGACAAGGTCCTAAATGCACTAGAAGACAAAAAGAATGCAGATGTAAAAAATACAGACTTTGCAAAAGCCTTCGACAAGTGTGACCATGGCGTAATAGCGCACAAATGCGTGCTAAAGGAATAACAGGAAAAGTCGGTCGATGGATCTATAATTTCCTCACTAACAGAACACAGAGAGTAGTCGTCAACAGAGTAAAGTCCGAGGCAGCTACGGTGAAAAGCTCTGTTTCCACAAGGCACAGTACTTTGCTCCCATCTGTTCCTCATCCTTATATCCGACATAGACAAGGATGTCAGCCACAGCACCGTGTCTTCCTTTGCAGATGACACCCGAATCTGCATGACAGTGTCTTCCATTGCAGACACTGCAAAGCTCCAGGCAGACATCAACCAAATCTTTCAGTGGGCTGCAGAAAACAATATGAAGTTCAACGATGAGAAATTTCAATTACTCAGATATGGTAAACATGAGGAAATTAAATCTTCATCAGAGTACAAAACAAATTCTGGCCAAAAAATAGAGCGAAACACCAACGTCAAAGACCTGGGAGTGATCATGTCGGAGGATCTCACCTTCAAGGACCATAACATTGTATCAATCGCATCTGCTAGAAAAATGACAGATGGATAATGAGAACCTTCAAAACTAGGAGGCCAAGCCCATGATGACACATTTCAGGTCACTTGTTCTATCTAGGCTGGAATATTGCTGCACACTAACAGCACCTTTCAAGGCAGGTGAAATTGCCGACCTAGAAAATGTACAGAGAACTTTCACGGCGCGCATAACGGAGATAAAACACCTCAATTATTGGAGCGCTTGAGGTTCCTAAACCTGTTTTCCCCCGGGAACGCAAGAGGGAGAGATACATGATTATATACACCTGAAAATCCTAGAGGGACTAGTACCGAACTTGCACACGAAAATCACTCACTACGAAAGCAAAAGACTTGGCAGACGATGCACCATCCCCCCAATGAAAAGCAGGGGTGTCACTAGCACGTTAAGAGACCATACAATAATGTCAGGGGCCCAGAACTGTTCAACTGCCTCCCAGCACACATAAGGGGGATTACCAACAGACCCCTGGCAGTCTTCAAGCTGGCACTGGACAAGCACCTAAAGTCAGTTCCGGATCAGCCGGGCTGTGGCTCGTACGTTGGTTTGCGTGCAGCCAGCAGCAACAGCCTGGTTGATCAGGCTCTGATCCACCAGGAGGCCTGGTCACAGACCGGGCCGCGGGGGCGTTGACCCCCGGAACTCTCTCCAGGTAAACTCCAGGACCCCTATGGAACTCCGCTCATTACAGGCACCCACTCTGACACCTCGTCATGTACCATGACTCGCTGTTGCCTCCCTGTCAGTTATTCTCTGATTCATTGCAGTGCCTTTCCTGTTATGCGTGTCTGATCCTCTAGCTTTTGCATTAACTTTTTGTGAGGAACTGTGTTGAAGGCCTTCTTGCAGTCCAAGAAAATGCAGTCTATCCACCCTTCTCTCTCTTGTCTTACTTCTGTTACCTTGTCATATAATTCCAGTAGTTTTGTGACACAGGATTTTCCTTCCCTAAAACCGTGCTGGTTGTCGTTTATAAGCTTGTGTTTACCTGGAGTTTGCCTGGAAAGAGTTCAGGGGGTCAACGCCCCCGCGGCCCGCTCTGTGACCAGGCCTCATGGTGGATCAGGGCTTGATCAACCAAACTGTTACTGCTGGCTGCACGCAATCCAACGTTCGAACCACAACCCGGCTGGCCAGGTACAGACTTTAGGTGCTTGTCCAGTGTCTGCTTGAAGACAGCCAGGGGTCTAGTGGTAATCCCCCTTACGTATGCTGCAAGGCAGTTGAACAGTCTCGGGCCCCTGACACTTATTGTGTTGTCTCTTAACGTGCTAGTGACATCCCTGTTTTTCATTGGGGGATGTTGCATCGTCTGCCGAGTCTTTTGCTTTTGTAGAGAGTGATTTTCGTGTGCAAGTTTGGCACTAGTCCCTCTAGGATTTTCCAGTTGTATATAATCATGTATCTCTCCCGCCTGTGTTCCAGGGAGTACAGGTTCAGGAACTTCAGGTGCTCCCAGTTTTGAAGGTTCTCAATATCCATCCTGTCATTTTTCTAGCAGATGCGATTGATACAATATTATGGTCCTTGAAGTTGAGATCCTCTGATATGATCATTTCCAGGTCTTTGAAGTCTGAGGTCTGATGAAGTTTTAATTTCCTCATGTTTACCATATCGGAGTAATTGAAATTTCTCATCGTTGAACTTCATATTGTTTTCTGCAGCCCATTGAAAGATTTGGTTGATGTCCGCTTGAAGCCTTGCAGTGTCTGCAATGGAAGACACTGTCATGCAGATTCGGGTGTCACATGCAAAGGAAGACACGGTGCTGTGGCTTACATCCTTGTCTTTGTCAGATATGAGGATGAGGAACAAGATGGGAGCGAGTACCGTGCCTTGTGGAACAGAGCTTTTCACCGTAGCCGCCTCAGACTTTACTCTGTTGACTACTACCCTTTGTGTTCTGTTTGTAAGGAAATTATAGATGCTCCACCACTCTCCTCCTGATGATCTTCTCCATGACTTTGCATACTATACACGTCAGTGACACAGGTCTGTAGTTTAATGCCTCGTGTCTGTCTCCTTTCTTAAAAATTTGGACTACATTTGCCATCTTCCATACCTCAGGTAGTTGCCCAGTTTCAATGGATGTGTTGAAGATTTTTGTTAGTGGCACACACAGCATCTCTGCTCCCTCTCTAAGGTCCCATGGAGAGATGTTGGGTCCCACTGCCTTTTAGGTATCAAGTTCACATAGCAGCTTCTTCACCTCCTTCTCGGTTGTGTGTATTTCATCCAGCACTTGTTGGCATACCTCCCTATTGTGAATTCTTGAAGTCCTTCCTGTCTCCACTGTAAACACTTCTTTAAATCTCACGTTGAGCTCCTCACATACCTCTTGGTCGTTTCTTGTGAACTCCCCACCTTCCTTCCTCAGTCTGATTACCTGGTCTTGACTGTTGTTTTCCTCCTGATGTGGCTATACAGTAGCTTCGAGTCAAATTTGACTTTAAATGCTGTGTCACTTTCGTATTTTCGCTTAGCCTCTCTTCTTATCTGTGCATGCGCATGTACTACTCACCTATTTGTACTCACCTATTTGTGATTGCATGGGTCGGTTCATAGCTGCTGGCCCCACCTCTTCACTGACTGCTACTAGGTCCTCTCTCTCCCTGCTCCATGAGCTTCATCAAACTTCGTCTTAAAACTATGTATGGTTCCTGCCTCCACAACATCACTTTCTAGGCTATTCCACTGCTGACTACTCTGTGACTGAAGAAATACTTCCTAACATCCCTTTGATTCATCTGAGTCTTCAGCTTCCAATTGTGACCTCTTGTTTCTGTGTCCCATCTCTGGAACATCCCGTCTTTGTCCACCTTGTCTATTCCATGCAGTATTTTATATGTCGTTATCATGTCTCCCCTGACCCTCCTGTCCTCCAGTGTCGTCAGGCCGATTTCCCTTAACCTTTCTTCGTAGGACAATCCCCTTAGCTCTGGGACTAGTCTCGTTGCAAACCATTGCACTTTCTCTAATTTCTAGACGTGCTTGACCAGGTGTGGATTCCATACTGGTGCTGCATACTCCAGTATGGGCCTGACGTATATGGTGTACAGAGTCTTGAACGATTCCTTACTGAGGTATCGGAACGCTATCCTTAGGTTTGCCAGACGCCCATGTGTTGCAGCAGTTATCTGACTGATGTGGGCCTAAGGAGATGTGCTCGGTATTATACTCACCCACAGATCTTTTTCCTTGAGTGAGGTTTGCAGTCTTTGGCCACCTAGACTATATTGTGTCTTTGGTCTTCTTTGCCCTTACCCAATCTTCATGACTTTGCATTTGGCAGGGTTAAATTCAAGGAGGCAGTTGCTAGACCAGGCTTGTAGCCTGTCCAGGTCTCTTTCTAGTCCTGCCTGATCCTCGAACAATTTGATTATCCTCATTAACTTCACATCATCTGCAAACAAGGGCACTTCTGAGTCTATCCCTTCCGTTATGTCATTCACATATACCAAAAACAGCACAGGTCCTAGGACTGACCCCTGTGGGACCCCGCTTGTCACAGGCGCCCACTCTGACACCTCATCACGTACCATGACTCGTTGTTGCCTTCCTGTCAGGTATTCTCTGATCCATTGCAGTGCCTTTCCTGTTATGTGTGCCTGATCCTCTAGCTTTTGCAGTAACCTCTCGTGTGGAACTGTGTCGAAGGCCTTCTTGCAGCCCAAGAAAATGCAGTCTATCCACCCTTCTCTCTCTTGTCTTACTTCTGTCACCTTGTCATAAAACTCCAGTAGTTTTGTGACACTGGATTTTCCTTCCCTGAAACTGTGTTGGTTGTTTCTTTCCAGGTGCTCCACCACTCTCCTCCTGATGACCTTCTCCATGACTTTCATACTATATACTTTAGTGACACAGGTCTGTAGTTTAATGTCTCATGTCTGTCTCCTTTTTTAAAAATTGGGACTACATTTGCCATCTTCCATACCTCAGGGAGTTTCCCAGTTTCAATGATGTGTAGAAGATCTTTGTTAGTGGCACACAGAGCATCTCTGCTCCCTCTCTAAGGACCCATGGAGAGATGTGTGTGTGTGTGTCTGTTTTTGTGTGAGTGTGTAGTCACCTATTTGTACTCACCTATTTGTGGTTGCAGGGGTCGAGTCTTTGCTCCTGGCCCCGCCTATTCACCGGTTGCTACTGGGCCCTCTCTCTCCCAGCTCCATGAGCTTTATCAAACCTCGTCTTAAAACTATGCATGGTTCCTGCCTCCACTACATCACTTTCTAGGCTGTTCCACTGCCTGACAATTCTATGACTGAAGAAATACTTCCTAATATCTCTCTGACTCATCTGTGTCTTCAACTTCCAATTGTGACCTCGTGTTTCTGTGTCCCCTCCCTAGAACATCCTGTCTTTGTCCACCTTGTCTATTCCGTGCAGTATTTTATATGTCATTATCATGTTTCCCCTGACTCTCCTGTCCTCTAGTGTCGTCAGGCCGATTTCCCTTAACCTTTCTTCATAGGACATTCCCCTTAGCTCTGGAACTAACCCTGTCTCAAACCTTTGCACTTTCTCTAGTTTCTTGACGTTCTTTATCAAGTGCGGGTTCCAAACAGGTGCTGCATACTCCAGTATGGGCCTGACGTACACGGTGTACAGTGTCTTGAACGATTCCTTATTAAGGTATCAGAACGCTGTTCTCAGGTTTGCCAGGCACCCATATGCTGCAGCAGTTACCTGGTTGATGTGTGCTTCCGGAGACATGCTCGGTGTTATACTCACTCCAAGATCTTTCTCCATGAGCGAGGTTTTGCAGTCTTTGGCCACCTAGCCTATACGCTGTCTACGGTCTTCTGTGCCCTTCCCCTATCTTCATGACTTTGCATTTGGCTGGATTAAATTCGAGAAGCCAGTTGCTGGACCAGGTGTCCAGTCTGTCCAGGTCTCTTTGAAGTCCTGCCTGGTCCTCCTCTGATTTAATTCTCCTCATTAACTTCACATCGTCTGCGAACAGGGACACTTCTGAGTCTAACCCTTCCATCATATCGTTCACATATACCAAAAATAGCACTGGTCCTAGGATCGACCCCTGGGATCAGTGCTATTTTTGGTATATGTGAACGATATGATGGAAGGGTTAGACTCAGAAGTGTCTCTGTTCGCAGACGATGTGAAGTTAATGAGGAGAATTAAATCAGATGAGGATCGGGCAGGACTTCAAAGAGACCTGGACAGACCTGGACCTGTGTGTACTCACCTATTTGTACTCACCTATTTGTGGTTGCAGGGGTCGAGTCACAGCTCCTGGCCCCGCCTCTTCGCTGATTGCTACTAGGTCCTCTCTCTCCCTGCCCCATGAGCTCTATCATACCTCGCCTTAAAACTATGTATGTGTGTGTGTGTGTGTGTGTGTGTGTGTGTGTGTGTGTGTGTGTGTGTGTGTGTGTTGTGGTGTGTGTGTGTGTGTGTGTGTGTGTGTGCTCCTGTCCTCCAGTGTCGTCAGGTTGATTTCCCTTAACCTCTCCTCGTAGGACACACCTCTTAGCTCTGGGACTAGTCTTGTTGCAAACCTTTGCACTTTCTCTAGTTTCTTTACGTGCTTGGCTAGGTGTGGGTTCCAAACTGGTGCCGCATACTCCAATATGGGCCTAACGTACACGGTGTACAGGGTCCTGAACGATTCCTTAATTAAGATGTCGGAATGCTGTTCTGAGGTTTGCTAGACGCCCATATGCCGCAGCAGTTATTTGGTTGATGTGCGCTTCAGGAGATGTGCATGGTGTTATACTCACCCCAAGCTCTTTTTCCTTGAGTGAGGTTTGTAGTCTCTGGCCCCCTAGACTGTAACTCCGTCTGCGGTCTTCTTTGCCCTTCCCCAATCTTCATGACTTTGCACTTGGTGGGATTGAACTCCAGGAGCCAATTGCTGGACCAGGTCTGCAGCCTGTCCAGATCCCTTTGTAGTTCTGCCTGGTCTTCGATCGAGTGAATTCTCTCATCAACTTCACGTCATCTGCAAACAGGGACACCTCAGAGTCTATTCCTTCCGTCATGTGTGTGTGTGTGTGTGTGGGGTGTACTCACCTAATTGTACTCACCTAATTGTGGTTGCAGGGGTCGAGACTCAGCTCCTGGCCCCGCCTCTTCACTGATCGCTACTGGATCCTCTCTCTCTCTGCTTCCTGAGCTTTGTCATACCTCTTCTTAAAACTATGTATGGTTCCTGCCTCCACTACTTCACTTGCTAGGCTATTCCACTTGCTGACAACTCTATGACTGAAGAAATACTTCCTAACGTCCCTGTGACTCGTCTGAGTCTTCAGCTTCCAGTTGTGACCCCTTGTCCCTGTGTCCCCTCTCTGGAACATCCTATCTCTGTCCACCTTGTCTATTCCCCGCAGTATCTTGTATGTCGTTATCATGTCTCCCCTGACCCTTCTGTCCTCCAGTGTCGTCAGTCCGATTTCCCTTAACCTTTCCTCGTACGACATTCCCTTGAGCTCTGGGACTAGCCTTGTTGCAAACCTTTGTACTTTCTCTAACTTCTTGACGTGCTTGACCAGGTGTGGGTTCCAGACTGGTGCTGCATACTCCAGTATGGGCCTAACATACACAGTGTACAGTGTCTTGAACGATTCCTTATTAAGGTATCGGAACGCTATTCTCAGTTTGCCAGGCGCCCGTATGCTGCAGCGGTTATTTGGTTGATGTGTGCCCCCGGTGATGTGCTCGGTGTTATGGTCACCCCAAGGTCTTTCTCCCTGAGTGAGGTCTGTAGTCCTTTGTCCACCTAGCCTATACTCTGTCTGCGGTCTTCTTTGCCCCTCCCCAATCTTCATGACTTTGCATTTGGCTGGATTGAATTCGAGAAGCCAGTTACTGGACCACATGTCCAGCCTCTCCAGGTCTCTTTGCAGTCCTGCCCCCATCCTCGTCCGATTTAATTCTTCTCATCAACTTCACGTCATCTGCGAACAGGGACACTTCAGAGTCTATTCCTTCCATCATGTCGTTCACATATATCAAAAATAGCACTGGTCCTAGAACTGACCCCTGTGGGACCCCGCTCGTAACAGGCGCCCACTGTGATACCTCTTCACGTACCATGACTCGTTGCTGCCTCCCTGTCAGGTATTCCCTTATCCATTGCAGTCCCCTTTCCCTTTTTACGTGTGCCTGATCCTCCAGCTTCTGCACTAATCTCTTGTGGGGAACTGTGTCAAAGGCCTTCCTGCAGTCTAGGAAAACGCAATCTACCCAACCCTCTCTCTCGTGTCTTACTTCTGTTACCTTGTCATAAAACTCCAGAGGTTTGTGATACAAGATTTGCCTTCCATGAACCCATGCTGGTTTTCATTTATAATCTTGTTCCTTTCCAGGTGTTCGACCACTCTCCTCCTGATAATCTTCTCCATGACTTTGCACACAATACATGCCAGAGACACAGGTCTGTAGTTTAGTGCCTCGTTTCTGTTTCCTTTCTTAAATATGGGGACTACATTAGCTGTCTTCCATTTCTCAGGTAGTTGCCCAGTTTCAAGGATGTGTTGAAGATTGTGGTTAGAGGCACACAAGCATCTCTGCTCCTTCTCTAAGGACCCATGGGGAGATGTTGTCCGGTCCCATCGCCTTTGAGGTGTCCAAGGTCACTTAAGAGCTTCTTCACCTCCTCCTCAGTTGTTCGTATGTCATCCAACACTTGTTGGTATATTCCCTCTTGATGTTCCCTTCTGTGCTGTCTTCCCACAGCCCTTCCTGTCTCTACTGTAAAAACTTCCTTAAATCTCCTGTTCAGCTCCTCACATACCTCCTGATCATTTCTTGAGTTCTCCACCTTCTCTCCTTAATCTGATCACCTGGTCTTTGACTGTTGTCTTCCTCCTGATATGGCTATACAACAGTTTCGGGTCAGTCTTGATTCTCGATGCTATGTCATTTTCATACTGTCGCTGGGCATCCCTCCTTACCTGTGCGTACTCATTCCTGGCTCTGCGACTGAATCTCCCTATTTTCGTGTGTTCTCTGCCTTCTGTACTTTTTTCCATTCTCTATTGCACTTTGTTTTTGCCTCCTTACACCGTCGGGTGAACCAGGGGCTTGTTCTGGTCATCCCGTTGTTACTGTTGCCCTTGGAATGAACCTTTCCACTGCCTCCTTGCATTTTGTTGCTACATATTCCATCATTTCATTACTGGCTTTCCTGCCAGTTCTCTGTCCCACTGGACCTCCCGCAGGAAGTTCTTCAACCCTATGTAGTCCCCTCTTTTATAGTCAGGTGTGTGTGTGTGTGTGTGTGTGTGTGTGTGTGTGTGTGTGTGTGTGTGTGTGTGTGTGTGTGTGTGTGTTGTGTGTGTGTGTATGTGTGTGTGTGTGGTGTGTGTGTGTGTGTGTGCATGACCCAACTAATATTTGCACTAATAACTCATTATAGTTGTGACCGGGAGTGGACACGTGAATTGCTCATTACTATGTAACTTGCTCATGACTGTAACCATGACAGGATGGATAATGAGAACCTTCAAAACTAGGGAGGCCAAGCCCATGATGACACTCTTCAGGTCACTTGTTCTATCTAGGCTGGAATATTGCTGCACTCTAACAGCACCTTTCAAGGCAGGTGAAATTGCCGACCTAGAAAATGTACAGAGAACTTTCACGGCGCGCATAACGGAGATAAAACACCTCAATTACTGGGAGCGCTTGAGGTTTCTAAACCTGTATTCCCTGGAACGCAGGAGGGAGAGATACATGATTATATACACCTGGAAAATCCTAGAGGGACTAGTACCGAACTTGCACACGAAAATCACTCACTACGAAAGCAAAAGACTTGGCAGACGATGCACCATCCCCCCAATGAAAAGCAGGGGTGTCACTAGCACGTTAAGAGACCATACAATAAGTGTCAGGGGCCCGAGACTGTTCAACTGCCTCCCAGCACACATAAGGGGGATTACCAACAGACCCCTGGCAGTCTTCAAGCTGGCACTGGACAAGCACCTAAAGTCAGTTCCTGATCAGCCGGGCTGTGGCTCGTACGTTGGTTTGCGTGCAGCCAGCAGCAACAGCCTGGTTGATCAGGCGCTGATCCACCAGGAGGCCTGGTCACAGACCGGGCCGCGGGGGCGTTGACCCCCGAAACTCTCTCCAGGTAAACTCCAGGTATGTACAGACGTATACATGATTCATTACATTTGTAACTTGGTCATGATTGTGACCAGACTTTCCTGGAGTTCATTACCTTTGCAACTTGTTCAGCTATCAAAACTTTGGGACCCAGTCCCTGGACCCATTATGTATCATGTGGGAGTTCGATACGTGGATTAGGGTAGAAATACTCACGTAGGCTGTTATTACGTATAATCGTAGATATGTGGAGAGAACCCGCAGCCGTTACCTGTCTCCTTGGTTACACTCGTAAAACTGACTAGCCGGCTGGCCAGTACCCCGTAGTGGGTCTTTTGAAAATAGTGTCAGCTCAGCACAGACCGTGACTCAAGACGGTTGGTCGTTGAGTCAACGGACAGGTTACTGGTAACTGGTTACTGGTAACTGGTTACTACTACTGAGAGCTCGGCGACGCTAACGTATGTCGTCCCGACATACAACTAATACAAACTAGAGATGGCAGGTATAACGGCTTGGGCTGATTCTATACAATGTCAAAGTACACAACATGAAACATTATAGATACATAAGTAGAACATTGGAATGAAAGCTTACGTAACTGAAACTGTAATGTAATACAAGGTATACTATAGTACAACTTAAAACTCAACAAATGAACAACGAACTCAACATTGAGATTACAAGTGATAAAAACAAAAAAATTTTTATCGATCGATCTGTATTCGTGTGATCTACGGATTCTGAGGAAAGGGAATATATACAAAAAAAGGGGGTTTAACAGAAAGGAAAAATTCGGTGCACGCAAATCTAACTTTTTAACGGCCCAAATTGCGGAGGGGAACATGAACAAAAAAAAAAAAATTTTTAAAATACTGAAAAGTTGATCCCTGTAATTATTCACCCTAACGGGTTATTTACTTTTAAACCCCCCAAACTCGCTAGGGAAAAGTTTGGGGCATATGCGGGAAAGGGTTTTGTCACCCTCTGGGGGGGTTTAAAACTCTTTTGCATTGGCTAATCATGGTATTTGAGAAAATCTGAATTGGAAGTTACAAAATGAAAACTTGGGGGTTTTTTTAAATTTCCCTTGCCCGTGAAACGTGGGGAAAAACGACATTAAAGGTTTTGTTTCATTTTTACGAGAAATCAGGGGAAAAGAGAGAAAACGGGTTTTCAGGGGGAAAGGGTCAAGTCTGTCACATTAGTCTGGGGGGGAAAACATCATTACCACACATACAAACTTAAATGACCCAAAATGCGATTCTTTATACTGCCCAAAGTACTTAATCTCTTTTAACCTTTTTTAAACTTTTTAAACCAGTGATTGTTAAAACAACGGGGAAAAGGGCCCAAACAAATTTTGATCAAGTTTTTGGAAATTGGGCAGACGTTTTGTTAAAATTGTACCCAAAACCCCTCAAACCCTACTTTGATTTTGGATGGTTTTAAACTCGAGTTTTTTGGGCGATCTTGTAAATTAGCTTTTTGATTTATAAGTTTTTCCCAGGGAAAATTCCCTTCTAAAAAAAAACTTTGAGTAAGTTTGTACGAGTTGCTCAAAATCATCGGGGTTTAATTTGGTTTGGATTGAATATAAAAATTTAAAAAGGCCCAAAACCTTTTATACTATCCATACAATCTTTAATGGGGAAAGTGTCACCTATAAAACTTTTGAAAACCCAAAAATTTATAGCACACGGGCCATCGGGTTAAAAACTTCACCCCAAAGTTTCACTTTTTGGGATTGAAGTGGCTTTTTCAAGACTTCAAGTACTTTCTTATTGGTTTTTCCCCACAAACCCCATTGCTGGCGGATGTGGGGAAAACAAGGGGTGGATTTAGAGTCTTTAAAAGGTACACAATTTTTAAAGTTTTTCATTACGAATTCACCTCCATTATCTTTTACTAGGGACTTGGGGGTTTGGTATCCCGGGCAGTTAATGCGTTTTTTAAAAAACGCTTTGCTACGTCTCGGCAGTTTTTTCTGCAATGGGGAACAAACCCCGGGCAATATCTGGTGAATGGTCTACCATAACACCAGATGTTTGTTACCTTGGAGGGAAATCGGAAATTAGTTAACAAAATCTAGCAAAAACTTTCCCAAGGTTCGCTAGTAGTTGGAAACCTTGGGTTGGGTTAGGACCCTTAGCATTGCCTTTTTGTTTGGGATGCAGACACTAAATTTTTTTAACATTACTCAGAAAAAAACAGTTGGGCCCTAGCAAAGGCCCCAAAATTTTCCCAAACTGGCTTGTTTTTACTGAACCCTCCATACCAGGGGGGTGGCAACCAAACCGGTTAAAAACGTTTAAATAGCTGTAAGGCAAAATTTTACTGTGACCCGTTTGGGAATTTTCTAACTGGTTTTTCTCTTTTTGCTAGGAAATAAAAGCTCGGCTGTTCGGGGGTTTTTCGGTTTAAATTTTTTTTGGTTTAAAGACAAAGTCCCTGATGGAGCTGGTTGGCTTAACAGTCAGAAAAAAAGATCTTCCTGGGGGCCCGGAAACCCCCAATCCCCCCCAAACCCCCCCAAGGGACCCTTTTTTTCTTTAAAAGGAGGAAGAACAAATCGGTGGGTTGGAGACTCCCCCCGGTTTTAAAAATTAACGCTTTTAAAACCCCAAAATGAGCAAGGGGGGAAAAGGAAAACTACTATCTCAAACTACAAGCACAGGGGAAAAGAAATGAAAACCCTGGTGGAAAAAAATGCTGATATTTGAGTCCCCCACCAGTGGGCACGAGGGACAACTTTTAAAGAAATCTACAAAATTTAAAAAACTTTAAAAACGTGGAAGTTTACTCGGGGAAATTTTCCCTTTTTTACAATGCACTGATTTACTGGGCAACTAGGATGGGATCCACAATCTGAAAAACAAGGGGGCAAAAACAAAACTCAAGTGAGCACACTAACCAAAAGAAAAGTTTTTTTCCGGGCCGGGTTTTGTTGGCCCTCAGCAAAAGGGTGGGATAAATCGTTGCAAAATTTAAAATTCTTCTCAAAGCGTCCCCTGGGAAGGAACGAATACTTTAAAAAGTCGCCACGCAAGGATAGTAGCACTATTTCCCGCGTGCATTATATTGGGGTGGGTCCCGACAGGATGAAAGTAATTTCTATTTCCCGACCGCTCGGGTTCGTTTAAAAAAGTAATTCACGGATCTAAAGGAACTTAAATTTAAATTTACATTTGCACACTTTAACAAAACTCCCGATACCCAACTGTGAGAACAAAAAACATTGCTCAGGGCTAGGTATTGTCTGGTTTAGTCAGTAAGGGAATTTTAAAGGGGCTGATGACGGAGCAGCAAAAAGCCTGAGAGGTCCCGAGTGTCGACATTCACTAAAAATATACTTGAACCCGGGTTTTGAGAAAATAATGGCAAAGTTTAAAACGAGAAAAAAAAGGGAAAAATAATAAAAAAATAAAAAAAGATATAAAATTCTAGAATTTTAAAAGAAAAAATATAAAAATAATTTTTGCAGAATAAAGTCTAAATAAAAAATGGGAAGAGGAAAAAAACTCAAATTTTAAAGGGGGTATTGATCAAAAAAAAAAAAATTTCATAGAAAATACAAGTAAAAATATTTCTGGAGACTGAAAAAATTCAAAATGAGCTGCTTTTCTCTTGCTAATAAAAAAAATTAATTAAATTTTTTAAATCAAATGAAAGTGTAAAATAAATTATTTTTAAAATTTTTAACTGGGAAAATTTTAAATATTTTCCCAAGAATCATAGACAAAATTTAAAATTTTTAAATTTATAAAAAAAAAGGGGGCTAAAAGAAAATATTTTACTGCAAACAGGTTTTAACAAAATAATTCCCCTTTTAGAACTAGTGCAACAAAAAAAGGGGGGTAGAAACAATCACTGGGGGGGGGGGGGGGTAATAAAAGGTTTATGGGAAAACCCCAGGTAAAATTTAAAGAATTAAAATATGAAGATCAAAAAAAAAAAACTGATTGAACACTTTAAACCTTTTTATTTTTTGTAAATTAGACAAAACCCAATTTTCTCAACCAGAGTAAGGAAAAAAAACTTTTACGTTAAAAGTAATTGAAAAATTGGGATCAAGAGTGGGAAATTTTTTAAGAATATTAAAAAAAATGAAAAAAATTTAAAAAACCCGGGAAAAAAAACAGGGAATATAAAAACTTACGTGGCGGAGCACCCAACAGTAAATTTAAAAATTTTTCCCCAAAAAAATTTCCCGCTGTGACTGATTAAAAAAAAATCTTGCTGTGACGATACGACCCAAAAAATTTTCTGGCAAAAATAATGGTACACAGTCTGCCAAAAAATTAGAGGAATGGACACGCGGGATACGAAAAAAAAAAAAGACACAATAGAAATAAAAAGGGTAATTTTGGGATACTGGGGTGAATATCCTGCATGAAAAAAATTTTCATTAAATTTCTGGAAATACAACGCTGAAAAAAATACAAAAAAAAAAAAAAGAATCACTTCAAAACGGGTGAATGGAATTTTACACTACCCCAATTAAAATTACTAGAGGGCAGGGGTAGCATAAGAAAAAAAAACAAATAAAAAATAAAGATAAATAAAAACACTGAAAAAAAATTGTAAAAATTAACGAGCCAAAAAAACGAAAACAAAGGTTTAGAGCACACAAACAATTTTCTATAAATGTCTCAAAACAGCAAATGTCTTTAAAAAACAAAAAAAAATGTCTCCCAAAAAAATTTTCACTGAAGTTTGGGAGTAGGAGACGGAGGGTTTTAGTCTGGGGGGGCGGGGGGTATGGGGTCCCGCGCGGGGAAAGGGCGCCTCCGACATTTACTGTTGTCGTGAAGAAAAAAAGCTTTTTAGGCGAAAATCACATAACTGGCTTTTTCCCCGTTGGCACCCGTAAAAATCGCTTGACCAAATTATGTTTAAACCAAAACAGTTCTAGGACCCCGGGACAAGGGGGCAAACAACCACAGGTAATGAGTGGTTTGGGTGGGGTTTGGGGGTGGTGGGGGGATGCCTGCCGCCACCCCGGGGGGTGGTTTAGGAATGGTGGGGAGAAGACTCTTTTTGGGGGCCGCTTTACCCCCACTTTTCCCAAAGAAGGTGGCTTTTTCCCCTCTATGCCAAAAGGAATGGTGAAAAAACCCCTCTTGCAAAACAACAAAGGAAACACAAAGCCCATATAAAAAAAATACCTCAGGGGAGCTTGCTTACTTCCCTTTTGCGTGGTTACTTCTCTCTCTCAGCTGGGTTAGAAGCTGGTTGGCTGACTGGCTTACCCCACGAGAATGGCTGACTGGAAGACGTGTAACGATGCACAAAGCACGGAGGAGCAGTTGGATGACAGGAGACAGGCTGGTTGATAGGCTGACTGGCGTTCACTTCCACAGTCTGGCTTACTGACTGGCTTAATTGCAAAATCCGGGTCAACCCCTCGGAGATTGAAGAATTAGCACACGAACAAAAGCCAGGAAGCTTGAAACGGCTGCAACAGGCTTGCAGGCTGAAGGTTGTGAGTGAAGGTATAAACGGCTGGCTAGAGGGTGTGAGGGGAGGTTGGCTGGCTGGAGATTCACCTTTGACCCTGCCGGCTACTCACAACAGTCTTCAAACCTTGAATTACCCTTAAAAAAACGTAAATCCACGTTTCCAAAACCACTTTTACACCATTTATCATGGGGGAGTTCGATACGTGGATTAGGTAGAAATACTCACGTAGGCTGTTATTACGTATAATCGTAGATATGTGGAGAGAACCCGCAGCCGTTACCTGTCTCCTTGGTTACACTCGTAAAACTGACTAGCCGGCTGGCCAGTACCCCGTAGTGGGTCTTTTGAAAATAGTGTCAGCTCAGCACAGACCATGACTCAAGACGGTTGGTCGTTGAGTCAACGGACAGGTTACTGGTAACTGGTTACTGGTAACTGGTTACTACTACTGAGATATGTACCTCTGTAATCCTTAGACTACCGTTCACAGGATGGGTATGGGGTGAATAATAAAGACATTAAACTTACTAAACTTACGGTGCCCGGTGGCCTGGTGGCTAAAGGTCTCGCTTCACATGGCAAGGGTCTGCGTTCGATTCCCAGCGCGGGTAGAAACACTAGGCGCGTTTCTTTACACCGGTTGTCTATGTTCACCAATCAATAAAATGGGTACCTAGGATTTAGTGGGCTGGTGTGGGTCGCATCCTGGGACAAGGACCTAATTTGCCCGAAATGCTCTGCACAACAAGGGGCTTTCTATATAGTAGTATGTCATTGATGTCAGCTTAGCCTGCGTACCTTGTATATGTCCTTGGAGTAAGTAAAGATATTATACTTAACGTCTGCTCAGAGGCGTCGCTGGAGTTGGTGTCACCCGGGACGGAATCTCTGGTGTCACCCGGGACGGAATCTCTGGTGTCACCCCCATGAAATTCAGGGGCGGGTGGATGGGGGGGGGGATGTAACCTCCAGTAATGTCACTACCTCATGACCAGTGACAAATGTTTAACAATAAGAACGTTTAGGGCCATAAACTGAACAGGAGAATACTTCTCAACTTTATTAATGATGAAATAAATAATTCAAATTCAAATTCAAAGTTTATTCTCTATAAAGATTACAATGTTGAATTTACAGAATTTGGTTGTTGTGTGGTTTACATGTAGTTAAATAATGATTACAGAGTGTACCACTAGAACGCCTAGCATGGCTAGGCATTTCGGGCAGACTTAGTTTAATTCTTTATTTTAAAATATTACAAATTATGAGGTAAGTTGGTATTATGGCTAAGTGACTAAATACTAGTTTGTGAGTTTAGCAATGTGAATGCTTTTGTTTTGGCACAGTACATAGTTTCAGTATTGGAGTATCATAGGATTCATTATTTTAAGATTGAGATTAATATTTCTGTTTATGGTCAAATGGGTGAGTGAGTGTAAGTGTGAACCACCAGGTGGTATTCGTGTAGTTAGTTGACGGGGTGTATCAGGGAGATAAGATGTTTTCTAATGGTAGTTTTGAAGGTGATGAATATGTCTGCAGTTCTAGAGTTCTCAGGTAGGGTGTTCCAGATTTTAGGGCCTTTGACATACATTGAATTTTTGTAAAGGTTTAGTCGGACACGGGGAATGTCGTAGAGATGTTTGTGTCTGGTGTTATGCCTGTGGGTTTTGTCACAACTATCAAGAAAGCGTTTTAGGTCAAGGTTGATATTGGAGTTTAAGGTCCTGTAGATGAAGATTGCACAGTAGTAAGTGTGGATGAACTGAACAGGGAGTAAGTTTAGATCTATGAAGAGTGGGGGGGGGGTGTTGCCAGGGATGGGATTTAGTGATTATTCTTACTGCAGCTTTTTGTTGGGTTATTATTGGCTTTAGGTGTGTTGCTGCAGTTGATCCCCAAGCACAAATAGCATAGTGAGGTATGGATAAATAAGTGAGTGGTATATGTGTGAGAAGGGCATTTTGCGGCACGTATTATCGTATCTTGGAGAGGATCCCAACTGTTTTGGATACTTTTTTGGTTATGTGTTGGATATGGGTGCTGAAATTCAGGTTGTTGTCAAGGTATAGGCCTTGGAATTTGCCTCATTATGTCTGGTAATTAGAGTGTTGTCGATCTTAATGTTAATTTGTGCATCTCCTGCTCTGCTACCAAAACATAATATAGTAGGTTTTGTCAGTGTTAAGCGTAAGTTTATTGGCTGTCATCCAAGTCGATATTTTAATCAGCTCCTCGTTAACAATGGTGTTGAGGGTGGCAAGATAGGGTGAGAGATGACAAGTGTGTCGTCAGCAAAGAGAATGGGTTTCAGGTGTTGGGATACGTTTGGAAGATCATTGATGTATATGAGGAAGAGCAGGGGACCAAGGACACTTCCCTGCGGAACTCCAGTATCAAGTGGCCGTGTTGTTGATGCTGTCTTTAATGGTAACATACTGATACCTATTAGTAAGGTAAGATTTGAAATAAGCAAGCGCATGGCCTCTTATACCGTAATGATCAAGTTTGTGGAGTAGGATGTCGTGGTCTACTGTGTCAAAAGCTTTTCTTAGGTCAATAAAAATTCCTAGTGGATATTCCTTATTTTCCAATGCTGTGTAAAGCAGATCTAGCATTTTTATGATTGCATCATTAGTGCTTTTATTTTTTAATCGTAGTAATATTGAGGAAACATAAACTCAAATACCACTTTAAGTACAGGCAACAGATCCTACATTTATTCATCATCAACAATGCAAAAAAAAAAAAAAGAAAAAGAACTTGAAAAATAAAGAAAAACATTATTGAAATATCAGAGAAACACTAGTTCCGATTTGACCTCGAGTACAGATAACATCTCAGTGAATCTGATCTTACATTTCCTTGCTCAGCTATCAAAACTTTGGAGTCCAGTCCCTGGACCAATTATGTACCTCTGTAATCTTTTGACTACCGCCCACAGGATGGGTATGGGGTACATAATAAACATATTAAACTAACTAAACTTGCCTTCAATTATGCAAAATTATATATCACATAATCAAAATAAATGATTTTCCCTACATAGGCTTATTTGTAC
The DNA here is from genome assembly GCF_026875155.1 of Cherax quadricarinatus. Taxonomy (NCBI): domain Eukaryota; kingdom Metazoa; phylum Arthropoda; class Malacostraca; order Decapoda; family Parastacidae; genus Cherax; species Cherax quadricarinatus. The sequence goes on along the minus strand of NC_069404.1, from coordinate 4,335,854 downwards.
TTTGTTAATATATAATAGGATATATAGAAACGAAGGATTCTTCTCTTATGTTGGTGCAGGAGTTTTGTGCATTAGTGTCACCCTCTTTAGAGGCTCTATGGTGTCACCCCCTAAATGGTGTCACCCGGAGCGGCCCGCCCCCCCTTACGACGCCGCTGCGTCTGCTCCCCCCCTACCACCGAAGCCTGGGAAGGAGGGTGAGTTGGAAGAAGAGTCGGCCATATTTGGTGTTGTTGTGTAGGCCTGGGTGTGGTGACACAGTGGACGGTCTTCTGCGCCAGCCTTCGTTGGGTGTGGACGTCTCTCTCTCGCCTGAGTATCAGTGACAAATTATCCCCGTTTTCTCTGGGACGCTTGTACTCGCCAATTTTTCCCACCAGGGACTCTACAGGAGGGGCACCTGTTCATCGGCTTACTTTTAATCAGCTCCATTTTTACCGCTCTGCGGTAAGTCTTCATCGGTCTCTGGTGGGAAGCCGGTTACTGTACTCAGGTTGGGGTGTGGGAGTCCCGCTCTACTGGGACTTGGCAAGGGCGTCCACCGGATCTAATTGAACACCTCGAGTTTCTATCTCTATTTACAAAGGAACTTTTGTTCCTTTTCTCTAATCGGCCAGACTTGGACAACAAATCTTCCTGGTGCCATCAAGAAGTCGGGCTCGGTTTATGCTGTCAGTGGCCCTGATAAACCCAACAAAGGAAGACAGAGTGGACGCTGAACCGGCGTCCTGCTGGGTACAGGTTAGATAACAGTTTCCTAGGTGTTTTGTTGCTGTTTTTCAGTGCTGTTTCTTCTGCTGTTTGCTCTTATAGTATGATTGAGGTAGTTGTTAGTGAGGTGTAGTTGTGGAGAACTTTAGTAGATGGAGGTAGAGATGGTTGTTGGTGTGAGAGCAGTCCGGTGCCTGGGTTCACAGGTCAGTCTTCCTCTGGTCCTCTTATTTTAACAGGTTGTACGTATCTACTGTTAGTTTTCTTGGGTCATGTTGGGTTCTACGTGTATTATTGCAGTTGTGCTTGTAATTATGTCATCACAGGAACTTTGATCCTGGGAATTGAAGAATTACAGAGCTACACTGTCGCTGCCAACATATATGTAAGTTCATTTAGGCTGTACATAATTTTTTTTCCTTCAGAGCTCAGTGTTAGGGGCACATAAGATGTACTACATTATATATAGTGAACCTACTAGGTTCAGTGTAGTATAAGTCAGTCAGTTATGACCTCTTATGGGCATGTCTTAGACATGCTGCCCCTGTTCACCAAGCAGTAAATAGGTACCTGCGTGTTAGTTGCCATACACCTGCTGTCACTTCACGTAGTAGTAAGTAGGTACCTGGGTGTTAGTTGCCATGCACCTGCTGTCACTGTTGACTTAGCGATAAGTAGGTACCTGGATATTAGTTGCCTTACACCTGCTGTCACTGTTCACTTAGCAATGAGTAGGTACCTGGGTGTTAATTGCCTTACACCTGCTGTCACTTCACCTAGCAGTAAGTAGGTACATGGGTGTTGCCATACTCCTGCTGTCATTGTTCACCTAGCAGTAAGTAGGTACCTGGTTGTTAGTTGCCATACACCTGCTGTCACTGTTCACTTAGCAATAAGTAGGTACCTGGGTGTTAGTTGCCATACACCTGTTGTCATTGTTCACCTACCCGTAGTAGGTACCTGGGTGTTTTGTTGCCATACACCTGCTGTCACTGTTCATTAGCAATTTGTAGGTACCTGGGGGTTTGTTGCCTTAATCCCTCTGTCAGTGTTCAACCTACCAGTAAGTAGGTACCTGGGTGTTAGTTGCATAACACCTGCTGTCACTGTTCACTTAGCAATAAGTAGGTACCTGGGTGTTAGTTTTCCATTTTTCCTGCTGTCCTGTTCACTTAGCAATAAGTAGTTTCCTGGGTGTTAGTTTTCCATAACCTGCTGTCATTTTTCACCTTCCAGTAAGTAGGTACCTGGGTTTTTAGTTGCCATTTCACCTACTGTACTGTTCACTTAGCAATAAGTAGGTACCTGGGTTTTTTATTGCCATACACTTTCTGTCACTGTTTGCTTAGCAGTAAGTAGGTACCTGGGGGTTTGTTTTCATACACCTGCTGTTCATTGTTCATTAGCATTAAGTTGGTACCCGGGTGTTAGTTTCCATACACTGCTGTCCTGTTCACTTTGCATAAGTAGGTACCTGGGTGTTAGTTGCCCTAACCTGCTGTCATTGTTCACTACCAAATAAGTAGGTCCTGGGTTTTAGTTCCCTACACCTGTGCACTGTTCACTTAGAAATAAGTGGTCTGGGTGTTAGTTGCCATACACCTGCTGTCACTGTTCACTTAGCAATAAGTAGGTACCTGGGTGTTAGTTGCCATACACCTGCTGTCACTGTTCACTTAGCAATGAGTAGGTACCTGGGGTGTTAGTTGCTTACACCTGCTGTACTTCCCCTAGCAGTAAGTAGGTACTGGGTTTTAGTTACTATAACCCCTGCTGTCATGTTCACCTAGCAGAAAATAGGTACCTGGGAGTAGTTGAGGGTTTGTGGGTGGCATCCGGGGGTGACAAGATTGAAGAATCACAGTAGAAAAAGACAGACAGTCTGGGAGGCACAATGAGTTTCTTGGGTTATCCTGGGGGGGATAACCCTCTTGGTTAAAAATCTGAACAAATCTTATCTCTATTTGTTCGGTTTTTTTAACCCAAAAGTTACCCAGTAAAGTCGGGCTATCTGGGACTCTCTTATTTCCATTGGGATCCTTTGATCTTGTCCCTCAAAACACTATTTCACAACTATCAGCTAACACCCAGGTATCTATTTAAATACTTGGTGAAAAGGGACAGCAGGTGTAAGGAAACATGCCCGTGTTTCCACCAATGCCAGGGATTGAACCATGGACACTCAGTATGTGAATGTGTTGTCTTCTAGTATGATTGTCATTGATATGCTCTGGTAACTGTCATTGATATGCTCAGGTAACCCATGCCCTCCCTGCATTATTGTGTAATAGGTGTTTAAGGTCTTGCCATTACTCTGGTGACTACAAAATTCTGCCCAATTTTCCCTAATACCATCCTGGCTTGGTTTCCTAACCTTGATTTAATTTGCTGCAAGATATTCTGGGCACTTGTTAATTAATACCAATTTGTTTTTTGTCATGGTTGTTTTGGCTGTTTTATTTTACCAGCCACATGAAACATTACATGTACAATATTTTTAATTCCCCTAAAGGGAGGTTCCTTGCCCCTGGTGAGGGGCTCTTAATCTAGGAAATTGGATTTTTGCACCGGTTCCCTGAATTGAGCCTGAATTACCTTCTATCTCCCCCCATGTACTGTATAACCCTACAGGTTTAGTGCTGTCTGTAATTATAAAAATTTAATATTTTTAATTTATGTAGGTCAACATGGGCTCTTAGACCAAGTCTGGATAAGTCTCACAATTATAGTTTGAGTAAGAGTAATTTTTAGTCTGTCATTCAGAAAAGAATAGCAATGGCCAAAGAGTTTTATGTCCTCTTATGACGGCATTGTTCAGGGAACATCTCTATGGTCTCTTTGACAGAGGCTCCCTCAGCAAGCATCCTCGCCCGGGGTTACTGGCATTTAAAATTTTTATGTTTACCCAATGTTTATCTTGACATTGCATAAGAGCTAGAATTTATGATTATATGTCCCTTTGAGTTTATTCTTCCGTCAAAAATTTAATAAATAGTAATAATAATAATAATAATAATATTTGGCTTAAAATAATTTAAGAATGAATCCAAGGAATATCTAATAAATGAAGCTGCAGAGAAGGAAATTTTCTTGTTTTGTTTAAAATATTCATAATTTGAGTTTGAGCTGATGTATTTGTTGTAAGATAAGATAAGATAAGATTTCGTTTGGATTTTTAACCCCGGAGGGTTAGCCACCCAGGATAACCCAAGAAAGTCAGTGCGTCATCGAGGACTGTCTAACTTATTTCCATTGGGGTCCTTAACCTTGTCCCCCAGGATGCGACCCACACCAGTCGACTAACACCCAGGTACCTATTTGCTGCTAGGTGAACAGGACAACAGGTGTAAGGAAACGTGTCGAAATGTTTCCACCCACCGGGAATCGAACCCGGGCCCTCCGTGTGTGAAGCGGGAGCTTTAGCCATCAGGCCACCGGGCCACCAACATAGATTAATTGCCATTACTAAGAATAAAAGATATGGGTACATATGCTTGTGCAAAAAATAAAATTACTAAAACTATAACACAGGACCCCAGTGGAAATAAGTCGAATTGTTTGATATTGTTGAGTTATCATTGATTCATTTATATATAATTTTCTGCTGTTTAACCTATATTGGTTTTCTGCTTGGTTTAAAATATAATAAGATATGATTTACTATATAAAGCCATTGTAAAGGTTTAAAATTCTGTGTGAGACCTAATAAAGGTTACCACTTGAGTGATGATAGCAGAAATGGATGCTGACACTTTCATTGGCAGCAACCATCATAGTAAGAGGAACAAGAGGCAGGCTCTGGCTTGTCTCGATCCACCAGCCCAACCATAAAGGTGTAGCACTTCTCCATGTGAGAGGCTGCCTTAATGCTGCTGAGGACTTTTAACCCAAGGAATTGCAGCTTGTTCCCTTTCATATGTTGGTAAAGGGTCTGATCTAAAAAATGGAACTTTTTTTCTTTAGTGAGTCAAATATATTTACCTCCCATTTCCCTATGGCACTGATTCTTTAAGGTTTTGCACTTCTTATTCTGTGTTATGAACCTTAGAGGGTTCATAACCCAGAACAACCCAGTCAGGTCATGTCATTGCGGACTGTCTTGTTTCCACTGCAGTCCATTAATCCTCTTTCTCATGGTGACTCATACCAGTCAGCTAACACATGTGCACATACTTAATGCTAGGGGGAACAGGGGCAGAAGTTGTAAGGAAACATTCCCAGTGTTTTCACTCATACCAAGAATCAAAACTTGGTTCAGCAGTGTGTGAGCTGAGGCATCTATCAAATGAGTCATGAGACACTACTCAGCAATCATGTCAGAGATGAGTGTTAAGCTCACAGCTGAAAAACCAGACTCAGATTAAGAAATAATAGCACTGACAAGCAAATTTTTACCAATGAAAAGTTAAAAAATGATTTTACAAACAGTGGTATATATTTGTACAGGTTGACCATCGCTAATCCGGTATCATTGGGACCTGCAGGGTGACAGATTAGTGATTTTGCTGGATTACAGACTGGTTAGGTTAGAATACACACAACCCAACAGCTAACCACCTCAGGCTACCTTTAAAATACACCATAAATCAGCATAAGTTAACCTTTTCACTATCTCGACCGCTACTCGCAGTCTTGCGCCCAGTGTCGAGGAATTTACAAAAAAAAAAAAAAATAAAAATTGAAGTGATAGAGAATCTTTTTCTGAAGGTAATGAAACCCAAAGTACGAACTTTGATGAAGAACTTACAGAATTATGCGCTCGCAAAGTTAGTGGTCTCGGTCATACAGCCTTTCTTCACTTAGTGAGGTTCTCGTTTACCGACGCTTCGGACTTAAAACGGGTTCTCTGACCAGTATTCACACCTAAATATTGTACAGTAGACTGTTTAACACGGTAGTTACGTTCCTGAAAACACCATGTTAGGTAAAACCGTGTTAGATGAACTGAAGAACTTATGAGAAAAATAGGGTTACATTCCTGGGAGCCCCAAAAAAGCCAAACCACTTTTTTTAGGCCTCCACATCTTATAAAAATAAAAGTGAATATGTAATTGTAGTTCACTGTTGTGATGTATTATGTTGTTTTTACTGCTTAAGACTACAAATGTAACAGAAATAATATTTTTTTTTACCTTAAATTGTGGGTGCTGGTGTTTATGGATGATTGTGAAGAGAGTGGAGAGTTATGCTGTGGCCCTACTGTAGATGGATTGTAGAGATTCTGGTACTGAAGTTGATGGTTGTACTGGAGCATCTTAACTTTGTCATTCAGTCAGTTGAGTCATTCAGTAAGTCAGTCAAGTGATTCAGTAAGTCTCAAGTCATTCAGTAAGTCAGTCAAGTCATTCAGTAAGTCAAATCATTCAGTAAGTCAGCCAGTCACACAAACTTATGTTTACCTCTTTTTTTATGTGTACAAAGTAACACTTCATTATGGCCACAGGATGTCTTGTCTGATATCTTTGTTTCCTTCGTTAATTCTAAGACTTAAATGCTTACACCTATTCTTGCCACTTTGAGCAACACTGGTATGCCTACAGGGTGTCATGATTGCTTGGCAGATACAAGATATAGCAATTAAAAGATCAAAACACAATTCACAATCACAAGCTTGTAGCAGAGAAGTTGGACTGGAGACGTATGAAGTACGAATGCTGGGATGGTGGGGTGGTGTCAGGGGGTGGCTGGGGATGGCAGGTTTCCCCTGATGATCCACAACAAGGCAGCAGCTTGAGGAAAAGGGAAGTTTTATTTCCTTCCCGCAAACTGAACCGTGTTAAATTCATCTTATGATGTATTACATAAAATTGTGCCGTAATTCTTCAATTGTGCTGTACCTGAATCGTGTCTAATAAACTCGTGCTAAATGACGGTCTACTGTATACAGTGGACCCCCGCCATACAAACGCATTGCATAACGTTAAATCTGCCATATGAAGCATTTGATTGCAAAAATTTTGCCTCACCTCACGATAAAAATCTCGCCCATTGTGATGCCTCCTAAACCTGTCCGTCCAGCCTGAGCACCTCGGCTGCTCTTCTGTAATTGTTTACAAGCCAAGGTGGCCGGTTGCATGCATACATTCAATACATTTTGTATTATTCCATTGTTTGTAGTGCTTGTAACTGCTAAATAAGCCACCATGGGCCCAAAGAAAGCTTCTAGTGCCAACCCTGTGGTAAAAAGGGTGAGAAATACTATCGTACCACAGTCAGCTGCTGCTGCACCACTGTCAGCTGTTGCTGCACCATGGTCAGCTGTTGCTGCGCCACAGTCAGCTGTTGCTGAACCACGGTCAGCTGTTGCTGCACCATGGTCAGCTGCTGCTGCACCACCGTCAGCTGCTGCTGCACCACAGCCAGCTGTTGCTGAACCACGGTCAGCTGTTGCTGAACCACGGTCAGCTGTTGCTGAACCACGGTCACCTGCTGCTGCTGCACCACAGTCAGCTGTTGCTGAACCATGGTCAGCTGCTGCTGCACCACAGTCAGCTGCTGCTGCACCATGGTCAGCTGCTGCTGCACCACGGTCAGCTGCTGCTGCACCACGGTCATCTGCTGCTGCACCAGTCAGCTGCTGCTGCTGCACCACCATCAGCTGCTGCTGCACCACCGTCAGCTGTTTCTGACCAACTGTCATGTGGGGGTTCGATAACGTGGATGGGGTAAGAACACTCACCTAGGCTGGTTAGTACGTATAGTTATAACGGAAAGTATGGGAAGCACCATCATCCGCTCTGCCTCTCTGCTCCCTATCTTAAGACTGACTCACGAGTGAAGCCTACGGTGAGCGGTGTTTGAAAACATGCTGTGATCAGCAGCAACATGAATAACAGTCAGTGATTCACACAGACGGTTGGTAGTGAGTCATACTACTGGTAACTGGTTACTGGTAATTGGTACTACTGAGAGCTCGGCGACGCTAACGTTTGTCATCCCGACATACAGCTAATACAAACTAGAGACGGCAGGCGTACGGCTTCGGCTGATTCTATACAATGTCAAAGTATACATAAGTAGAATATTGGAATGGAAGCTTATGTAAATGACTATAATGAAACTTACTGTAATGAAACTGTAATGTATTACAAGGTATGATATAGCACAATTCAACGAATGAGACTCAACATTGGGATTACACAATAGAAGTGATAAAAATAAATTTGATTGATCGATCTGTATTCATGTGATCTACGGATTCTGTAGAAGAAATATATACAAAGAAAGAAGTGTTTAACAGAAAGGCAAACTTGGTGCACTCAAATCTAGACTGTTAAATCTCAGAATTCGGAGAGAACGTGAACACAAAAAAAAATTCTTGAATATTGATAAGTTGATACTGTAATTATTCATCTATACAGGTTATTTACATTTAACCCCAACTCTGCTAGGGTGAGATTGACATATGCAGAATGGGTGCCATCTCTGGGAGGAGCAAACTCTGTTGCACTGGCGAACTCATGCCGTATTTGAGGCGAATCTGAATTGGTAGTCACAAATGATACTTGAGGATTTCCCAATACCTGTCGTGTATGTAGGGAATAACGACATTCAGGTTGATCGTCTGACTGAGTATTAGAGATCAGGATCAGGGGGTTTTTCAGAGTCTGTGACATTATTTGATTGGAACTCATTCATCCAACTAACTTCATATGATTAAATGCGATTCTTTATACTGACCAGTACTATTTCTCTAACCTTATACTTATTCCATGTATTTTCAACTACTCGATAAGGACCAACAAACTTTTGACAAGCTTGGCATTGAAACTTTTGTTAAAGTTAGTCAGCATAACCTCGAACTTACTTCTTTTTGGGGATGGCTTTGCTTGAGTTTAGCGACTCTTGTAAATTCTGCTTTTGGTTTATGAAGTGTTCAGGGGATTCTTCTAAAAACACTTTGAGCTGGCGGGACGGTTGCTATGAAATCACAGGGTTTGAATTTTGTTTTTGGGTTGAATATAACAACCATAAGGAAAAATTTTATCTACACCGTACAATGCAAAGGGGGAGGTCCCCTAGGGAAAAATTTTGTAAGCAAAAATTTTATGCACATGCACATCAGGTATAATTCACCCCCAAGTTTCCTTTTGGGGAAATTGTAGTGGCCTCAAAACATAAAGTACTTTTTTATTGGTATTCCCGCAAACCCCATTGCTGTAAAAAAAAGGAACAAGTGAACTAATGTGACATTTTTTTTGGGAACGTTTCGCTGGAGAGCAAAACTTTTGCCACAATAAAATGTCACATTTTTTGCCTTCTGTCCTTTTTCTTTACAATTGTCGTAATTCACCAACTTTTTTTTAAACCCCTTTGCTGCCAGGATGAGAGGAAAAATGGGGATTTAGAGATTATGTAAAAGGGTCCCAAAAATTTTTCAAAAATTCTTTTGCAGAACTCCCCTCCATTTTTTTTTACTAAGACTTAGGGGGGGTTTGCCTGCAGATAATGCGTTCTTTAAACGCTTTAGCTACGGGTCTGGGCATTTTATCTGCAAAGGAACTAATTGAAAATTTTTGGTGAAAGGGTCACCAAACACCGATGTTTTTCCCCCCCTGGGGGGGAACTTTGGAAATTTGTTAACAGATCTAGCGCAATTTTTCCCACGGTTCGCTTTTTTGGGGTCATTTGGGGATGGATTAGGCCCTTTTTGCATTCCTTTTATTTTGCATGCGACACTACATTTCTTACATACTCGAAATATCAGTTGCCATACGAGGCCAAAAGATTTCAATCTGGCTTGTTTTACTGAATGACCCTAACAGGGTGCACAACCCCAGTACAACATAAACTAGCTGTAAGGCTACATTCACTAGTACTGTGGAATTCTAACTGGTATACCTTTTGTAGGAGTACCCAACTCGGCTGTTCATACAGTAATTCTTGGTTCATAAAAAGTCACTGATGGGTGCGGGGCTTCACATCAGAAAAAGATCTTCCTGGAGCAGGACGAATCACACCAGCCCACATGGGATTGTTTTTGAGCTTCTTTACATCCCAGAACAAAGGGAGGGCCTGCATTTACTATACTTAATGCGCGATAAACATCTGGACTACTTTGACTTCCAGGAATTTCAAAGGTAGGTTTGAACTTTGAATATTCAAGGTCCATCTGGCTAACCTTCCGTGGGTTTGTTTGCTCTGAATAAAGGAAACATTGGACATGTCTGCAAGACAAACAGGGTACTGATAAATAATGTCTCGGTGGCTTTAAAGACCATACATTGCAAAAGTTTCTTGCCATTTCTGTATAATTATTTTCAGCCTTTGTAAGGACTCGGCTAGCAAACAACGCTTTTGTACTTGCCATCTCTTCTGGGCTAGTAGGCACCTATCCCAAATAGAACGCACAGTTGTCAGAAGAAGGGCTTAGAAAAACGGAAATTCAGTATTGGAGCAGAGTTTTTTCTTTTAGGTTTGGAATGCTCTTTTTGAGGAAGGCAAACGAAAGGAGCATCTTTTTTAAGAAAACCATTAGAGGAGCCCTATGGAAAAAAAAATTGGTTTGAAAGATTTTAAAAAAACCCTCTAACCCCCCAAAGGATCTACAGCCACATTTTTGGGGATTTTGGAAATTTTTTGTACTGCAGTTCTTTATTTTGGTCAGTCAAAACCCCTCTAGGAGTGATAGTGACCAAGAACTTGATTTCTGATCAAAAATTGACATAAGACATTTGATTTTTAAAAGGGGCTTTTCAAGTTTACCAAGTACCACAAGTTTTTTCAAGTGTGACCACGTTCAGCAGGATTAGTCATTAAGTACACCATAAGTGCATTACCTATGAGACCTCTAAAGAAATTATCGGGCCTTGAGAACGGATGGGGGAGGATCGAACCCAAAAGGCCTAAGAGGAAGTGATAATGCCTGGGAGTGGGAAGCGTTAGCTCTTGGCTGTCCTCGTGAAGAGGGACTTGCCAAAACCTGAAAAAAGTCCAGGGTTGAAAAGATTTTGTTACCCCGATGTTTTGTAAAAGATCACCCAGTAAGAATGGGAAGCGATCTGGAATATTTTTGGGCATTTACTTCCAAAAGTCAATCACTGGGCACAAATCCCACCCTTTCTTGGGTACAGGATAAGGCGCTTTCCCCAAGGTGAATTGCTGGGTGCAAAAACCCATCACAAGCATTTGATTGATAAATTCTTCGGGGACGCAACTTGTAAGGGGATTCGTACACAGGTATATAGATAGGCATACCGTTTAAGTGGGATAAAAGATGGGACTTAAGTTTGTTATACCATCTTCTCACCGGGAAGGCAAAGGCTTTCATTTTTTCAACAGAGTCAAAAAAACGCTTTACTTTAAGGGAAATCAGTGGGGGGAAAAATTTTTTTCCCAAAGGTGGAACGGATTTATGCAGTGAAGGGAGGTTCCCGGGAGAAATAGACCCACCCACGGGCAGGTGAAACCATCCCCTACCCGAACAGGGTAAGGAAGTGAACAAGGGCAACAAGATTCTATTTGCTCTGAGAGAACACGTGAAAAAGTGTTGCTAGGAAAAAATGGATTACATCTCTACAAAGTAAGGATGGCTCAACAAATAAACCCTGTAATTTCAGGAATCACGTCAACTAGGGCGTTACCCATCTGGAACATAGGAAAAACAACAGACACTCTAGTGAGGGCATAGCTCAGAGAAAACGTCCCTTTTTGCAGTGGCATGTGACATCAACAAGAGATGGCATTACTAGTTGCAAGTAAATTTTTCCAACAAGGTTCCCCCCGTGGGGAAAACTACTACTTGAACAGCAGACATTGCAGGGGGAGGCTCGCACCAAGGGAGTCAGAGCGTCCTCGGCACTTGGGAAAATGGACCTACTTTCAAACCTTGATTGCAGGTGGAACACAGATGGGGTATAGGAACACCAGGCCTGATGTTGGGTGCTTCTGGAAAATGCACGGCTTTTAAGGGCTTAATCCAACGTCGTACTCTGCGGGGTATGGGGAATCCGGACCAAACTGGGGTCCCCCAAAAGGTATGCAAGTATCAATTTGGGGAGCCACTGGAAGGGTCAAGACAATGCGTAAGTTGCGGAAAACAAACCCCGTAGAAGTTGCCAGGGAAAGTAAAGGTCGACAACAAGGAAGGAAGCAGTAAAGTCCTACCTGGATAAAAAGGTGAGAGAAATCCGACTCGGGCAAGAGGAGAAACACTACCCACTAAGGGAGGACAAATGGTCGTTCTAAAGAAAAGGACAGGTTACCCGTCATTCTAAACAAAAGACCTGATAATATTTATTTGCGCACCAGAGTCCATGAACAAAGAAGGGGGCTTATGAACGACTTCACTATAGGGCCCATTTTTGTTTTTAATTATGTGCAAAAAAAAGGAGGGTTTTTCATCAAAAAAGATTTGTTCCACTTCATCCCCCCAAAAACAACTACGCAAGACGTTGAACAACATCATCACAGAATTGTCTTCTCGAGACTGCTTAAGGTTCAAAGGAATTGGAAAAAGGGGGTGGTGTACTCATTGTCACCTGTCCCAGGGGCGTTTGATGGGGGGCAAAATTTCCCTGAATTTAAGAATAGCCCCGGTTTGGGTTTTTTTGAGAATCAGACGTTTGTTTTCCCTCCCGGTTCGGGGTTGAAAACGGGCCACGGAAAGATCTAGAGAGAAGGTTGTAAGAGCATTGCACCAGATGTGTCATGTAAATTCTATGATAAGTACAGTACGGAGATCAACGGTACCATCATCAGTACGATGCCTCTGGGGGTGCTATCAGGCAATTAATTGCAATTGGCCCCGGAAACCACATTGTAACAACCCCCGACTGTGGTTTTCTGAATGTATATGAAACTACAAGGTTACAAAACCTGTACACTGGCCTTGGATCGCTTGATGGTTTTACACCACGATTTGCGCGTGGGGCAAACAAAGTGGTGAATGAACATAGGTGGAAAAAATTTTTTTAATGGGAAAAAAAACCCTGGGGCACAAGGGGAAAGTGCATGAAATTTTGGGCGTAAGTGGTTTCCATCGTCACAGTTTGGGGGATTAGCCCCATAAGCACAATGCAAGCAGGCGGCATTAGTTCTTTGATTGCTCCCAAAAGCTGCTATTTTAGCAAACGAGTGTGGTTTGTTTACCCCGTAGGAACAAAAGGAGGACGGACGCATTTATAATGATGATAAAAGTTTATCTAAATTTAAAACAAATCACTCAACATTATTTGGCATGGGGAGTATTTTACAGTTCCCCTAAGAAAACCCTATGGAACACTGTTTTTACTTGTACAAGGAGAGAACAATCCCGTTCCTCAATTGTATCACTTAGTAAATTCCTAAAGTCTTGCATTTCAAGGAGATCAAAACGGAAAAAAGCAGGGGACCGAGAAGAATTCTTTCGCAAGTTGATAAAACTTCCTCTGAAGGGGGACCCCTCAACTAACAAACACGAGAACAAATGGCAGTAAACCATCTCAAATATGTAAAAGGCCATTGAAAAAGGTAAGCTCAAGGGAACCGATAAAACTATGTGTCTCGTGTCTGGGCAGTCTGTCCCCGTCGATAAGGAACAAGAAAGATGACAGGAGCAGCAGTGCCCGAGAGGTTGATGTCGTCATTCACTAAAGTATCACTTGACGGTATGCAGGCAATGGCAAGAATTTCACAAAAATTTAAAAAAGGCAAAATAATAAATAAAAAAAATGATACAAAAAAATCTAAATTGAAATAAAAGAGGGGTAACTAATTTGCAGAAAATAAAAAAAAAAAAGTCTATGTACATGAAGAGGAAGGACAACCATTTTAAGGGCTTTAAATCCATTTTTAGAAGAAATGAGGTTTTTTAAATGAAGGATGAAAAGGGAAAAATTTTCTAGTTACATCCAGTAATATTATAATGCACCCATTTTTTTGATGTTTTATAAGAAAAAGTTATTCTTTTTCCTCCCCGACTGGTTTCCCAACCCCTTGATGGGTTTCCCAAAAGGATTTTTGGGCAATAAAGCAGACTGTAAAAGGTGGGGTTGTAACCCCCTATCAAACACGAAAATAAATGTAAATCAGGAAAGATCGGGAAGCTGTCCAAAAAAAGTACAGTTAGAAATAGAATACAAATGTAGAGCTTTTTTAAGGGTTTATTAAAAGAGTATTCAAGACTGCTAGTAGTTACAGTAAATCAACCATTTCAAAACATTAGAAAACTCTGTTGTCTGCAGTCAAAAAACAACGGGGTTTCCCCCAAAAGGGTAAATTGTCTTTTTTTTTGGAAATTTTGGTGTCAGCCCCTCGTGCGATATCCAAGAATGCTACAAGCAGTATTAAAACGGGGAAATTTTTTTGGGTATGCCCAAAAGAGATAAATTGTGGATAAAACAAAGGGATTTAAAAGAGGGATCACAAAGGCCTTTTATAAAACCCGGGGGAAACTTTCTATAACGAGGGAAAATAAAAAGTCTGGGGTGAATTACTGCCCTTGAACGGGGATGTAGTCAAAACGTAAGGGCTAGGTGATGTCCTGGTAGTCAGTAAAGGGGGGCTGATAGTGGCCCGGGGGAGACAGTAATGGTGAAGCGGGGATGCTGTCCTGGGAGACGTAATGGTAAAGCGGAGGTGCGTCCTGGGAACGTAATGGTGAAGCGGGAGGTGTGCCCGGGGAGACGTAAGGTGAACTGGAGGGCTCCCGGGGAACAGTAATGGTGAAGCTGGAGATTTGTTCAGGTAAGGGGAATTATACCAATAAGGAATAAAAATTAAATGACCTCATGGGGGAACGAGCCTAGGGGGAAAAAACAAGTGAGTAATTATATAGCAAACAAGAGGACTCCACTAGAAATGGAGGGATATATTACCAAAAACAACTGGTGGGAGCTCCTTTTGGGTGCTGGGGAGGATAGGAATAAAACAGGGGAAAATCACCAACAGGGGAAAATAGCACAGAAACCCCAAGGGGAAACGGGAAAACCCAAACCTGTGCACATACTATGCATTGGTATTGCGACATGGGGAAACTAGAAAAACGACGGGGCGTGCAGATGACCACCCCAGAAAAAGCTGTGCCCATATGACAACAGGAAAATGCAAACTCCCTTCCTGTAAGCTTTTTCACCCCGAAATGTTTTTTCTTCAGTACAGAAAGACTGTGCTAAACTTAAATTGCCCGGCACACCATCTAAAGGGGCAAAAGATTCAAAAAATCCAGGCAGGGAAAAAAATGGGTAGCCACGCCATCAAGAGGGAGAGGTTTTTTAGTGCCAGGAAGGAAAAAAAAGACAGAAAATGGGAGAAAACGTCACCAAATCCAGCATTCCTGGAGTGGAACCCCAGTTGATGGGCCCCACTCCAAACCAACGATACAAACAAAAAAGGGAAAAAAATCCCCCCCCCCCAGACCAACAAACCACCAGTCCCTGACATTCTTCTTTGCAAATAACGGGTCCTAAGCCAGCAACAAACAACAAAATACCTTTATCCCTGGACTGCTTTTCAGAGGGAAAGCAATGTTTTTTGGCTTTCACGAGACCCACATAAAAGGGTATTGGACAACGAAAAATGGACCCAGGTTTCAAAAATCAGATGTGACAGGTGAACAGGCAAAAGGGGGGGGGGGGGTTGGCCTGTACATTGCAGATCACTTGTTGCAAAACGCTTTAATGCCTCAAATGATGTAGTGGAATTTTTAGCAGTAAAGGCGAAAACCATTTTTGGTAGTCACAAGCTCCGGACAAATCCCAGAATTCCAGAACGCGTTAAATTGCCACTGTCTAAAAATTTTCCAGTCCCCCACCCCAACATCTTGCTCCGGGGGGTTTTTTTAATTAAGGCCCCTAAAAGGGAGGAATATAGAAAATAATTTTGTTGCAGTAAAAACACCAGGAGGCAGCTCTGATGAAAACTCAAAAAACACGAGCTTTTAAATTTCTGCACAAAAATTCAATTTAAAAACCCAAATAATAGAGCTACTAGACTGGAGAAAACACTAACCCATCTTCACTAACAAAGATGTTCTGATAAGAAATGTCACCATATCAAAAAAAATATACCAAAACAAATAATTTAGGTTCAGACATGTATGCGTGGACCCCAGACCGCATAATGAATTTGTCACGAGGGAGCATTCACCAAATTTTAACTTCAATAACAAAAACATAAAGTGGACCAAGTAAACCAAGTCCTAACCCCATACAAGCGGGAAATATACTAAGCAGCACAGACCCCAAATTAGCCCAGAACAGTTAACTTGGGGCATCGATGATGCACAAGGGTTTTTCCCCTTTAAAAAAAAGGAGGGGGTAGAATGTAAAATAGAAAGGCAGGCGCTCCTTTACAGGCAACGGAAAAGAATAACGGTGGCTAAAGAGGTCAAAATATTTGAAATGCGTAGGGAGACCTGGTCGGGAAAAAAGCAACATCGAACTTAACTAAAGGAAACTTTTAGGAGTCAGGAAACGCGGAAGAACTAATCCATAAATGAAATCGAAAGAAACCCAAAGTATTTTTTCTCCTATGCCAAATCAAAGTCGAGAAAAAACACCCAGTTTGGGCCCCTACTTAAACAAGATGGGTCCTACAAAAGATGACAGCAAGGGAAAATGAGTGAGCTACTCAAGTCCCAGTATGACTCAGTTTTTAGCAAGCCGCTAACCAGACTGAGAGTCGACGATCAATATGAATTTTTTATGAGAGAGCCACAGAAATTTGGGTTTTAACACAACCCATCCAAATGTTATCCTGACGCCAAATGACTTCGAACAGGCGATAAATGACATGCCCATGCACTCTACCCCAGGGCCAGACTCATGGAACTCCGTGTTCATCAAGAACTGCAAGAAGCCCCTATCACAGCCTTTTCCATCCTATGGAGAGGGAGCATGGACATGGGGGTCGTCCACCGTTACTGAAAACAACAGACATAGCCCCACTCCACAAAGGGGGCAGTTAAAACAAACAGCAAAGAACTACAGACCGATAGCACTAACATCCCATTTTCATAAAAATCTTTGAAAGGGTCCTAAGAGGCCAAGATCACCATCATCTAGAAACCCATCATTACACAACCCAGGGCAACATGGGTTTAGAAAAGGTCGCTCCTGTCTGTCTCAACTGTTGGATCACTACGACAAGGTCCTAGATGCACTAGAAGACAAAAAGAATGCAGATGTAATATATACAGACATTGCAAAAGCCTTCGACAAGTGTTGACCATGGCGTAATAGTGCACAAAGTGCGTGCTAAAGGAATAACAGGAAAAATCGGTCGATGGATCTATAATTTCCTCACTAACAGAACACAGGAGTAGTCGTCAACAGAGTAAAGCCCGAGGCAAAACTATGGTGAAAAGCTCTGTTCCACAAGGCACAGTACTCCTCCCATCTTGTTTCCCCATCCTCAAATCCGACATAGACAAGGATGACAGCCACAGCACCGTGTCTTCCTTTGCAGATGACAACCCCCAATCTGCATGACAGTGTCTTCCATTGCAGACACTGCAAGGCTCAGGCGGACATCAACCAAATCTTTCAGTTGGCTGCAGAAAACAATATGAAGTTCAACGATGAGAAATTTCAATTACTCAGATATGGTAAACACGAGGAAATTAAATCTTCATCAGAGTACAAAACAATTTCTGGCCAAAAAAATAGAGCGAGACACCAACGTCAAAGATCTGGGAGTGATCATGTCGGAGGATCTCACCTTAAAGGGACCATAACATGTTTTCAATCGCATCTGCTAGAAAAATGACAAGATGGATAATTGAGAACCTTAAAAAAATAGGGAGGCCAAACCCATGATGACACACTTCAGGTCACTTGTTCTATCTAGGCTGGAATATTGCTGCACACTAACGCACCTTTCAAGGGCAGGTGAAATTGCTGACCTAGAAAATGTACAGAGAACCTTAAACAGCGCGCAAAAACGGAGATAAATCACCTCAATTACTGGGAGCATTTGAGGTTCTTAAACCTGTATTCCCTGGAACGCAGGCAGGAGAGATACATGATTATATAACACCTGGAAAATTCTAGAGGGACTAGTACCGAACTTGCAAACGAAAATCACTCGCTACAAAAGCAAAAGACTTGGCAGACGATGCAACATCCCCCCCACGAAAAGCAGGGGTGTCACTAGCATGTTAAGAGACCATACAATAAGTGTCAGGGGCCCGAGACTGTTCAACTGCCTCCAGCATACATAAGGGGGATTACCAACAGACCCCTGGCAGTCTTCAAGCTGGCACTGGACAAGCACCTAAAGTCGGTTCCTGACCAGCCGGGCTGTGGCTCGTACGTTGGTTTGCGTGCAGCCAGAAGTAACAGCCTAGTTGATCAGGCTCTGATCCACCAGGAGGCCTGGTCACAGACGAGGCTGCGGGGCATTGACCCCCGGAACTCTGTCCAGGCAAACTCAAGGTACAAGTCGCCTGGCTACCACAGCTCATATTTGTTAATTTATTCTACTGTGGGGTGTATTTATCATGTTTATATGTTAAATAGCATGTTTATTATTTAATCTTGAAAAAATATCATAGATTAATGGAAATGTTTATATTAACGTAATAATGACAATGCACCCAAGAGATTGTTATTATTTATGTGGCATCAAGGGTAGAGAGAGATTTAGTGATTTTAATGTGTAACCGCACGCCAGCACAGTGTGGAGGTATATTTAGGTACAGGTGCACATAAGTATAATTATCAGAGTACACCTACCACTCGACTTACGACCGTGCATCTGGAAGCTGGGCTGGGCCGGCTGATGCACACTGCTGTACAATATTTGACAATACTCGCGGGGGCAATGTGTCATGCAGGCAGCATCAGTTTGAGTAACCCTGCCGTAGCAGCAGCATCATACTGTATTAACTGTACTAACGGGACAGTAAATTTTAAACCATGGCCCCAAAGATGAAGTTGAATCTTGCATGGGATTGTGGCGAGAAAGGCCTTCTTTTTACTCGATTTGTTTTATGTTGAAAAAAACCTGCTGTGTCTGTCTCCCGTATATCTGTCTGTATCTCGGGTGTGTCTGTCTGTCTCTGTGTGCGCCTTTTTGTCTACCTGTGTGTTTTTTGTTTTCCTGGTCTCTTTCTGTTTACCTGTGTTGCCCTTTCTGTCTACCGTGTCTGTCTGTGTCTCCTGGCTGTCGCTACTGTGGTCTGTCTTTCTTCGTGGTTACCGTTCCTAGAAACCCAGTTACCAGTAACCAGTGTACCGTAGAGATCACTACCAACCGTCTTGCGTGAATCCGACTGTTTTCAATTGCTGCTGACCATAGAGGATTTCAAACCCCCTCACTAGGGGCATTTGGGGGTCAGTTGCCCGACGAAGGGGCAGAGAGAGGCAGGTTCGGCTGTTGGGCTTCCCCCATACTTCCGTCGTTTTAAAAAACTTTACTACCACCCTCGTGAGTTTTTTACCAATCCACTTTTCAAACCCCACTGGCAAAATGGGGGGGCAGCGGTTTTGGGAGCGTGGATTTAAGGGTTTTAAGATTTAAAAAGTTTGGGGGGACCGGGCGGGTCAAAGGGTGAACCGTAGTGCCGTTACCCTCACTCACCACCTCACCCTGTTACTCCGCCGCAACCTTTTGGCCTTTTTTCCCAAGCTTCCGGGCTTGTTCGGTGCAAATTTTGCTTAAATCCCCGGGGGGGTTGCCCCGGATTTTAAATTTACCCAGTCAAAAACCAGCGTGGAAGTGAATCCAGTCACCTACCATCCAGCCTGTCCCCTTTAATTCCCCCCCCTGCCCTCATGCTGTGGCATTACATGTCCCAGTCAGCCATTCTCGGGGTTAACCCATCTGCCAACCCAGTTTCCCAACCCCAGCTGAGAAGAGAAGTAAGCCACCAAATTCCCTAAATATTGTCTTTATTCGCTTGTGCTTGGATGAGGGAAGAGTGGTCTTCATCATTCCCGTGGCATTGTGATTTTTTTTAGCCACCTTTTGCGGGTGAGAAATGCTGGCAGTGGGAGCGCACATGGCCAGTTGTTCCCCTGCCCCCCAAAACCCCCACCACCACCACCAGCCACCCACCTAAACCACCTGTGGCGTTTGCACCCTTGTACCGGGTCCTAAAACTGTTTTGGCTACATAATTGGTCAAGAGATTGTTGTGAGCGCCAAAGATAAAACCGTTTTTTGAGTTCACGGAAAGGGCATTTTTCTTCCCCACGACAGTGTGAGTGCGGCGGCTACCCCCGGACAAGCTTTACTCATCACTCGTCACCATCACCGTCTTTACTCCCGACTCCAGTGATAATTTTCTGTTTAGAGGGCATTTTTTTTGCATTAAAAATTTGGTGGTGGACTTTACAGGGAATTTCTTGTGTACTCTAACCTTGTATTTTCAGTGTGCTCAGTGTTTTTTGATCGTTTTTTTTTGCAATATTTTTCATGTTTTTGCCATTCATTCTTTTTATCGTGTTTTTTTTTTATCTACTCTTGTCTGTAGTAAGTATTAGGGTAGGTTTCCAGTCAGTCACTCCGTGTAAGTAATTATTTTTTATCTTGTATTCTTTCGATTGTATTCTCCAGTATTTCATTTTATTTCATGCAGCGATATTCACCCCCCGTTACCAAATTATCTTTATTTCTATGTGTGTCTTTTTTCGTATGCCAGCAGTGTCTCTTCCCCTTAATTTTTTTGCAATTTTTGTACCATTATTTTGCCCGCAAATTTTTGCGTATCAGTCCCAAA
>NC_069404.1:4264340-4315002 GCF_026875155.1 Cherax quadricarinatus | reverse complement strand
TGGGTGGGGTGCTAAAAACAAAAAAAAAACTCCTCTGCAAGCTCCACGGATGAAGGTATTTTGTTGTTTGTTGCGGGTTTTAGACCCGAAATTTTTTGAAAAAGAAAAATGTTTCGGACGGGTGGTATTGTTGGTACGGGGGGGGGGATTTTTTTTCCGGGCTTTTAATTTTAATAATGTCAATAAAAATTCACTAATTGACCATATGAAATATAGTGAAGATGGTGTTTTTTTAATTTGTTTTTTATTTATTAGATTAAATTCAGTTGTACCTAGCTCATTCTCCCTCAAGACATAGCAATACCAAATTCAATATTAGCCCAATTGCAATTACTGTGAGGATATGCTATTTTTCATTTGTATTTTTATTTTATTAGTTTAAAAACCTATTGTACTTTACTCATCTAGCTAAAAACATAGACTCCACAAATCATTTTAACCTTGTGAATTACAAGTGAGAGTCGGTTCTATTTTTAATTTGATTTTTTTATTACATTTAATAGTTGTACTTTAGTTCACTCAGCACAACCATAGACAACACAACTTCATTATGTGAGTATGACTATACCCTACATGACCAAAATACTCTGCTATATATTTGCCAAACTTCTCCATAAGATATCAGTTAGAACTCAAACACAACTCGGGGATATAAATAACCATAATTTAAAAACCTAAAGATGTTTGATCACTTCCCCTGATCTAAACCCCATAATTGACCCCCAACAAAACTTTTGGAAAGTAACTCCCTTTTTTTACACAGCACACAACACCACTATCCTAAAAATCTAAAAGCATCATATTAACTACAACATCAGGCCTTAAGCAAAAAAAAAAAAAAAAAAAAAAAAAAAAAAAAAACTAATGAGACCTCTTAAACACCAAAAAAAAACCCTTCTCCGGAAAAAAAACCGGGAAAAAAAACAAGTTTGTATCAACTTTACCAAAACCCTTTTTTTCAAACCAAAAATTTTGTGGGTGAATTATAATAATTTTTGCCCATTTTATGTTAAAAATTGAATAAAATTTCCATTTACCGGAACCTTAACAAACACCCAAAATTTTGGAAAATTAAACAAAAAAAAAACCCAAAAAATAAACCCCTTTCCAAAAGGAAAATTAAAAACCTTTTTTTGGGTCAACTTAACTGGTTTCTAAAATGAACAAAACACTTTTCCCACCAACAATAACTAAACCAACCAGGCTCACTGAGACAAGTGCAACCATAATAGACACATATGGACCAATATACTAGCCCCCCTTAAATCAGGGATAATCACAGATAGCACTACAGACCACTACCCACCTTCCTCCTGACAAACATTAGTAAACCACCACTTGAATACAACAAAGTCTCATTTAGACTCCATGACGAGGCCTCAGTAAGGAAGTTCACAGCTGACTCTAGAGACTGTTGATTGGCCTACAGAATTCTCCAAGGCCAATGGTATTGATGACTGGACAGACATTTTCTTAACAAATTACTTAGACTATACAACAAACATTGTCCTATAAAAAAAACAGATCACAAACAAACGGCTTGGTTGCCCATGGCTAACCAGCACCATTCTGAAATCCATTGACAAGAAACACCAATATGAAAAGCAATATAGACAGGGCTTAATACACAAAGATACTCTTAAACACTATTCATCAGCTCTCACCAAAGTGATAAAAAAAGCCAAACAACTATACTACTCCAGTAGATTCACAGACACTAGAGGAGATATAAAAAAGACCTGGAAAACACTCTCTCAGATTCTAGGGACCACAAACTGAGAAAAACCAAGAATATTGTCCTAACTAAACCTAATGAAACACCTTACATCCCACTGACACAGCTAACAAGATAAACGACTTCTTCTCAAACATAGGATCTAATCTCGCCAGTAAAATCCCACATACCAATGCCCATGCCGGGACTACCTAGATGGAAATTTCCCTAATTCCTTCTATCTTGCACCAACTGAGCCCACGGAAGTCATTGAGATCATAAAGTCACTTAAAAATAACTCGGGGAATCTGTCTCATGTCCCACCATTACTGTACAAGCGAGCGGCCCATGTCCTTTCGCATGCTATTTCATTACTTTTTAACAAGTCAATAGAGACTAG
This sequence comes from Cherax quadricarinatus, assembly GCF_026875155.1. Taxonomy (NCBI): domain Eukaryota; kingdom Metazoa; phylum Arthropoda; class Malacostraca; order Decapoda; family Parastacidae; genus Cherax; species Cherax quadricarinatus. Next base: position 4,312,888 of record NC_069404.1, on the reverse strand, counting down.
CACCTTCCCGAAAACTACTCAAGATGGCAAGGGTTACACCAATACATAAAGGTGGTGACCTACAGACTTAAAACAACTATAGGCCAATATCTAACTTACCATTGCTATCCAAAATCTTTGAGAAACTCGTGCACAGGAGACTGTATTCATTTTATAACGGCTCAAAACATACTCAACCCCTGCCAGTTTGGATTCAGGAAAAATAAAAGCACTAATGATGCAATCATAAAAATGCTAGATCTGCTTTACACAGCATTGGAAAATAAGAAATATCACTAGGAATTTTTATTGACCTAAGAAAAGCTTTTGACACAGTAGACCACGACATCCTACTCCACAAACTTGATCACTACGGTATAAGAGGCCATGCGCTTGCTTATTTCAAATCTTACATTACTAATAGGTATCAGTACGTCACCATTAAGACACAGCATCAGCAACACGGCCACTTGATACTGGAGTTCCGCAGGGAAGTGTCCTTGGTCCCTGCTCTTCCTCATATACATCAATGACCTTCCAAACGTATCCCAACACCTGAAACCCATTCCTTTGCTGATGACACGACTTATGTCATCTCTCACCCTAATCTTGCCACCCTCAACACCATTGTGAATGAGGAGCTGATTAAAATATCGACTTGGATGACAGCCAATAAACTTACGCTTAACACTGACAAAACCTACTATATTATGTTTGGTAGCAGAGCAGGAGATGCACAAATTAACATTAAGATTGACAACACTCTAATTACCAGAAATAATGGGGGAAAATTCCTAGGCTATACCTTGACAACAACCTGAATTTCAGCACCCATATCCAGCATATAGCCAAAAAAAGTATCCAAAACGGTTGGGATCCTCTCCAAGATACGATACTACGTGCCGCAAAATGCCCTTCTCACACTATACCACTCACTTATTTATCCATACCTCACCTATGCTATTTGTGCTTGGGGATCAACTGCAGCAACACACCTAAAGCCAATAATAACCCAACAAAAAGCTGCAGTAAGAATAATCACTAAATCCCATCCCTGGCAACACACCCCCCACTCTTCATAGATCTAAACTTACTCCCAGTTCAGTACATCCACACTTACTACTGTGCAATCTACATCTACAGGGCCTTAAACTCTAATATCAACCTTGATCTAAAACGCTTTCTTGATAGTTGTGACAGAACCCACAGGCATAACACCAGACACAAACATCTCTACGACATTCCCCGTGTCCGACTAAACCTTTACAAAAATTCAATGTATGTCAAAGGCCCTAAAATCTGGAAATACCCTACCTGAGAACTCTAGAACTGCAGACACATTCATCACCTTCAAAACTACCATTAGAAAACATCTTATCTCCCTGATACACCCCGTCAACTAACTACACGAATACCACCTGGTGGTTCACACTTACACTCACCCACTCATTTGACCATAAACAGAAATATTAATCTCAGTCTTAAAATAATGAATCCTGTGATACTCCAATACTGAAACTATGTACTGTGCCAAAACAAAAGCATTCATATTGCTAAACTCACAAACTAGTATTTAGTCACTTAGCCATAATACCAACTTACCTCATAATTTGTAATATTTTACAATTAAGAATAAAACTAAGTATGCCCGAAATGCCTAGCCATGCTAAGCGTTCTAGTGGTACACTCTGTAATCACAATTTTACTACATGTAAACCAAACAATAACCGAATTTCTGTAAACTCAGCATTGTAATCCTTATAGAGAATAAACTTTGAATTGAACATATCAACTTTATCATGAAGGAGTAATCCAATGTGTGATGGGATCCATAGCAATTGTACATTAATTCCTTTGTCCCTAATTTTTGAGTATCTATACCTGGCTTCCCCAATGAGCATGTTGTTGGAGTCATTATATGAGCCAAGAGCCTTCAATGATGACATAGAATCAGTAATGATGATAGAATCAATCTCAGTGTCATAGGTTAGCTTTAGCGCCATTAGGATTGCAAACAATTCAGTTTGCAGTGTAGACGCCCAGTTATTAATTCTTATGCCTAACTCAACAAATTTATTATCGTTCTTAACTAGGGAGGTGGCAACAAGAGCAGATGCAGCCCTGCCAGAAGACTCCTATTTAGTTCCATCAGTGTATATAACTTGTGATAACTTATTACTACCAGCTAGGCGAAAAATTTCTTCTTGAGCAGTTGCTCTAACAAGAGATTTAAGGAAGGGATTACTAGCAATGACTACTTGGGAGGGACTGTAGGTATGTTATATTAAATGACCACAGTCTTCCATGGAGGGGTGAAATGCTCTTGTTGCTACATGAATAACAATTCTATGCACGGTTATAAACCTTAATGGACAATTGCTGACGTTTTCACAATCCATTTGAGATCTGAGTTGGTCTTTACCTCTAACACTTGTTAAGATTCTCTGTGACGTGTCCTGGTTCGTTTCTCAACATTCTAATACCGATGCATGTTAAATTCAACCAATCCTATCACTGAACTAGAAATACCAAGCTCCTTCCTCATGTTAAGAACTTATTTGAGTTAGATCTGGGCGACAGCCAAGAATAATCCTGAGCGCTTCAATTTGACATTAACTACTGCCAAGGGTCGAGAGAACTTTTCTCTAGCTAATATCAAATGGGAGCAGCATCATCAATTACGACCACACATAGGCTATTTACATCATTCTCACGATTCCTCACATTAGCCACCATAGATGGGGATTGTACGCCAGCAACAGCTTGAGCGCATTAGCCTAGCTTTACATTTTCTTGTTTAGTTTTGTGTACGTGGCTGCGTTAAAGGGTACCTCTACAACCAAGAATATCTGTAATTTTTAACGCTACTAATGAATTTCATTCACCCTGCAAATAAGATGGGTGGGGGATGTCGTTTGCTTGTTAATATCTTTGTTTTAGACGAAGATATTATAGGCCTATCGATTACAAATTGCTTGAACTCATTAAGAATGGTATTATCTCCTTCTTATAGTCCCTGTTGTATGGTATCATTGATATATCCGCATAGCTTATAGCTATACTGTTTAAGTGAGGCAGGTAGAGCCTTTAGAGAAGCATTATCAAAAAAAAATAGCAATGGGACTAAGAACTCCTCCCTTGCGTTGTACCTAAAGCCAATTCTTTAGAATCACTATCTGCACGCCTTGGTAAAGGACAGAGGAAGCTCTAGTTGACAGGTATCCTATTACTCAGCAGAGTAAGCAACCAACCAATCTTCCATATTTGCTAGTCATGTAGTAAAAAAAGGATCTGTCGCAAAATCAATGCAGATTTTAGATCATGAAAAGTGTAAAACTAGTAAGTGTGTGCAGTGAAAGAAAGGTGGAAATAACAGTTCACGCATCACTTTCACCTTTCAGGAACCCATAGAGGTATGGGGAAAGTTGATTGTCTGAATCTGTAGTACAATCTGTTAAGCAACATTCTTTCAAAAGTTTTACAAAGACAACGTAGTTTACCGTCGGAGCGGCCTAATGTATCAGGCTTGTTGGGGGCTTAAGGATAGGCAAAATGATACTATTGTCCAGGATGTAGGAAAAAAAAACGCCGTCAATGAAACTGGATTTATACAGGCCAATCAAAGGGTTTATCAGGCACGTGCCTTAGAGTTTTCTTAGAATATCCTAGGTTATAACCATCCTCTCCAGGACGGCAGTTATCGACCATTGGTTAATGCATTATCTACTTCAACTCGTAAAGAGGCAATCAACACTCATACAATATTTTGGCTCATAAAAGTAATCAATTTCAACATTCTTCCGAAGACTCCTCTAGAATTTTTTTCTAATTGAGATGGAAGGCTTCATCCTGATGTATTGGACTAGCATTTAGGAGGTCATTTGCGCTCTATTTCAAGAGTCAAGGAGAGCAACTTGCAGGCTTTTTTCCTGGGTATTTTATATACCTTTCCAAGCCAAACTCCAAGGGTTGGACCAATTTAATTCCTCTTACCCAAACTGTTCCATTCTCTGTGGCCTAAGTTCTTCCTTTCTATTCCTTGCATTTGTTAGTGCAAGCTTAAAACGTTCTGAGCAGGTCTGGGTTTACTACATTCCACGGTATGCTTTACCTACTCCTCGGCTAGCTGCATGTGTTTAGCTTGCGCAGCTGTGGATCATATAGTATTTACATTGGTTTTTAATTGTATTATATGGAGGGTCTTTGTTATTCCTTATTCCAGACCACCTTGATCTGTGAGGAACACTCTCAAAGTGTAATTAAATCATCATTAATTTTTTGAGTGCCAATGGGCCTCGTAATTCTTATACCATTGATCCAAGTGGTTAATAAGTTGTCTCTGTGTTCTGTTTGAGAAATAAGTTTCCTCCTTACTGCATTCAGTCTCCTGGATTGCTGAAGATGTTATCAAGAGTGACAGTTGTTACTTTGGGAATGTTCATATAGAATATCTCAACTATTGACAAGTCATGCCATCTATCTGATGTATTAAACTCCAAGACACAGACTATATACCCACCAATATATGTGGATAGGCTCCAGAGTGACCACTAAATCGAACAGTATCATGCTCATTTGGGCAGTCACCCATTTTCGTTCCCCATTGGTGTTGTTATAGAACCCACCATATTCTGATGTCTGGCAATTAAAATCTCCAAGAAGCGATGGTAGTTCACTATTGATGCGATCTGGTAAAGCAGCAGGTCGAGCTGGTTCGCTGGGGGGCATAGAGATACCAATTTTTGGACATAAATCGCCCTGCATATACTTTGGACACCATGATACTGCATGTTAACCTCGACTCTGCAATGGAAAGGATGAATGTGGCAAGTTCTTTCTGACATAACATCACAAAACATTTGTTGACCTTAGAATTATATAAGTCTTCATATCCAGGCAAGTTTGGTGGAGGGTGCTCCATCTTTCAATCTACATATCCTGCAAACAGATGTCATCAATATTCTTGGTTTCACTAATTATGATGTAAAGTCAGGCAAAACCGCTTCCTTATGGAAGCAATGTTCTCATGACAAGATTGTAACGTATCCATCGTAGTGAGTTATTGCAATCTCTAGCTCATCAGATGAAAAAACTATTATGCTTTGACTACAGTGATGGAGACCCTTAAGAGCAAATAGCATAGTTTTCTGGTACGTCTAGCTTGCAGGACCTTTATTTTTAAGCTTTGTTTCGGCATTTTATAGGCAGCCAGTAAAAGGCAAGTCTGAAGGCAAGATTTCTGGGCTCTCTTTCTCACACATTGCTGTAACTGAACGGAGATTGCCGGCACTTTTGACCTCATCACCCATGCACAGAACACATCCTGATTACATATATTTATTACACTTGTCAGGACTGTTCAAGATGCTCAATATTATTCTCTTTCTGGCAATTTGTTATCATATATAGTAAGGTGAGGCGAATCCCCAATGCCTCTCCGGAGAAGGCAAACTTCAGGGTTTTAGTGCTTTCTTTAAACACCTTCACCTTAACAGGTACCCTGGTTACATTAGTTGGTTCTCTGTTATTCAACATTCATTGCAGGTAGGTTCCTGTGCATCTGACCTCATCTCCCAATTTCACAGGAAGGTTACTTCTGTGGTGTCCGTCTGACTGTTGTAGTTGTGTGTAATGGGAGAAAATGACAAACTCTCCCAATATTCAGGTGTACCATAAGAAACTGTATGGCAGACCATAGTCCCTATGTTGCTAGCAGGGATGGAAAGCTCCCCACAGCTGGTGTGTGTGATGGCATTCTGGTATCATCCAAAATCCTTTGCAGTGAGGAGGTGTTTCTTGCACACTTTGCAGATGTTCAGCTCCTCAAATCTGGCTGTGGTCGACTGGAGGGGGCCCCATCCTCAGGTACCATTAAAGGAATTAAAAGACTGTATCAGTTTTACATCGAAGGTTTTTTGGGTTCTGACTGTCAGTACCTTGGGGGGAAACTGTAACCACCAACTTCTATAGTTATTACAACATAAATTTTGGTTGTTCAGGCCTAATGTGCATTCTCTAGTGGAAGTTTCCCCACACACAACCACAGCAAGAAATGTGTATTTCCCCAGTCTACTGCAACATGCATAGAGCGGCATTTGTAACACCTACGTTTGGGGTAGGTACACTTCGATGTTTAGGAAACTGTAAACCAGGCACCCAGAACATGCCGGGGGATGGGCAAAGGACCCCACCCAACTGGCAATAATTTGGGATTTTCCTTTAAGTCCTGTTAGGCTTGATGATATGCTCACTTAGATTCCAGAATGGGATGGTCCCATGCCAGAGAGGGTATCCAAAAATTATGATACTGACCCCTTTTATTAAATGTTCAGTGTCTGATGCAACATTTTCACTATCCAAACTTTGGACCGCAGTCCCTGGACCCGTTATTTTTTTTTATGTACCCTCGTACTCCCTTAGACCACCGTTTCACAGATGGGAATGGGTGAACAGACATAGCCCCACTACCCAAGGGGGCAGTAAAAGCAATAGCACAGAACTACAGACCAATAGCACTAACAATCCCCTACATAAACAATCTTTGAAAGGGTCCTAAGAAGCAAGATCACCACCCCCTCTAGAAACCCATCCAGTTACACAAACCCAGGCAACATGTTTAGAACAGTCGCTCCTGTCTGTCGTCAACTGTTGTGGATCACTACGACAAGGTCCTAATGCACAGAAGACAAAAAGAAGCAGAGGTAATATAGACAGACTTTGCAAAAGCTGCGACAAGTGTGACCCGGGCGTAATAGCGTTCAAATGCGTGCTATAAGGAATAACCCCCGGACAAGTCAGTCGATGGAACTAGAATTTCTCACTAACAAACACAGAGAGTAGTCGTCAAACAGAGTAAAGGTCCGAAGGCAGCTACGGTGAAACGCTCTGTTTGCCACAAGGCACAGTACTGCGCTCCCTCTTGTCACCTCATCCTCATATCCGACATAACCAGGATGTCAGCCTCAGCCCACCGTGTCTTCCTTTGCCGATGACACCCGTTTCTGCATGACAGTGGCACGTTGCAGACACTGCAAAGCTCCAGGCGGACATCAACCAAATCTTTCATGTGGGCCAGAAAACAATATGAAGTTCAACAATGAGAAATTTCAAATACTCAAGATATGGTAAACATGAGAAAATAAATATCATCAGAGGTACAAAACAAATTCTGCCCACAAAAAAGCAAAACACCAACTTCAAGACATGGGAGTGATCATGTCGGAGGAGCTCACCAGCAGTATCACTTAACATTGTATCAATCGCAAAATCTGCTAGACCAAAATGATCAGGTTGGATAATGAGTAACCCTTCAGAAACTAGGGAGGCCAAGTCCAATATGACACTCTTCAGGTCACTTGTTTCTATCTAGGCTGGAGATATTGCTGCACACTACCAGCACGCTTTCAAGTGCAGGTGAAATTGCCGAACCTCAAAATAGTACAGAAAACTTTCACGGCGCGCATAACGGAGATAAAACCCCTCAATTATTGGAGCGCTTGGGTTCACTAAACCTGTATTCCCCAGGAACGCAGGAGAGAGAGATCACCTGATATATACACCTGGAAGCATCCTAAGGGACTCAGCACCGAACTTGCACAACGAAAATCACTCACTACGAAGCAAACTAGACTTGGCAGACGTTGCTCCAATCCCCCCCAATGACAAAGCAGGGGTGTCACTAGGCCCGTATAAGAACCATACAATAAGTGTCAGGGGCCCGAGACTGTTTTCAACTCCCGTCCCAGATCACACATAAGGGGAACTACCAACAGACCCCATGGAGTCTTCAAGCTGGCACTGGACTAGCACCTAAAAGTACAGTTCCCAGGATCAGCCGGCTGCTAGGCTCGTACTTGTGCGACTTGGCGTGCAGCCAGCAGCAACAGTCCTGGATTGATCAGGCTCCTGATCCACCAGGAGGGCCTGGTCACAGCAGACCGGGCCGCGGGGGCGTTGACCCCCGGAACCTCTCTCAGGTACACTCCAGGTAATAATAAAGACATTAAACTTACTAAACATATGCGTATGTTGCCCGGTTGGCCTGGTGGCTATAAGGTCTCGCATCACATGGCAAGGGTCTGCGTTCGATTCACCAGCGCGGGTAGAAACACTAGGCGGCGTTTCTTACACCGGTTGTCTAGTTTTCACATCCCATCATAAAAGCGGTACCTAGGATTTAGTGGGGCTGGTGTGTGTCGCCATCCTGGCAAGGACTCTAATTCTGCACAACAAGGGCATCTATATAGTAGTAGGTCTTGATGTCACTAGCCGCGTACTTTTATATGTCCTGGGAGTAAGTAAGATATTAACTTAACGTCTGCTGAGAGGCGTCGCTGATTGGTGTCACCCGGGACGAAACCTCTGGGGTGTACACCCGGGGGCCAGCATCTTTGAGTGTCACCCCCATGAATATCAGGCGGGTGGATGGGGGGGGGAATAAACGCCATATGCACTACCGTCCTTACCAGTGACAAATGTATAACAATACATAGGACAGTTTGAAGGCCATAAACTGAACAGGAGAAACTTCCAACTTTATTCATGATAAAATAAATAATTCAAATTCAAATTCAAAGGTTATTCTCTATAAAGATTACAATGTTGAATTTACAGAATTTCGTTTGATTGGTTGTTTTAACATGTATTTAAATAATAATGACTTACCGATGTACCACTAGAACGAGCCTAGCATGCTATGCATTTCGGCAGACGTAGTTTTAATTCTTTATTTTTTAAAAATTACAAATTAAGAGGTAAGTTGGTATTATGGCTAAGTGACTAAATCCTACGTTTGTGAGTTTAGCAATGTGAATTGCTTTTGTTTGGCACAGAACATATTTCAGTCATAGGAGTATCATAGGATTACATTATTTTAAGATTGAAGATTAATATTTCTGTTTATGGTCAAATGGCGAGTGATGTAAGTGTGAACCACCAGGTGGTATTCGGTAGGTAGTTTGACGGGGTGATCATGGAGATAAGAATGTTTTTCCTAAATGTCTGTTTTGAAGGAGATCGGAATATGTCTGTGCATCTAGAGGTTCTCAGGTAGGGGTAGGTTCCAGAATTTCGGGCCTTTGACCTACATTGAATTTATTGAAAAGGTTTATAGTCGGACACCGCGGGAATGTCGTAAAGATGTTGTGTCTTGGTGTTAGAGCCTGTGGGTTTTGTCACAACTATCAAGAAAGCTTTTTTAGGTCAAGGTTGATATTGGAGTTTAAGGACCTGAAGATGAAGATATCACAGTCAGTAAGATGGCATGTACCTGAACAGGGAGTAAGTTTAGATCTATGCAAGTGGGGGGGGGGGTGTTGCCAGGGATGGGGATTTATTGATGATTCTTACTGCAGCTTTTTTGTTGGGTTTTCACATTGGCTTTAGGTGTGTTTGCTGCAGTATGATCCCCAAGCACAAATAGCATAGTTAGGTAGTGGATAAATAAGTAGTGGACAGTGGTAGAAGGGCATTTATGCGGCACGTATTATCGTATCTTGGAGAGGATCCAACTGTTTGGGAGACTTTTTGGTTTATGTGTTGGATAAGGGTGCTGAAATCAGGTTGTTGTCAAGGTATCTGGCCTTGGAATTTCGCCCTCAATAGTCTGATACTTAGAGTGTGGTCGATCTAATGTTTAACTTTTGTGCATCTCCTGCTCTCTACCAAAGCCCTAATATCGTAGGTTTTGTCACGTTAAGCGTAAGTTTATTGGCTGTCATCCAAGTACGATATTTTAATCAGCTCACTCGTTAAACAATTGAGTTGAGGAGCAAGACTAGGGTGACAGCAGACAGAAATCTTCGTCAGCAAGAGAATGGGTTCCGTTGTTGGGGATAATCGATTGGAAGATCATTGCTGTATGATGCGGGAAGAGCAGGGGACCACAGGACACTGTCCCTCATGCCTCCAGATCAAGTGCCGTGGTTGTTGATGCGTCTTAATGGTAACCTACTGCTACCTATAGTTAAGGTACGATTTGAGCAATAAGCAAGCGCATGGCCCTCTTATACCGAGAATGAGCAGTTCGTGGAGTAGGATGTCGTGAGTCTACTGTGTCAAAGCGTTTCTTAGGTCAATAAACAATTCCTAGTGGAATTCCTTCATATTCTTCCAATGCTGTGTAAAGCAGACTCGCAATTTTTATGCGATTGCTCATTAGTGCTTTTATTTTTTAATCGTATTCATATTGAGGAATCATAAACTCAAAATACCTCTTGTTAGGTACAGGCAACAGAATCCTACATTTATTCCTCATCAACAAGTGCACAAAACAAAACAAAAACGCCCTGTGAAAAATACAGAACAAAAAACATTATTGAACATACCAGAGAAACACAGTTCCGAGTTACCTCGAGTACAGACATAACATCTCCTTGCCTCTTAATCTTACATTTCCTTGCTCACTATCAAAAACTTATGGAGTCGCAGGTCCCTGGACCAATCTGTACCTCTGTAATCATATTGACTTCCGACCACCGAATGGGTAATGGGTACTAATATTAACAAAGTAAACTAACTAAATCTTGCCTTCCATTATGCAACATTTATATAATCCCATAGTCAAATAAATCGATTTTCCCGACCTATCCTTAATTGTACTTTTGTAATTCATATAATAAGGATATATAGAAACGAAGGATTCTTCTCTTCTATGTTGGTGCAGGAGCTTTGAGCATTAGTGTCCACCCTCTTAGAGGCTCTATGTTGTCCCCCCTAAATGGTGTCACCCGACGCCCGCCCCCCCACTTACGACGCCCTGCGTCTGCTTCCCGCCCCCTACCACGAAGGCCGGAAGGAGGGTGAGTTTGGACAGAAAGCGAGTCTGGCCATATTTGGTGTTGTTGTGTAGGCCTGGGTGTGGTGACATCAGTGGACCCGTCTTCTGCGCCAGCCTCGTTGGTTGGACGTCTCTCCTCCTCTCTCTTCGTCCTGAGTACTCAGTGACACATTATCCCGTATTTCTTACCTGGACAGCTTTGTACTCGCCAATTTTTCCCCACCAGGGGACTCTCTCAGGAGGGTGAACCTGTTCATCGGCTTACTTTTAATCAGCTCCATTTTTATACCGCACTGTGGCGATAAGTCCTCATCGTCCTCTGGTGGGAAGACCGGTACTTGTAACACAGTTTGGGGGTGCGGGAGTCCCCGCTCTACTGGGACCTCTGGCAACGGGCGTCCGAACCGGATCTAATTGAACACCAACGAGTTATCGTATCTCTATTTACAAAGGAACTTTTGTTCCTTTCTTTCTCTAATCGGCCAACGTGGACATTCAACTCTCCTGTGCCATCCCGACACGTCGGGCTCGTTTTATGCTGCTCAGTGGCGCGCTGATAAACCCAACAAAGGAAGACAGAGTGGAGTCGCAGAACCGTCGTCTGCGGGTACAGGTTAGATAACTGGTTCCTAGGTGTTGTTGTTGCTGTTTTTTCAATGCTTTTTCCTTCTGCTGTTTGCGTCTTAAAGTATGATTGCGGTAGTTGTTAGTGAGGTTATTGTGGAGAATCTTAGTAGATGGAGGTAGAGATGGTTGTTGGTGTGAGCGCATCCCGTGCCCCTGGGTTCCCAGGTCAGTCTTTCCTCTGTCCTCTTATTTTTAACAGGTTTGTACGCTATCTACTGCTTAGTTTTGTTCTTGGGTCATGTTGGTTCTACTGTAGTATTGCAGTTGCTTGTAATTAATGTCTTCACAGGAACTTACTCTCCTGGGAATTGAAGATTACAGAGCTACACTGCGCTGTGCCACCATATATGTAAGGTTCATTGTTAGGGCAGTCCATTATTTTATTTTCCTTCCGAGCTGCAGTGGTATAGGGGCACATAAGATGTCCTCACCATTATAATATCGTGAACCTCCTCGGTTCAGTGAAGCGTATCAGTTCAGTCAGTATAAGACCTCTTATGGGTCATGTCATTCGACATGCTGCCTCCTGTATCACCAAGCAGTACATAGGTACCTGCGTGTTAGTTGCCATACACCTGCTGTCACTTCACGTAGTAGTAAGTAGGTACCTGGGTGTTAGTTGCCATGCACCTGCTGTCACTGTTGACTTAGCGATAAGTAGGTACCTGGATGTTAGTTGCTTTACACCTGCTGTCACTGTTCACTTAGCAATGAGTAGGTACCTGGGTGTTAGTTGCCTTACACCTGCTGTCACTGTTCACCTAGCAGTAAGTAGGTACCTGGGTGTTAGTTGCCATACACCTGCTGTCATTGTTCACCTAGCAGTAAGTAGGTACCTGGGTGTTAGTTGCCATACACCTGCTGTCACTGTTCACTTAGCAATAAGTAGGTACCTGGGTGTTAGTTGCAATACACCTGCTGTCATTGTTCACCTAGCAGTAAGTAGGTACCTGGGTGTTAGTTGCCATACACCTGCTGTCACTGTTCACTTAGCAATAAGTAGGTACCTGGGTGTTAGTTGCCATACACCTGCTGTCATTGTTCACCTACCAGTAAGTAGGTACTGGGGTGTTAGTTGCCATACACCTGCTGTCACTGTTCACTTAGCAATAAGTAGGTACCTGGGTGTTAGTTGCCATACACCTGCTGTCACTGTTCACTTAGCAATAAGTAGATACCTGGGTGTTAGTTGCCATACACCTGCTGTCACTGTTCACTTAGCATTGAGTAGGTACCTGGGTGTTAGTTGCCTTACACCTGCTGTCACTTCACCTAGCAGTAAGTAGGTACCTGGGTATTAGTTACTATACACCTGCTGTCACTGTTCACCTAGCAGTAAATAGGTACCTGGGAGTAGTTGACTGGTGTGGGTGGCATCCTGGGTGACAAGATTGAAGAACCACAATAGAGTAAGACAGACAGTCTGGATGGCACACTGAGTTTCTTGGGTTATCCTGGGTGGATAACCCTCTTCGTTAAAAAATCTGAACAAATCTTATCTCTATTTGTTCGGATTTTTAACCCAGAAGTTAGCCAGTAAAGTCAGTGCATCATCGGGGACTCGCTTATTTCCATTGAGATCCTTTGATCTTGTCCCTCAAAACACTACTCACAACTATCAGCTAACACCCAGGTATCTACTTACTACTTGGTGAAAAGGGACAGCAGGTGTAAGGAAACATGCCCAGTGTTTCCAACAATGCCAGGGATTGAACCATGGACACTCAGTATGTGAATGTGTTGTCATCTAGTATGATTGTCATTGATATGCTCAGGTAACCCATGCCCTCCCTGCATTATTGTGTAATAGGTGTTTAAGGTCTTGCCACTTACTCTGGTGACTACAAAATTCTGCCCACTTTTCCTAATACCATCCTGGCTTGGTTTCCTAACCTTGATTTAATTTGCTGCAAGATATTCTGGGCACTTGTTAATTAATACCAATATGTTTTTTGTCATGGTTGTTTTGGCTGTTTTATTTTACCAGCCACATTAAACATTACATGTACAATATTTTTAATTCCCCTGAAGGGAGGTTCCTTGACCCTGGTGAGGGGCTCTTAATCTAGGAAATTGAATCTTTGCACCGGTTCCCTGAATTGAGCCTGAATACCTTCTATCTCCCCCACATGTACTGTATAACCCTACAGGTTTAGCGCTGTCTGTAATTATAATAATAATAATAATATATTTTTAATTTATCTAGGTCAACATGGGCTCTTAGACCAAAGTCCTGGATAAGTCTCACAATTATAGTTTGAGTAAGAGTAATTATAGTCTGTCATTCAGAACAAGAATAGCAATGGCCAAAGAGTTTTATGTCCTCTTGTGGTGGCCTTGTTCAGGGAACATCTCTATGGTCTCTTTGACAGAGGCTCCCTCAGCAAGCATCCTCGTCCTGGGTTACTGGCACTTAATTTTTATGTTTACGCAATGTTTATCTTGACATTGCATAAGAGCTAGATTTATGCATTATATGATCCCTTTGAGTTTATCTCTTCCATCTAAATTTAATAATAATAGTAATAATAATAATAATAATAATAATATTTGGCTTAAAATAATTTAAGAATGAATCCAAGGAATATCTAATAAATGAAGCTGCAGAGAAGGAAAATTTGTTGTTTTGTTTAAAATGTTCATAATTTGAGTTTGAGCTGATGTATTTGTTGTAACATAGATTAATTGCCATTACTAAGAATAAAAGATATGGGTACATATGCTTGTGCAAAAAATAAAATTACTAAAACTATAACACAGGACCCCAGTGGAAATAAGTCGAATTGTTTGATATTGTTGAGTTATCATTGATTCATTTATATATAATTTTCTGCTGTTTAACCTATATTGGTTTTATGCTTGGTTTAAAATATAATAAGATATGATTTACTATATAAAGCCATTGTAAAGGTTTAAAATTCTGTGTGAGACCTAAATAAAAGGTTACTCACTTGAGTGATGATAGCAGAAATGGATGCTGACACTTTCATTGGCAGCAACCATCATAGTAAGAGGAACAAGAGGCAGGCTCTGACTTGTCTCGACCCACCAGCCCAACCATAAAGGTTGTGAGAGGCTGCCTTAATGCTGCTGAGGACTTTTAACCCAAGGAATTGCAGCTTGTTCCCTTTCATATGTTGGTAAAGGGTCTTGATCTAAAAAAATGGAACTTTCTTCTTCAGTGAGTCAAATATAATTACCTCCCATTTCCCTATGGCACTAATTCTTTGAGGTTTCGCACTTCTTATTCTGTGTTATGAACCCTAGAGGGTTCATAACCCAGAACAACCCAGTCAGGTCATGATGTCATTGCAGACTGTCTTGTTTCCACTGCAGTCCATTAATCCTCTTTCTCATGGTGACTCGTACCAGTCAGCTAACACATATGCACATACTTAATGCTAGGGGGAACAGGGGCAGAAGTTGTAAGGAAACATTCCCAGTGTTTTCACTCATACCAAGAATCAAAATTTGGTTCAGCAGTGTGTGAGCTGAGGCATCTATCAAATGAGTCATGAGACACTACTCAACAATCATGTCAGAGATGAGTGTTAAGCCCACAGCTGAAAAACCAGACTCAAATTAAGAAATAATAGCACTGACAAGCAAACTTTTACCAATGAAAAGTTAAAAAATGATTTTACAAACAGTGGTATATATTTGTACAGGTTGACCATCGCTAATCCGGTATCATTGGGACCTGCAGGGTGACAGGTTAGTGATTTTGCTGGATTACAGACTGGTTAGGTTAGAATACACGTAACCCAACAGCTAACCACCTCAGGCTACCTTTAAAATATACCATGAATCAGCATAAGTTAACCTTTTCACTATCTCGACCCCTACTCGCAGTCTTGCTCTGTGTCGAGGAATTTAAAAAAAAAAAAAAAAAAATTGAAGTGATAGAGAATCTTTTTCTGAAGGTAATGAAACCCAAAGTACGAACTTTGATGGAGAACTTACAGAATTATGCACTCGCAAAGTTAGTGGTCTCGGTCATACAGCCTTTCTTCACTTAGTGAGGTTCTCGTTTACCGACGCTTCGGACTTAAAACGGGCTCTCTGACCAGTATTCATACCTAAATAATGTACAGTAGACTGTTTAACACGGTAGTTACGTTCCTGAAACACCGTTGGGTAAAACCGTGTTAGATGAACTGAAGAAATTATGAGAAAAATAGGGTTAATTCCTGGGAGCCCCAAAAAAGCCAAACCACTTTTTTTAGGCCTCCACATCTTATAAAAATAAAAGTGAAATATGTAATTGTAGTTCATTGTTGTGATGTATTATGTTTGTTTTTACTGCTTAAGACTACAAATGTAACAGAATAAAAATTTTTTTTTACCTTAAATTGTGGGTGCTGGTGTTTATGGATGATTGTGAAGAGAGTGGATGTTATGCTGTGGCCCCCACTGTAGATGGTTTTTAGAGATTCTGGTACTGAAGTTGATGGTTTTACTGGAGTGTCCCAACTTTTTCATTCAGTCAGTCGAGTCATTCAGTAAGTCAGTCAAGTCGTTCAGTAAAATTTAGTCAAGCCATTTAGGAAGTCAGTCAAGTCGTTCAGTAAGCCCAGTCAAGTCGTTCAGTAAGTCAGTCAAATCATTCAGTAAGTCAGTCAGGTCACTCAGTAAATTTAGTCATTCAGTAAGTCAGTCATTCAGTAAGTCAGCCAGTCACACAAAATTATGTTTACCTCTTTTTTTTTTTGTGTACAAAGTAACACTTCATTATGGCCACAGGATGTCTTGTCTAAATATTTTTGGTTCCTTTCTTTAAATTTCCCAAAAACTTAAATGCTTAACCTTTCCCTTGGCCCCTTTGAGCAACATGGTATCCCTACGGGTGTCATGTTTGCTTGGCAGAAAAGGGAATATAGAAATTTTAAAAGATAAAAAACAAAAATTTCCCACAATCACAAGCTTGTGCGAGAATTTGGGACTGGAGACGTATAAGTACAAAAGCGGGGATGGTGGGGTGGGGGTGGGGGGTGGTGGGGAGGCATTTTTCCCCCTATGATCCAAAAACAAGGCACCCGTTTTGAAAAAAAGGGGAAAATTTTTTATTTCCTTCACACAAACTGAACCGTTTTTAAAATTCATCTTAGATGAAATTACATAAAATTGGGGCCAAAATTTCTTCAATTTTTCCCTGTACCCGAATCGTGCCTAATAAACTCGTGAAAATGACGGCCCAATTGTATAAAGTGGACCCCCCGCCAAAACAAATGCATTGCAAACTTTAAATCTGCCAACGAAGATTTGATTGAAAAAATTTTGCCTCCCCCCTCACGTAAAAATCTCGCCTATTGTGATCCCTCCTCCCCCTTTTTTCCCGTCCGGGCCTGAGCACCTCGGTGCCCTTTGAAATTTGTTTACAACCAAGGTGGGGGGTTGCAGCATCCCTTCAATACATGTTTTTTATTATTCCTTTGTTTTGTGCTTGTAACTCCCTAAATAACCACCATGGGCCCAAAAAAACATCTAGTGCCAACCCTTGGTAAAAAAGGGTGAAAAAATACTATCGTACCACGTGGGCGGTTTGCTGCACCACCATCAGTTTGTTGCTGAAACCCACCACCCAATGTTGCTGCACCATGGTCAGTTTTTGCTGCACCACAGCACTTTTCCCTTGAACCACAGTCAGCTGTTGCAAAAACCAGGTCACTGTTTTAAACCCCGGGGCCCCTGCTGTTTCTTGCTAAAACCAGGGGTCAGTTCTGCTGCACCAAAAAAGCCCAGCTCTGCTCCCAAACCAGGGTTTCAGCTGCTGCTGCACCACAGTCAGTGTTTCTTTTTCCCAAAGCAGCTTTTGGTGAACCCGGCCAGCTGCTGCTGACCAGGGTCATCTGGTGCACCACAGTCAGCGCTGCTGCTGCTGCACAAACAGCCCAGCTGCTGCTCTGCACCCCCGAAGGCTGCTGCGGGGCCACCGTCACTTTTTCTGACCAACTGTCATGTGGGGGTTGGGAAAAGGGGATGGGGTAAGAACATTTCACGTAGGCGGGTTTAGAAACGTAAAATTTAAATAAGGGAAAAGTATGGGAAGCACCATCACCCCGCCTCCCCGGGCCCAATTTTAAAGGGACTGATTTCACAGTGAAGCCAAAAGGTGAGCAGTTTTTTGAAAAAATGGTAGGGTTTCACAGCAACATGAAAAAACACCCATTGATTCACACGGGAAGGGTTTGGGAAATGAGCCCAAAACTACTGGTAACTGGTTTAACGGGGGAACGGGGGTACTTTGGGGGGAGTTCGGGGGGGGACCCCAAACGAAAGTCACCCCCCACATACAGCAATACAAACTAGAGATGGCAGGGTAGGGGCTTCGGCTGATTCTATCCCAATGTCAAAGACAGGGGACCCCCCATAGGGGAATGCCTTGCAAAAAAGGAAAAAATCCGAAATTAGGAACGCTTTTTTTCGCAAAAAATTTTCCCCCCAAATATGGAAAAAAACCCCCGTTTCACCCCCCCTTTTCGTCCGAGACGCCCAAATTTTGCCCCCCGGGCCACCCTCACTTTTGCCCCCCGCCCATTGTTTACCAGCCGCCTTCCCGGAAAACATTCAAGCTTTCATTTCGGAATTTTTTCCCGTATTTTTACATTTTTTTGGGTTTGCTTTTTTTGGGGAAAAATAAGGGGACCAGGGGGCCCCAAGAAAGCTTCTAGTCCCAACCCTACACCCCAAAGGGAAAGGAAAAACCCATTAAAAGAAAAAGAGATCATTGATAAGTATGAAAGTGGATTTACGAAATCAACCCCGACCTGGAAAAGGTTGTACAAGAAACCAAAATCAACCATGGGCTTCTATTGTGGGGAAAAGAAAAGGCAATAAAGGGAAGTTTTTTGTTCCCAAAAGGGTTTTTTAAACCGTGTTTTCAAAACCCAAAGATCGCAGGGGGAGGGAAAGATTTTTGGAGACCTTTTGGGGTGTGGAAAAATTTAAAAACCGCTAGGGGGAAAAAGGGCGTTTTCTCAAGCGTTCATATGTAAAAAGGGGCTGGGAAAATTTGCATAAAGATTTTTTTAAAAAAAATGCCTCCCAACTAGTGATGATGGAGTAATTTTGGGCCCAAAAAAAAATTTGGGTTTAGAGATTTAAGAAGCGAGTGGGCACCCAAAGGGTGGTACGGCAGGGGTGAGGCGCCATTTGGGAAAAAAAAAAAGCGGCTAAAAAAATTTTTGTGCATGAATTCAAGGAGAAAACATAGAAACTGAAGGACGGGAAACCCTTTGAACAAGTGTTTAATTTGGGTAAAGAAACGGGCCCTTTTTTGGAAAGAAAAGGGCCAAGCAGGACCAAACCAAATTTCAGGGGGGAAAAGGCACCCCCAGGACATAAGCCCTTATGAAAGACAGGCTTATTTTTTGTGTGTCCCCAAATGCAGTGGTGATTGAAAAGTTAAGCCTTTATTAGGTATCACTCAAAAAACCCTCCCAAGCTTTCAGGCAAAAGAATGCCCTAAAGGGTTTTTTTGGGTGTGTGCTGTGGGGGGGCAAACAGAAAGGGCAGGGGTCACTAGGGAATTTTTTCTTAACGGTTACACCTTTTGCATTTCCCCCCAATGTGAAAGATTACCTAACTGAAAAAAAAAATTTTAGCCCTTTAATCCCTTCCTGTGTTAGCGGGGGGCCCCTGGTCTCCTACAGACGTGGCAGAGCGACTTTAGGGGCAGAGCTTCTTTAAAGGGTGAAGTTTTTGCCTCCAAAACCCCACTCCTTTCCTGCACCCCAAGGCCAGCGGGGTCTTTTAAACCAAAATTTAAAAAAAGGAAAACTTTTTAAACCACAAAAGCCTGGTTTTTCAAAATTTGGCCTTTGGAATTTTGGGGAAAAAAACCAACCCCAAACTGGGGGAATTGAACTTTTAATTTAAAAGGGAGTTTTGGGTTTGGGAAGGGAATCCTTTTAATAATTTCCTCCAGTTGGGTGAAAAACCCCCTTAAAAAATTAAAGGTAAGGGGGGGCTTTTTGGTTTTGGGAAAGGGAGGGGGGGGGGGAACCTTAAGGGAAAAGGGGGGCCCTTTTGGGAAAAAACGGGAAAATTTGGTTTTGAAAAGGGGAATATGGAAGGGGTTTTTGGGCCCCAACCCGGAGGGGTAGGGTAAAACCCCGGGAAATTTCCCCTTGGCTTTAACCTTGGGGGGGAATTTATTGGGAGGTTGGGGGTTTTGGGGGGGGGAAAAAAAATTCACCCCCCGAGGTGAAAAATCCCAAACGGGAACCCGGGGGAAACGGGTTTCAAAAAATTGGGTTCCCACCCAAAAAAATGTGTGGGGGTGGGCCCAAATTTTTAAAATCACCCCCCCACACCCCTTCCAAAGCCGTTGGACGGGAAATGACAAAGTTTAACCATTTAGTCTGGCGGGGGTTTAAAATTGGGTTGTTTGGGGGCCCCTTTTATGGCTGGTTTATTGGTTAAAAGGGAAAGGGAATTTCCCCCGGGGGGAAAAAGGAGTACCTAAGAAAAGGGAAGGGGAAAAACACAAAACATTTGGGTTTCCCCCCCCCTAAATTCCCCGGACTTTTTAAAATGGTGTCATGAAAATTGGGGGCAGGGCCTTTTTTTTTTTTTGTGTACTAAAATTAACATTTTTTTTGTGGTAAAAAATTTTTTTTTTCTTTAATTTTTGGGGTTGTCTTGCAGGGAAAATTTTTTAATTTCCAAAATTTCTTAGGGGGGGAAAAAATTAAATTCCCCATAGCGAACATTTCGCAAACGACCGGGGCCCCTTTTTTCCCAGGGAAATTAAGTTCGCTATGGGGGGGGCCCAGGGTATACTTAAGTAAAATATTGGAAGGGAAGCTTACGTAAATGTTTATAATGAAACTTATTTTAAATGAAACGTATGTATTAAAAAGGTATGATATAGCACAACCCCAATGGGAATGAAATCAAAAATTGGGATTACCCCATAGAAGGGGAAAAAAAAAAATTTGATTGATCGATCGTTTTCATGGTTCAAAACGGTTTGTAGAAGAAAAAAATACAAAAAAAGAATTTGGTTTAAAAACAGAAAGGCAGACTTGGTGCACTCAAATCTAGACTGTTAAAACCAGAATTCGGAGAGAAAGTGAACACAAAAAAAAAAAAATTTTTGAAAATTGATAAGTTTTTATAAATGGAAATTTTTTCAAATATACAAAGGGTTTTTTTACATTTAACCCCCAAAAATGGTTGGGGGAGATTGACATAGGGAAAAAAGGGTGCCATCTTGGGATGATCAAAATCTTTTGCACTGGCGAACTCATGCCATAAATTTAGGCTAATTTTGAATTGGGGATTCCCCAAATGATACTTGAGGATTTCTCAATACCTGTCGGTACGTAGGGGAAAAACGAATTCCCGGTTGAAACGGCTGAGAGTTTAAGGTTTGAGGGTACAGGGTTTAGGAAAGGGTTTTCAGAGTCTGTCACAAATTTGTCTTGATTGGAACATCTTATCATCACATACTTTAAATTCATATGAAACAAAAAGCCCATTATACTGACCCCGTACTTTAAATTTCTCTAAAAAACCCTTATACATGTACTTTTTTGGGCCCGTGGGTATTTTTCAACTACTCGATAAGGACCAACAAACTTTTGGGCAAGCTTAGGGATGAAACTTTTTTTTAAAAGGGTTTGTCAGCATAACTCTGAAACCCCTTCGATTTTGGAGGCTTTGCTTGGGGTGTTGCGGGCTCTTGTAAAAACTGCTGTTTTTTATGAAGTTTCAAAAGGATTCTTCTAAAAACCCCTTTTACTAGGCTGGGACGAGTTGCTATGAAAAACATCGGGGGGTAATTTTTTTTCGGGTTTAAAATAACAATCATAAGGCAAATGGGTTTTTCTCCCCCGTACAAGCATAATTTGGGGTGTCACCCATGGAAAAATTGTAAGCAGAAAAATTTTGCCCCACTGACATCCCGGTATAACTTCATCCCAAAATTTTACTGTTTGGGGTTTATAGTGGCTCTCCAAAACATCAAGTACTTTTTTATTGGGTTTGTTCCGCTAACCCATTGCTGTAAAAAAAAAGGACACAAGTGCAACTAAAGTGAATTTTATTGTGGCAAAAGTTTCGCTTCCAGCGAAACGTTTTCCACAATAAAAAGTCACATTAGTTGCCCTTGTTCCTTTTTCTTTTTCATATTGTCGGTTTAATTTCCCCCAACTTTATTATAAACCCCTTTCGGCAGTGATGAGGAACAATGGTTTGGGTTTTTGAGATTAGTAAAGGTACACAAATTTTTAAGAACTCATTGCAGAACTCACCTCCATTTCTGTTAAAAAGAGGGCTTAGGGGGGGTATGCCTGCAAAATAATGCTTTTTTTAAAAAAAATTTACCCACTCATAAGGCAAATGTTTTTCTAAAAAACCGAAAAATGCATTTAAAGGGGGAGTGTCAAACCCAGGGGAAAAATTGTAAACAGAAATTATAGCAAAACTGCACATCCAAAAGGTTTTAACTTTTAAACCCAAGGGTTTTCCCGGGGGGATTGATAGGGCTCTCAAAACATCAAGTACTTTTTTATTGGTTAGTTTCCCCCTAACCCCTTGCTGTAAAATAAAAGGACACAAAATGCAACTAATTTACAATTTTTTTTTTGGGGAACGTTTCGCTCTTTTCCAAAGGGAAAAGATGCCACAATAAAAAAGCACCTTAGTTTTTCACTTGTGTCCTTTTCCCTTTTCATATTGTCCCCGGGAATTCTTTGCCCAAATTTTTTTTTAACCCATTTGGGGGCCCCGGGGAATTTGGGGGTTTGGGGGGAAAAAAATGGTGGATTTAGAGATTATGTACAAGGGGCACAAATTTTCAAGAACTCATTGCAGAAATCACCTCCATTTTCTTTACCTAGAGACTTTTAGGGGGGTGGGGTTTCCCGCAGAAAAATGCGTTTTTTTTAAAAGCTTTAGCTACTGTCCGGGGTTTTTATCCCGCAATAAAGGGAAATAACCACATATTTGGTTTAAAAAATTTTTACCATAACCCAAAGATGTTTGTTTTCCCTGGGGGGAACATTGGGGGAAAATTTTTTAATAGATTTACGCAAACTCTTTCCCACGGTTTGCTGTAGTTGGATTTCACTTGGATTGGATTAGGCCTTTGCCTTTCCTTTTTGTTGCATGCAGAACCTTCCAAATTTTTAACATACTCAGAAATATCAGTTGCCAAAAACGAGGCCCCCAAAAGTATTTCAATCTGGGTGTTTTAATGAACGATCCATAACAGGGTTGGGAAACCCCCTAGTACAAATGAACAAAACTGTAAAAGGGTTTCATTCATAGTGGGCTGTGGGAAATTCTAACTGGTTTTACTCTTCTGCTAGGATACCCCAACCCTTGGGTGTTTTTGATACCCGTAATTCTTGGGTTTATGACAAGGGCAAATGATGGGTGCTGGTGGCCCTTTACAGTCAGAAAAAAGATCTTTCCCGGGGCAGGAAACGAAAACACACCAGACCACATGGGAAACGTTTGGTGAGCTTCTTTTCATCCTCGCACTAAATGGGGGGGTTGCCCTTTACTATACTAAAAATGTCGCAATAAAGATCTGGGACTAAAATTTGACTTGCCAGGTTTAAATGTTTAAAGGTAGGAT
Source organism: Cherax quadricarinatus (assembly GCF_026875155.1). NCBI lineage: Eukaryota > Metazoa > Arthropoda > Malacostraca > Decapoda > Parastacidae > Cherax > Cherax quadricarinatus. The sequence continues at coordinate 4,289,915 of NC_069404.1, read as the reverse complement.
TTTAAAATTTGAAAGTCAAAAGGGCCATCTGGCTAAAACCCTTTCCCGTAGGGTTTTTTTTGTTCTGGAAAAAAAGGTATCAGTGGAAAACATTGTCTGTCAAAACATGAACAGGGGGGACTGATAAATTTAAAAACTCGGAAGTTCCCTTTTAAAAACCATTCTATTGCTTTAAAGGGTTCTTGCCCCCATTACTGATAAAATTGTTCGCCTTTGTAAGGACTTCCCCCCCTTTGAAATGCAACTGCGTTGTACTTCCTCAGTCTTCTTGGGGGTAGTCCGGCACCTATGCCCAAAAGAACTAGGGATCAGTTGTCAGAATTTGAAGGGCTTAGAAAAAAAAGGGGAAAATTTCCCAATTTTTGGGGCAGATGTTAGCTTTTCTTTTAGAGTTTGGGGTTTCTCCCTTTTTGATGGAAGGTCCAAATAAAGGAGGGATCTTTTTTAAAAAAAACTCAGTTAGAGGAGCCCGCTATGGAAAAAAAAATTGGGAAAAGAAAAATCCCATAAAAAAACCCGCTAAGCCCAAAAGGAAACTTACAGCATCAGGAGTTTTTGGGGGGGTTTTGGAAAAATTTTGTACTTTCAGTTACTTTACTTTGGTCCCAAAATCCCTTTAAACCCCCCCAAGGGGTGACTACGTTACCAAGAAACTTGATTTTTGATCTGAAAAATTACATATAGACAGTTTGAAACTTTTTAAAAGGGGTTCTTCAAGCTTTAAAAAGTACTAAAAACAAGTCTTTTCCAAATTTTGTAAACCACATCTTCAGACATGACGATTTCATCATCGAAGTTTCACCTTGTGCATTTCCTAAAGAGAACCCCTAAATATTAGCATGAGCCTTGAGAAGTGATAGGGGGGGATGTAAAACCAAAAGGCCCCTCAAAGGGAAATGATTTAAAGAACCGTATGAGGGGGAGAATGCAAATTAGCTCTTGGCTGTCCCCGGAAGGGGAAATTGCCAAAACTCTTGTAACAAAATCCAGGGTTGAAAAAAACTTTGTTAAACTCCGAGGTTAAAGTAAAAGAAAACCCAAATACAGGAAGTGGGGAACGATCTGGAAAATTTTTTTCATTTTAACTTCCTAAATCAATTCACTTGGGGGCCAAGTACCATCCTTCTTTGGTAATAGGATCAAGGGGGGGGATTCCAAAAGGGGAATTGCCAGGTGCAAAAACTCCATATCAAAACATTTAAATTTAAACAATTTTTCTTTCGACAGCAACTTGGGGAATGAGGCATTCTGTACGGGAGGTAAAAAAGATAGGTCTGTACCAGGTTTTAAGGGGGAAAACGATGGGACAATAAGGTTTTTTTTATATCCATTTTTTCACCTGGTAAGGCAATGGCTTTTTCGATGTTTGTTCAAAAGAGGGCAAAAAACGCTTGACTTCAAAAATGGGGAAATTTAGTTTGGGGGATAAATTTTTTCTCCTCAAAATGGTGGGGAAAGGATTTATCCAGTGAAGTGGATGAGGTTCCCCCCGGGTAGAAATACACCCACCCTGGTCAGGTGAAAAAAAAAAAAACCCCCATCCTCCCCCCCACCTGGAAACCCGGGTAAAGGGTAGTGAACCCAAAAAGGGCAAAAAAGATTGGGATTTTTCTCTGAATGAAAACGTGACCAGAAGTGTTAGCTAGGGAAAAAAAAAAGGATCTTACTATCTCCCTTTCAACAAGTAAGGATGGCCCCAGCAAATAAACCCTGTAATTTGCAGGGAAACAATGTCAACTGGACTTATCAACCCCTCTGGAACACTAAAGGGAAAAACAACAGGGGGCCCCTCAGTGAGGGGACTTGCTTTCGGGGAGAAAGTCTTTCTGCAGACGGCAAAGTACTTCAAAAAAGAGAAGGCCTTTTAAAGTTGCAAGTTAAACGTTTTCCAAAAAGGTTTTCCCCCTTTGGGGAAAATACAAATGAACCCAGCAGAATTTCAGGGGGAGGCTCAGGGACTCAAGGTAGTTTAGGAAAGGGCCCGGGGCACTTTAGGGGGCGGCCAAATATCTTGCAAACCGAAGTTGCAGGTTTGGGAAAACAACAGGAGTGATGGGGTTTACCCGGCCTGACGCCCTTGGGGGACGCTTCTGGAAAAAAAGCACGGCCCTTTTAAGGACTTAATCCGAACGTCGTACTCTGCGGCAGTAAAGGCAGATCTCGGGATCCAACTGGTATCCCCGGGAAAAGGTATGATCAAGTCATCAATTTGGGGAACCCCCGGTAAGGGTCAAGCCAATGGGGTAAATCTTTGGGATTTGGGAAACAAATCCCAGTAGAAAATCACCAGGGAAAAATAATTGGTCGAAACAAGGAAGGAAGCATAAAACCTACCTTGGATAGAAAAAGGTGAAGAAGTCCGACCCCGGGCACGCAGGGGAGAACCCTACTCCACTAAAGGGAGGGGCCCCATGGGGTCGGTTTTTTTTAAAGAGAAGGACATGTCTTTAAGCTCATTCCTAAAAAAACTAGACCTGATAATTTGACTTGTGCACCAGATCCAAAGAAACAAAAGAAACCCGGGGGCATTTTGAAAAAGGGTGCTTGCACTATAAAAAGGGGCCCATTTTTGGGATTGGAAGTTTTGTGCAAACAAAAAAGGGGGGTTTTCATCAGAAAAAAACTTTTTTCCACTTCAAAACCCCCCCCAAAAACATCTTTTTCAGGACGTGTGAAGCAAAATCATTCACAGAATTTCCCTTCCGGGGACCCCTTAAAAACTTCAAAAGGGAAATTTTTGAAGGGGGGTGGGGGGGGTTTCTCATTGTCACCTGTCACCAGGGACGGTTTGGAAATGGGGGGGCTAAAATTTCCCCCAATTGGGAAGAAGAGCCCTGGTTTTTTGGTTAGTCTGAGAATCACCGGGCGTTTTTTTTCCTGGTTCTGCGGTTGAAACGGGCCCCGGAAAAAAAACTGAGTACTGAAGGTTGTTAGACATTGCACTCAGAGATGTGTCATGTCCCCGATTCTATGTTAATTTCAGTACGGCAGATCCGACTGGGGACTCATCTTTAGGGACGGATGCCCCTTAGGGTGACTATTTAGGACAATTAAAATTTAAAATGGCCAAGGAACCCACAGTTGTAACAATCCCCCTGACTGGGTTTTCTGAATGTACTATGAATAATACGGGTTTTTTAAAGACTCCCGTACCCCCCGGTCCCTTTGGGGATCGCTGTGATGGTTGACGACCACGATTTGTCGCTGTGGGGTCAAAAAAAAGAGGGGGAAAAGTACAGGTTTAGGGCTGTAAGTGGGTTTCCCTCGTTTACAGTTGGGGGGTTAGCCTCATAAAACACACCGGAAAACAGGCGGGGATAAATTCTTTGATTTTCTCCAAAAGCTGGGTAATTTTTTCAAAACCCATTTCTGTAGATGTTTAAACCTCGGGCAGGAAAAAAAAAGTTGAGGACTTTTGGACAGCAATTTTTTTAAAGGGTGTTTAAAAATTTTCTAATTAAAAAAGCCCAAATTGGAACTCAACCCCATTTTTTCCAATTTTGGTTCTGGGTTTTTAGCAAATTTACGAGTTCCCTAAGAAAGGGAAAATGGGTCAGCTGGGTTTTTTCTTGTACAAGGAAAGAACAAATCAGTTCCTCATTTTTGTGATCACTTATTTAAAATTCCTTAAAAATCCTTTTTCATTTCAAGGAGTTAAAAAACGTGAAAAGCAGCAAAGGGGGCCGATGAAGAAAATTCTTTCCCCCAAGTCTGATGAGACTTTCCCCCCCTGAAGGAGGACTGTCCAAATAGGCATTTTTAAAACGAGAACAAAAGGCAGTAAAACCATGCTTTAAGAAAATGTACAGGGGCCCTTTTAAAAAAAGGGAACCCTCAAGGGAATCACAGGTAAAACTATGTGCTCAGTGTTGGGGTAAATCTGTCAGTCCCATAAGGAACTTGAGGACCCGATGCAAAGGGCAGTAGGGAGCCTGAGAGGTTTTTGAGTGTCGCCATTCACTAAAGTATAAATTGACGGTAAAGGCAGGGGAAAAATTTGGCCCAAAAAAGTTGCCCCAAAAAAAAAATAAACCAAAAAAAAATAAATAATTAAAAAAAGATACAAAACTCTTTAAAAATTTAAATAAAAAGGTGTAACTAATTCTGCAAAAAGAATAAAAAAAATGTCTATGATTTTCACGGGAAGAGGCGGACCCAAATCATTGTAAGGGGGTGTAACTCCATTTTTTTTGAAGAAATGAAAGGGTTTTTAGTGAAGGGAAACGAAAGGAAAAATTTTTTCTAGTTAATCCAGTAATATTATAATGCACCCATTTTCTTTGATGTTGGACTAGAGAAAATGTTATTCTTGCCGTCACTCGACTGGTCCGAACCCTTGACTGGTTTCAAACGGATTCGTTGGACAATAAAGCAGACTGTAAACGGATGGGGTTGTAGGTGCCCTTATCAAACACAAACAATAAATGTAAATCAGGAACGTACACGGTAAGCTGTCCAATATACAAGTACAGTTAGAAATAGAAATACAAATAGCTAGAGCTTCATTTAAGGAGGTTATTAATAGAGTATTCAAGAAGCTGCTAGTAGAATTACAGTAAATCAACCATTCAAATCATTATGAAGCTCTGTGTAGTCTGCAGTCAATCAAACAAACGGGCTTCCACATGGATAAATTGTCATTTTTGTGGAAATTGGTGTCACGCCCCCTGTGCAGATATCCAAGAACTAGCTAAAAAGCAGAAATTAAAACAGAAGTGTTTTTGGGTATGCCCAAATGGGGAAAAAATTTGTGGACTAAAATCACAAGGTATTAAAAGAGGATAACATCAAAAGCTGCTTTCATAGAAAACCTGGAAGCTTTCTACAACAGATGGGAACATAAAAAGTCTGGGCTGAATGGTACTGCCCTTGATACTGGCCATGTAGCCCAGAAACTGTAAGGCTGGAGGTGATGTCCTGGTCGTCAGTAAATGTGGGGCTGATAGTGCTGTCCTGGGAGACAGTAATGGTGAAGCTGGGGGTGCTGTCCTGGGAGACAGTAATGGTGAAGCTGGAGGTGCTGTCCTGGGAGACAGTAATGGTGAAGCTGGAGGTGCTGCCCCTGGAGACAGTAATGGTGAAGCTGGAGGTGCTGTCCTGGGAGACAGTAATGGTGAAGCTGGAGTGCTGTCCGGGGAGACAGTAATGGTGAACTGGAGGTGCGTCCTGGGGGGACAGTAATGGTGAAGCGGAGATTTTGGTCCAGGTAGTGGGGAATTAAAACGCAGGAAGGAATACATATAAATAAACCTCATAGGGGACAGGAGCCGTAGTGGGGAAAAAAGTGTAGTCAAAGATAAGATAAAACCAATATTGCAAACTAGAAATACCACAGGAAATAGCAAACAAGGGGACTCCACTAGCAATAGTGAGGAAAATATTACCAAAAAACAACTGGTGGGAGCTCCATTGTTGGTGCTAGGGAGGATAGGAAAAAGACAGGGAAACATGCACCAACAGGGAAACAGTCACAGAAACCCAAAGGGCAAATGGAAACCAAGCCTGTGCACATACTATGCACTTGGTATCTGCAGACATGGGAAATCTAGAAAAACAGACGGGACGTGCAACTATGATCACCCTAGAAAAATGCTGTGCCCATATGACAACAGGAAAATGCAAACTCCCTCCTGTAAGCTTTTTTCACCCTGAAATGTGTACCTCTTCTACAGAAAGACTGTGCTAAACTTAAATTGCCAGGCAACCACAAAGGGGGCAAAAGTACAAAAACACCAGCCATGGGAAAACCGGGGGCCACAGCCCTCAAGAGGGGGAGGTTTTTTAGTGCCGAAAGGAAAAAAAATGGCGGAAAAGGGAAAATGACACCAAAACCCGTCATTCCTGGAGTGAACCACAGTCGATGGCCCCCTCCAAAACCAAAAATACAGATACTAATCCGGAAAAAAAATCCCCCCCCGTACCAACAATACCACCAGTCCCGAGACATTCTTTTTTGCAAATATACAGGGCCTAAAGCCAGCAACAAAAAAACAAAATCCTTTCCCATGACTGCTTGCAGAGGGGAAAGGGAATGTTTTGCAGCTTTTACTGAGACCCAATAAAGGTCACTTGGACAACGAAATAGGATCCCCGGTTACAACCCATAGTGTGACAGGTGAACAGGCAAAAGGGGAGGGGGGGGGTTGGGCTGTACATTGCAATCATTTTTTGCACAGAACGCTTAATCCTCAAATGGTTTGTGAAGTTTTTAAAACAGTAAAGTCGAGAACCAAAACCTAGCATTTTGGTAGTCAAAAAGCCCCCGAGCAACATCCCAGCAAATTTCCGGAACAGCTGTTTAAAAAATTGACCAGTTGGAAAATCTTTCCCCTCCTGCACCCAACATCTTGCCCTGGGGGGGTTTCAACTTTAAAGGGACCTAAAATGGGGGAATAAGCAAATAATATTGTTCAGTAATAACACCAGGGCAGCTCGATGAAAACTCACACTCAAAGGCTTTAAATCTCGCACAAAATTCAATTTTAAACCACAAATAATAAGCCCCCTAACCCGGGGGAATACACTAACCTCATCCACCAACAAAGAGATCATAAAAATGTCCCCATATCAAAAACAATACCCGATCACAAAATAATTTAGGTCAGACATGTATGCTGGAGCCCCAGAACCGACATAAGAGATTAGTCACGAGGGGGCATTCACCAAATTCAAACCAAAAACAAAAACATAAATTGGGACCAAGCCCCCAATCCCAACCGATACAAGCGGAAAAATACTAAACACACAGACCCCAACTTTTGCCAGAACAATTAACTTGGTGGGACTCCCTTATGCACAAGGCTTATTCCTCTAAGAAAAAGGGGGGAGTAAAGAAAATAGAAAGAGAAGGCTCCCCCTTTTACAAAAGGCGACGGAAAAGAAAAAAACAGAGGGGGTTTAAAAGAGGGTCAATAAAATCTGAAATGCGTGGGGAGACCCGGGTTTCAGAAAAATTTGCAAGCACGACGTAACCAAAAGGGAAAAATCTTATAGGAGTCAGGAATCGAAAGGAAGAAACAAAAGGGCCAAATGAAATCGAAAAAAACCCAAAAAGTATTTTTCTAGAAAAATCAAGTCAAAAACAACTTTCCCAGAAATTGGGCCCCAAATTTAAACAAGATGGGCCCCTACACAAAATGACAGCAAGGGAAATGAGTGAGAAACTCAAGTCCCAATATGACTCAGTTTTTAGCGGGGCCACTAACCGGGCCGAGATTTTGAAGTTTAAAATTTAAAATTTTTTAGAGAGAGCCCAAAATTTTGGGTTTAAACAAAAGGCCTATCCGATTTTATCCGACGCCAAATGATTTCGAAAAAAGGCGATAAATGAATGCCCATGCCTCGGGGCCCCCGGGGCCAGATCAGGGGAAATTTTTCCCTTTTTCATCAAAAAACTGCAAGAACCCCCAAACCGGGACCCTTTTTCCAACCTATGGAGAGGGAGCTTTGGACAGGGGGGCCCGCCCCCACATTTTTCTAAAAACAACAGACATAGCCGCCCCTCCAAAAAGGGGGGCAGTAAAGAAAACAGAAAAGGGAACACAGACGATACCACTAACATCCCTATCTAAAAACCTTGAAAGGGCCCTAAGAAGAAAGATCCCCACCCCTAAAAACCCCAAATCAGTTACAAAACCCAGGGCAACAGGGGTTTTGGGAACGGGTTTCGCCCCTGTTTTGCCCAAAACATTGGATCACAAAGGAAAAGGGTTTCCTAGAGGACTAAAAAGAAAAAAAAGAATGCAGATGAAAATTAAAACAACATTGAAAAAGGGCCTTTCCCGGAACAAGGTGTGCCCCAGGGGGCGTAATTCCCAAAAAATGCGTGCTAAAGGAAAAAAACGGGAAAAGTGGGGTCGATGGATCTATAATTTCCTCACTAACAGAACACAGAGAGTAGTCGTCAACAAGAGTAAAGTCCGAGGCAGTTAGGGTAAAAAAAGCTCTGTTCCACATGGCACAGTACTCGCCCCCCATCTTGTTCCCCCTTTCCTCAAACCCGGGACATAGACAAGGATGACAGCCACACCCACCGGGGTTCCTTCCTTTGAAAAATGACACCCAAATTTTGCATGACAGGTTTCCTTTTGCAGACACTGAAAGGGCCCTCCAGGCGACATCAACCAAATCTTTCAGTGGGCTGCAGAAAAAAAATATGAAGTTAAACGATGAAAAATTTTCAATTACCAGTTTATGGTAAACACAAAAGGGAAATTAAATCTTCATCGGAGTACAAAAAAAATTTCGGGCCACAAAATAGAGCGAAAAAACCAACATAAAAGACCGGGGAAAGTGATCATGTCGGTGGATCTCGCCTTCAAGGACCAAAACTTTGGTTCTTTCGCATCGGGCTAGAAAAATGACAGGAGGGAAATAATGGAACCTTCAAAATAGGGGGGGCCCCAACCCCCCATAAAGACACCTTCAGGCCCACTTTTCTATCGGGGGTTTGGGAAAATATTGCTGCAAAACTAAAAAGCACCTTTAAAAGGCGGGTTTGAAATTGCTGCCCTAGAAAAAGGGGTACAGAAAACCCTTTCCCATGGCGCACAAAATGGGATAAAACCCTAAATTACGGGGAAAGCGCTTGAGGTTCCAAAAACCAAAAACCCGGGGAAACGCGGGCGGGAGGTTTCTGTTTATAAAACCTTTGGAAAATCTAGAGGGACTGTACCAAAACTTGCAAACGCAAAACACTCACTACAAAGCAAAAGATTTTGCAGTTGTTTAAACCCCCCCCCCCAATGAAAAGCAGGGGGTCACTAACACTTTTAAGGGAAAAACCCATACAAAAAAGTGTCGGGGGCCCCCGGGGACTGTTCAACTGCCCCCCCAGCAAAAAAGGGGGATTCCCAAACAGACCCCTGGCAGTTTTCAACGGCCCCGGGAAAAGCACCTAAAGTGGGTTTTCCTTGCCCCAGCCGGGTTGTGGCTCTACTTTGGGTTTTGTGTGCCCAAAAGGGAACAACCCTGGTTTCGGGCCCTCTGATCCCCCCGGAGCCCTGGTCACAGACCGGGCCGCGGGGGCGTTGACCCCCGGAACTTTCTCCGGGTAAATCCGGTACAAGTCCCCTTGCAACCCCCAGCTCATATTTTTTTAAATTTTAATTCTACTGGGGGGTTTTAATTTATCATTTTTTAAATTTTAAAAAGAAAGTTTATTATTTAATCTTAAAAAAAATATCAAGATGGTTTAAAGGGGAAATGTTTAAATTAACGTAAAAAAGGGACAATGAAACCCAAGAGATTGTTATTATTAATGGGGCATAAAGGGTAGAGAGGATTTATAAATTTTAATTTAAACCCGCACCCCACACAGTGTGGAGGTATTTTTTGGTACGGTGTATTTAAAGGGTAAAATTTATCAGATTACACCTACCATCCGACTTACGAACCTCCAAAACATAGGGTTCCACTGGGAATTTCCCGACCGTGATCTGGCAGCTGGGCTGGGCGGGCCGGTGATGCACACTACTGGGTAAACCCGGGCAGCATCATTTTGAGAAACCCCTTTGCCGGTATCAGCAGCATCATATGTTTTTAACTGTACTAACGGACAGAAAATTTCACCTGGCCCCTAAGATGAAGTCGAATCTTGCACTGGAGAATTTTTTGGCAAAGAAAGGCTCTTACTCTCGAACTCTTTTTTGGGCCCTGTTGCACTTTAAACCGCCTGTGTCTGTCTCCTGTATATCTGCCCTGTATCTGTTTTGGTTTTGTCTGTTATAGTGGTCTTTCTGTCTATTTGTGTCTTTCTGTCTACCTGTGCCCTGTTTTTTTCTGTCTACTGTTGTCTTTCTGTCTCCCTTTCTGTCTTTGTCTACCTGTGTCTGTCTGTTTTAAAACCTGTGTGCCCTTCTTTCGGGCCCGCCCTTTCTACCTGTGTGTCTGTTACCTGTGTTGCCCTGTTTTTTGTCTGTTTGTCTGTCCAGGGGCCACTCTTTAAGGGTTTGGTACTTGGTCTTGGGGGGCCCGCCTTATTAATAATGAAAAAATAAAAATAATAAACCTAAAGGCGCTTTTAAAATGTTTTATAAAACTTTAAAAATTTAGAAAATTTTTGCTTAATCCATCTATGTTTTTTTTTTAAAAATTATATAATAAACATGCTACATAACTAAAAATTTAAAACAAAATAAAGATGTTTTTTTGAGGGCTTGACTTGAACGGAAAAACCGTTCGTGTCCGGGCGGGGTAACAACAAAAAAACCAACAATGTTTGTTTACATAACTCGTGAATTTTTCTACATTCTCATTCTCTCTCCCCCTTTTTATTAAAATTTAATCTTGTTTACTCATTTCCCCACTCTACATTTTAAAATTACAATATTTTTAAAGGGAAGTAATGGTGGGCACTTATTATATTATAGCTTTAAAAATAATATTTTAAAATTGTAAAAATTTATTATTGTAAAAATAATTTAAATTTTTAATTTTTATTAATTTTGGGGATGGAGCACAGATCCACCCGTAAGCACTTTTTCTGGATTTTTTGGGGGTTTTTTTCCCAGGTAATTTTTTAAAATGTATGGGTAACTTGATTTCGTGTACCAGTGAGAGAAAGAGAGTACAGAGAGAGAGTACAAAGAGACAGCCACATTCGGTCAAACCGGTCAGCCAACTACCCACCCAAACCCCTCCAGCCCAACCGGGGCAGCCCGGGCAGCCAATATCCGCCACCCACCCCCCCCATTTCCAGCCAAACCCCCCCCCACCCCTCCAGCCACCCCCCCATCATTTCCCCCCACCCAACCCCGCCACCCACCCACCCACCCACCCGGCCCCCCCCCCGTCCCCCCACCCACCCCTCCAGCCACCCCCCCCGGCCACCCACCCATCCGCCAGCCACCCCCCAACCCTGGCCAACCACAGACCCCCCCCCCAGCCCCGCCAGCCGGATACGCATTACCATGTTCCCGAGTTTTTTTCTCTTTCTTAGGGGGATAGGTTAAAACAAAATTTGGGAAAGGGTTTACACTACTAGGGTTTTTTCTCCCATTCCCCCGTGTTTGAAATACATAAAAATAATAGTAAAAATATGATATTGTATGCGATGTAAAAATTTTCAATACATATCACTTCCCCTTTTATACATTATAAAACAGGACAAAAAATAAAATTTAAAAACAACAATAGAGGTAAAAATTTTGGTAAAAAAAAAGAAATAATGATTTTTACATTACATTACATTTAGGTTTGTAAATTTTAAAAGGGAAAATTTTTCATTATGCCCTACCCCCCAAAATGTCCGGGAATTTTTAAAGGTTCGGGGCGTACGTCCATTTCCCACTTCCCACCGGGTTGATCCGGGAACCAAGCTTGGTCGTAAGTTTGGATGGTAAGGTTTTTACATAAAAATATTCAGTAATTTTTAAAAAAACTTGGGAAATTTTTTGGGAAAAATTTTCCCGACTAAAAGGGGAAATTTCTCAAGGGGGGGATTGTAAACCCAAAAAAAAGGGGGGGGTGTGGGCCTATTTTTAAAGACGGGGACCGTTTTAGGGAAGTTTTGGGCATAAATTTTTTAAAACGCTGTATTAGAAATGCCGTTTAAGCCGGGGGGGTTACTGTATATATAAAAAAGACATAAGTAAAAAGGGAAAATTTTTTTCTTGTTTGTTTAAAAAGTTTTGAAAAAAAATAAAAGATATAATAGTGCAGTTATTGTGTTTTTAAAACAGCGAGTTTAAAATAAAAAATTGTGATTATGTTGGCTCCCCTAGGCCCCAAAAGTTATGAAAAAATAAAATATTAGGGAAAAACAAAAAAAAACTTTTCAATGAAAAAAAAACTAAAATGAAGTGGGCAACAGTCACCGATGTTTCTGTGAGCCGGGGCACTTACTTCAAAATTCACACCTTATATCTTGGAAAAAAACTGAGGGGGGAAAATTTTCTTTTTTTTATTACACCCCCAAAAAAAACTGATTAGTTTTTAAAAAAGATTTTATTTTTTTTTTTTTTTTTTTTTTTTTTTTTTTTTTTATTATCACACTGGCCGTTCCCACCAAGGGGGGTGGCCCGAAAAAAAAAAAATTTCACCATCATTCACTCCATCACTGTTTGGCCCCGAAGGGTGCTTTACACTACAGTTTTTTAAAATGCAAAAATTAAACACCCCCCTTCAGAGTGCAGGCAAATGTAAAATTTCCCCTCTCCAGGATCAAGTCTGGCCCGCCGGGGTTTTTCCCTGAAACCCCCTTAAAATGTTACTTTGCTCACCCCAACGCAAAAGTTTAAGGGATTTAAAAAACCAATTTTTTTTCCATTCACCCCCCATCAAACACGCTCAAATGCCCGCTGGAAGTCCCCAACCCCTCGCACACAAAACCTCCTTTACCCCCTCCTATCAAATTTGGGGGTTTTGATACTGGAATTTTGGGGAGAAATACTCACGTAGGCTGTTATACGATAAATTTCTGAAATGTGGACAGAGCCCCCAGCCCTACCAAACTCCTTGGGGTACCCTCGTAAAAAATGACTAGGCGGCTGCCATACCCCGTAGTGGGTCCCTTTTTAATTATTTTCAGCTCACAAATATGGAAAGACCGTGCCCAAAACGGTAGGGTCGTTGAGTTTAAAGGACAGGGTTCCTGGGAATTTGGGTTTTATCTGAGACTGGTAATGGTTTACTCCCGAGACGGGGAACTGGGGTTTCTACTCCCGAGAGCTCGGGGGGACGCTAACGAAGTCGTCCCGAAAATTAAAAACTAAAACAAATAAGGGTGGAGGTATAAAAGGCTTGGGGGTGATCAAAACAATGTCCCAAAAAACACAACATGAAACTTATAGATAATAAGTAGAACATTGGGAAAGAAAGCTTAAATGACTGAAAAATGTAATTCCAAAACAAGGTTATAATAGTACAACTTTAAAAATCAACAAATGAACAACGAACTCAACATTTTAGATTACAAATGATAAAAAAAAAAAATTTTGATCGAAACGAATCTTATTTTGTGTTTTTTCTACGGATTCTGAGGAAGGAAAAAATATACAAAGAAAGGGGTGTTAAAAAAGAAAGGCAGATTGGTGCACCAAACAGATGTTAACTTAGAATGGGGGGAGAGAAATGAAACAAAAAAAAAATTTTTAAATACTGTAAGTTGTACTTTATTATTCATCTTACAGGTTATTTACATTTAACCCCAACTCTGCTAGGGTAAGTTTGGGCATATGCAGAATGGGTGTCATCTCTGGGAGGATCAAACTCTGTAGCTTTGGGTTAACTCATTGCTGTATTTGAGGCAAATCTGAATTGGAAGTTACAATGATACTTGAGGATTTCTCAATTTCCTGTCGTGTACGTAGGGAATAACGACATTAGGTTGACATCTGATGAGTTAGAGGAGAGGGTACAGGATCCGGAGGATTTTCGAGTTGTCACATTAGTCGGGTTGGAACATCATTATCAACATATAACTTCATATGATCCAAATGCGATTTTTTTATACTGACCAGTACTAAAACTCTCTAACCTTATACTTATTTCAGTTTATATGTTCAATATCGTAAGGCCAACAAACTTTGATCAAGTTTGGCATTGCAGGTTTTGTTAAAGTTATCAGATACTCTCGAACCTACTTTGATTTTGGATGGCTTTTTTCGAGTGTTTGCGATCTTTTAAATTCTGCTGTTGATTTATGAAGTGTTTCCGGATTTTCTAAAAACACTTTGAGCTAAGCTGGTACGAGTTGCTAAGCTACGAAATCATCCGGATGTAATTTGTCTTTCGGATTGGATATAACAACTCATCATCAAACGTTATCTCCACCGTACAATGCAAAATGTGGAGTGTCCACCTATAGAAACATTTAAGCAGAATTTATAGCACACTGCAGCATCAGGTAATAACTTCATCCCAATTTCACTGTTGGGATTGATAGTGGCTCTCAAGACATCACGTACTTTCTTATTGGTTCGTTCCGCAACACCCTTGCGCAGGAAAGTGAGGAACAATGGTGATTTAGTGATCTTGTACAAGGTAACCAAATTTTTCAAAAGAAATTCATTACAAATTCACCTCCATTGTCTGTTTACTAGGACTTGGAGTGGTATGGCCTGAGATGAATTGCGTTCTTTAAACGCTTTAGCTACTGTCTTCGGCAGGGGGGGGTCTTACTCTCTGCAATAGACCTAACTCGTCAATATCTGGTGAAATGGACTATACCATAACACCCAGAATATTGGTTACCTTGGAGGGAACCTTGGAAATTAAGTTAACAAATCTAGCGCAACCTCTTTCCCAAGGTTCGCTAGTAGTTGGATACACTTGATTGGATTAGGACCATTAGCATTGCCTTTAAATGTTGCATGCAGACATTACTTCCTAACATACTCAAAATATCAGTTTGCCATATGAGGACCAAAAGTATTTCAATCTGGCTTTGTTTTACTGAACGATCGCATACCAGATCATGCATGTGCAAACACCTGGTACAATCGTGACAAGCTGTAAGGCTACAACATTCACTATGACTGTGGAATTACTAACAGGTATACTCTTCCTAGGAGTAACCCAACCGGCTGTTCGATACGTAAATTCTTGGTCATGAGAAAGTCTCTGATGGTTCTGGTGGCTTTCACATCAGAATAAGATCTTCCTGGAGCAGGAATCGAAATCACACCAGACCACAAGGGATCGGTCCTATTCTACAGGAAGGAATGAACAAACGCGGTGGAGTGGATGATTCCCCCCGGTTGAAAATTAACGCTATAACACGAATACGAGCAAGTGAGAACGTATCTACAATCTCAAACTGCAAGCACCAGGAGAAAAGAAATGAACACGGTGAACAATGCTGAGTTTTCAGAGTCCACACAGTGACACGAGGTATCAAACTTATAAAGAAACCTACACGACAAACTTTAACAACGTGGAATTCCTCGAGAAAATAACTTCTTACAATGCACTGAATTACTGTCAACTAGGATGGGATCACAATCTGAAACACAACAAGGGACAACAAACACTCTCAAGTGAGCACACAAGCCACAGAAACGTCTTTCTGCACGGCTTGTGGCATCAGCAAGAGATGGCATAAACTCGTTGCAAGAAAAGTTTCTTCTCGAATGCGTCCCCTGGAAGGAACAAATACTGAACAAGTCGCCATCGCAAGGAAGTCGCGACTATCCTGCGTGGCTTGATATTTGTGGCTGGAGCCAGACAGGAGTGACAGTAATACAGTGCCCTGGAGACCGCACGCTACGTTAATAATTAATTCACGGATCTAAAGGAACTGTAATCTGAACTTCACCTTCGAGAACTTTAACAAATCTCAGATACAAGCAGTGAGAAAACAAACACATTGCTCAAGGCTAGGTTTGTCTTTCAGCAGTCAGTACGGGAATGGTTTGGTAACTGTGGACGATATCATAATGACATAGACTGGCAGATACACTAAAGTGAACATTTCAAAAGTGACTGGGACATGATCCATGTGAACTTATCAAGGGCATAATGGCAAAAAAAATTAGAGAACTAACACAGTAAGCTTATTGGAAAGAAATGCTTAACAATTCTGCAGAATAATTTTCAAAATACAACTGCAAGAGAGAAAGAAAACTCAATTTAAAGGACTATTGACCAAGAAAAAAAAAAAATTTACATTGAAATATCCAAGTAAAAATATTACATGGAGACTGAATTACATGCAAAATGAAGCTGTCTTTACTCTTGCAAATAAAAGAAATTAATTAATTCAAAATTTAAATCAATGGAGAAATGTAAAATAAATTTATTAAATTGTAAACTGGGAAATTTTTTACAATTTTCAAAGAATGCATAAGCCAAAATCAAAATTATAAATCATAAAAATAGCAATAAAAGAAAATAATTCACTGCAGAACAGTTCAACAAAATAATTCACTTCAGAACAAGTGCAACAAAATAAGGTGTAGAAACAATCACTGCAGTAATAAAGTGTCACTGGGAAAACTCAGGAAAATAATGTAAATTAAAATTAATGAATAACAAAAAAAAATAAACGGATTGAACACTTTAACTCTAAATAGTAAATTAGACAAAACAAATTTACTCCAAACAGAGTAAGGAAACCCTTTACTTAAAAGTAATTGAAATTACCAACAAGAGGTGAATTTGTTCCCAAGAATAAAAAATAAAAAATAAACACAGACCAAAACAGGGAATATAACAATTACAGTGACGGAGCTCACCAACAGTATTAATTTATTCTTACAACAAATTCGCGCTGTGACTGGATACAACAAAATCATGCTGTTGACTGATACTACAAAAATCTTATCTTGCTGTGAACCGATACGACACAATTTTGCTGGCAAAAAATAAATGGAACACAGTCTGGCGAAAAATTAAGGAAAGAGACACTGTTGGCATACGAAAAAAATGGACAGGCAAGAAATAAATGGAAAATTTGGTATACTGGGGTGAATAACACTGCATGAAATACAATTGATATACGGAGAACACACGATGAAAGAATCAAAAAAAAAAATGATCACTTCACACAGGGTGTGGACTGTACACTACACAATCATACATACTATAAGACAGAGTACATAAAGACAAACTCAGCAGAATAATATAAGATAAGTGAAACCACTGAAAAATAGTGTAAAAAAAAATACAGAGTCAAAGAATCTGCGTTTACACTGAAAAAACAACAAGGGTTAGAAGTACACAAACAATTTACATAAAATGTCTCACACACCAGCAAATGTCCCCTGAATGCAAGAAAAATTGTCTCACTAGAAAATTATCACTGAAGTCGGGAGTAAGAGACGTGGGGGCGGTGGGTGCGGTGATGTGGGCGAAGATATTGTCCCTGTGGGCGGGCGGTGCTTCGCTCCCCTCTAACCACTCGCACTGTTGTCGTGAAGAATGTGCTTTCTAGGCGAACTCACATAACTGGCTTATCTCGTTTGGCACCAGCTACAATCTCTTGACCAATTAGTGAGCCAAAACAGTACTAGGTACCCGGTACAAAGGGTGCAAACAACCACAGGTAGATGAGTGATGGCTGTAGGGATGATGGGTGGGTGTGACTCTCGCTGGGGTACTCCGCGCACCCCGGGTGTGTGGAGAGAGAGAGGTGGGGGGGACGCGGTTGTCTGCCGAGCACCCCACTCACCCACGAAGATGCTAAACAACCCACTCTATGGGTCCACAGGAATGGTCATAAAAAAAACCTCACTTAGCATCCAACAGGGAGCACAGCGATAATAAACAATACCTCACAGAGGAGCTTGGCTTACTTCTTACTACTGCGTGGCTTACTTCCTCTCTCATTCAGCTTAGGGTTGAAGCTGGGTTGCTGCTGGCTATAAATCCCCCACGAGAATGGATGACTGGAAAGACGTGTTAACAGTTGCACAAAGCACGGAGGAAGCAGTTGGAATGACAGGAGAGACAGGCCTGGATGATAGCTACTGGCTTTCTCATTCCCCAGTCTGGCTTACTGACTGGCTTAATTGGCAAAATCCGGGTCAACCCCCTCGGAAGATTGAAACAATTAGACACGAATCAGGCCAGGAAGCTTTGAAACGGCTGCAACAGGGCTTGCAGGCAGAAGCGGTTGGTGAAGGTATAACGGCTTGCTGGAGGGTATAGGAGGTTGGCTGGCGTCGAGGAGTGCGGGCGGGTATGGCTGACCCTTCCGGCTACTCACAACATCTTCAAACGCCTTGAATTAACAAATTACCCTTCAAAACGTAAATCCACGCATCCCAACAGACCGGCTGTATACAACCATTTATCATGTGGGAGTTCAGATACGTGGATTAGGGTAGAAATACCACGTAGGCTGTTATAGCGTATAATGCTGTTATGTGGAGATGACCCGAGCAGCCGACCTTTCTCCTTGCTGTCCTCTTCTAACACTGACTAGGGGCGGCAGGCCAGTACCCCCCCCGTAGGGGTCCTTTTGAATAGTTGTCAGACTCAGCAACAATATGAAAGACCGGACTCCAAGACGGTAGGTCGTTGAGTATCAACGGCCAGGTTACTGGTAACCTGTGGTATCCTACAACTGAGACTGGTAGACTGGATTTAACTACTGAACGGTAACTGAACTACTACTGAGACTTAGAACTTTCCCTCCACCTTTTTCCTAGGCCTGCCCCTACCCCACCTCCCTTCCACTACAGACTGATACACCTCTTGAGTTATATTCTGTTTCCCCATTCTCTCCACATGTCCCGAACCACCTTCAACAACCCTTCCTCAGCCCTCTGGGACAACAGTTTTGGTGGAATCCCGCACCTCCTCCCAACTTCCAAACATACGAATTCCCGCTGCTTTATATTCACACCACACAGTGCTCTCAGACATGACATCACCACTGCCTCCAGCCTTCTCCTCGCTGCAACATTCATCACCCATGCTTCACACCCATATAAGAGCGTTGGTTAAAACTATACTCTCATACATTCCCCTCTTTGCCTCCAAGGACAAAGTTCTTTGTCTCCAGAGACTCCTAAGTGCACCACTCACCCTTTTTCCCCTCATCAATTCTATGATTCACCTCATCTTTCATAGACCCATCCGCTGACACGTCCACTCCCAAATATCTGAATACATTCACCTCCTCCATACCTCTCCCTCCAATCTGATATCCAATCTTTCATCACCTAATCTTTTTGTTATCCTCATAACCTTACTCTTTCCTGTATTCACTTTCAATTTTCTTCTTTTGCACACCCTACCAAATTCATCCACCAATCTCTGCAACTTCTCTTCAGAATCTCCCAAGAGCACAGTGTCATCAGCAAAGAGCAACTGTAACAACTCCCACTTTATGTGTGATTCTTTATCTTTTAACTCCACGCCTCTTGCCAAGACCCTCGCATTTACTTCTCTTACAACCCCATCTATAAATATATTAAACAACCACGGTGACATCACACATCCTTGTCTAAGGCCTACTTTTACTGGGAAATAATTTCCCTTTCCTACATACTCTAATTTGAGCCTCACTATCCTCGTAAAAACTCTTCACTGCTTTCAGTAACCTACCTCCTACACCATACACTGCAACATCTGCCACATTGCCCCCCTATCCACCCTGTCATACGCCTTTTCCAAATCCATAAATGCCACAAAGGCCTCTTTAGGCCTTATCAAAATACTGTTCACTTATATGTTTCACTGTAAACACCTGGTCCACACACCCCCTACCTTTCCTAAAGCCTCCTTGTTCATCGCTATCCTATCTCCGTCTTACTCTTAATTCTTTCAATAATAACTCTACCATACACTTTGCCAGGTATGCTCAACAGACTTATCCCCCTATAATTTTTGCACTCTCTTTTATCCCCTTTGCCTTTATACAAAGGAACTATGCATGCTCTCTGCCAATCCCTAGGTACCTTACCCTCTTCCATACATTTATTAAATAATTGCACCAAACCCAAACTCCAAAACTATATCCCCACCTGCTTTTAACATTTCTATCTTTATCCCATCAATCCCGGCTGCCTTACCCCCTTTCATTTTACCTACTGCCTCACGAACTTCCCCCACACTCACAACTGGCTCTTCCTCACTCCTACAAGATGTTATTCCTCCTTGTCCTATACACGAAATCACAGCTTCCCTATCTTCATCAACATTTAACAATTCCTCAAAATATTCCCTCCATCTTCCCAATACCTCTAACTCTCCATTTAATAACTCTCCTCTCCTATTTTTAACTGACATTTTATTATTTTTTTTTAAATTCTTTGACTATGAGCAAGTTTGAGAGCAGAGGAGCTGTATAATCCCTACATATTTAGCGCTTCCCCTTAATAATAATAATAATTAGAGCAGGGGTCCCGACCCTGAAATAGTTAACAAGTCATACAGATATTGCAGGATGGGACCAGTTATGCCAACTGAGTCCCATTATGTTAAGAGGTGAGTGCTGTCTAAGACTGCCTTATTTTTTCTTAACTATGCTTCTCTCTCATGGAAAAATATATTTCAGGTTAAGAAAGCAGAAATGGAAGGGTCTCTCCACAAATTTCCTATTGATGGGCTACGCAAAATTATTATTGCCAGACATGGAGAAAGAGTTGATTTCACTTTTGGTGACTGGACCCGCTTCTGCTTTGATGAGACAGGTATGTTTTATTTATTTTCTCTAATCTGTTTTATACAGAGCACAAAAAATTGCTGGGCTATTTTAAAGACAATGTAGAGCAAGCCTTTATTTCAGATGATATTTCGCTCAGAGTGAAAAACTCCAAGCTTGAGTGAAATGGATTAAATATAAGCTTGATACAAGGAGGGAGGAGTATATGGAGAGAAAAAGAGAGGTTAAGAGAAAGTGGTGGTGGAATGTAAAAGAAAAGCAAATGAATGAGTGTGAGATGCTATCAACAAATTTTGTTGAGAATGATAATAAAGTTTTGGAGTGAGATTAATAAGCTGAGGAAAGCCTAGGGAGCAAATAGATAAGAACATAAGAACATAAGAACGAAGGAACACTGCAGAAGGCCTACTGGCCCATGTGAGGCAGGTCCAAGTCTCCTACCAGCTTAAGCCAATGCACCCAACCTAGTCAGGTCAGGTCACATTGACTTAAGGGAGGAACACGGCAACCGACCTGGTAGCACAAGCTATCAGGTCTAACTCACACCCACCCACATCTACTCATGTATTTATCCAACCTATTTTTAAAGCTACACAACGTTCTGGCCTCTATAACGGTACTTGGGAGTTTTTCCACTCATCCACAACTCTTATTACCAACCAGTACTTTCCTATATCCTTCCTGAATCTGAATTTTTCCAACTTAAAACCATTGCTGCGAGTCCTGTCTAGGCTAGATATTTTCAGCACACTATTTACATCCCTTTATTTATTCCTGTCTTCCATTTATACACCTCAATCATATCCCCCCTAATTCTACGTCTTTCTAGAGAGTGCAGTTTCAGAGCCCTTAGTCTATCCTCATAGGGAAGGTTTCTGATACATGGGATCAACTTTGTCATCCTCCTTTGTACATTTTCCAGAGAATTTATATCCATTCTGTAATACGGTGACCAAAACTGTGCAGCATAATCTAAATGAGGCCTAACCAAGGATGTATAGAGTTGAAGAACAACCTGAGGACTCCTATTATTTATGCTTCTTGATATGAAGCCAAGGATTCTATTAGCTTTATTGCGAACACTTATGCACTGTTGTCTTGGTTTCAGATTACTGCTAACCAGAACTCCTAAATATTAAGATCTGACAGTTAAAAATAGGATAAGAGAGTTATTGGACGGAGAGTCATAAGTATAGGGAAGATGGAGGTAATACAGCCTCTCCTCGCTTAGCGACATACTTATTTACTGACGACTCGGACTCACGACGGGCTCTCTGACCAGTATGCATACCTAAATAATGTATATTACAGCTGATTTTCTCTATTCTGTTTATTACAGTTTACAGTACACTACTGTATAAACATTTAACCCTTTGACTGTTTACGCCATATATATACGTCTTACGCGCCACTGTTTCTGACGTATTAATACGCGTAAATTCTAGCGGCTTCATATCTAGTGGGAGAAAGCTGGTAGGCCCACATGTGAGAGAATGGGTCTGTGTGGTCAGTGTGCACCACACAAAAAAAATCCTGCAGCACGCAGTGCATAATGAGAAAAAAAAAAACTGACCGTTTTTTTGGATTAAAACGCGTACTTTGAGGTGTATTTTTGTATAATATTTATAGTTGTATTCTCGTTTTCATGGTCTCAAGTGATAAAATGGAAAATATATTACAGAAATAGAGATGATTTTGATTACTTTCACAATAAAAACGACCTTGAAATTGAGCTCAAAGTAGTGGAAATGTTCGATTTTTACCCATGTTCAGGAGTAAGCAAGTCACACCACACGTCCAATACACGTCAACTGGGGAGTCTAATATTCTTTGACTAGTGCACTTATATTATTTATACCATTTTTACAATAATGCAGTAATCTGCATACCAGTAAATTTTGTATTTTTTTGTATGAATAAAAAATCAAAATAGAAAGCAATAGTAATATAAGAGGGGCCTAGAGATGTGACTAATTAACAGAGGATATGTTATTTTAGTGCCAAGAATGTCTATATTGTTTATTCTGGACCCTATTTTGAAATTGGCATCTTTTTTAATTTGTGTGAAATTGGCCAAATTGCCAATTTCTGACCACTTTATTGGGTAGTTCAAATCGGTAAATGGGCGGTTTCTTGTACTCAACTGATAGGTAAAATGGAGTTCTAAAGAAATAGCTTTGAGTTTGGTCGACTGGAACAACGGAATTGGTGATAAACAGGGCTCAAAGTCGGCGAAATCGCTGATACGTATATGTCGCTGAGACCGCTAACTTCACGGGAGCATAGTTCCGCGAGTTTTCGACCAAATGTCATACTTTTGGTGTCATTACCATCGGGAAAAGATTCTCCATTATTTCACGAGATTTTTTTTTTTTTTTTTTTTTTTTTTCCAAAAATTTATCGACAGTTTCAGAAAGGGGCCTGCGACAGTCAAAGGGTTAATAATGTACTAAAAATGTTATAAATGGTGCATAAGTGACATTAAAACAATACCAAGATGGGTGATGCAAACCCACTGCCAATATTGTATGCTCTTTACTTTGCAATGAATTCATTTACTGATGTGGTCTTAGGAACAGAACTCTGTTGTTAATTGAGGAGAGGCTGCATTTTGAGGAACTGTTAACCCTTTGAGGGTCCAAACCCCCAATCTGAAACTTGTCCACAGGGTCCAAGAATTTAAAAAAAAAATCTTAGGAAATGGTAGAGAATCTTTTTCTGAAGGTAATAAAACAAAAAGTATAAATTTTTTAGGAAAATTGATGAAATTACGCTATTGCAAATTTTGCTGTGTCGGCAATATTTACGCATCTTTGATTTTTGACTACTGATTTTAGGCAAATTACATTTTACCAGTCTACCAGATTCTTAGTTATTTTGCCAGTATGCCTTCCATTTTAGCGATTGAGGACAAGAAACCACCTGATCAACTATGTCAACTACCTAATAAAGTGATTGGTAATTTGTCCAGTTTCACACAAATTTCAAAATAGGGTCCAGAAAAAGCAATGGAAGCATTCCTGGCACTAAAATAACATTTTCTCTCTTCATTAATAACATTTCCAGGCTTTACACATGAATTCTACTTTGATTTCGTATTCATACAAAGAATTTTTATTCACACACAAAAAAATAGAAGATTTGCTCCTATGCAATATTGTAATTGAATAAATAATAACAACAGTGACTTCTTGAAGGCATATTAGACCCACGAGTTGATGTGTATTGGACGTGTGATGTGATTCGTTTGCTTTTGAACACGCGCAATAATCAAAAATTTTTCCTACTTTGAGATCAGTTTCAAGCTACATATAATCCTAAAACCAATCAAAATTTTCTTTATTTCTGTAGTATAGTGAACCCTCGACTTACGAAAGTCTCATCTAATGATAAAATCGACTTACGAAGCGTTTCAGCGTAAAAAATTTCCCACGACGTACGAACAAAAACTCGACTTACATCATTCGTCCCAAACGCGTCCACGTGTCCCTCTGGCCTGAGTGCACCTTGGCTGCCCTGCCTTCAGTTAGTGTGCCAATGTTTACAAGCCAGTGCAGTCATTTCCACGCATACATTCGGTACATTTTGTATTTCAGTGTTTTTAGTGCTTGTAACTGCTAAATAAACAGGTAGTAGGTTGGTAGACAGCAACCGCCCAGGGAGGTACTACCGTCCTGCCAAGTGAGTGTAAAACGAAAGCCTGTAATTGATTTACGTGATGGTAGGATTGCTGGTGTCCTTTTTTCTGTCTCATAAACATGCAAGATATCAGATACATCTTGCTACTTCTACTTACACTTAGGTCACACTACACATACATGTTCAAGCATATATATACACACCCCTCTGGGTTTCCTTCTATTTTCTTTCTAGTTCCTGGTCTTGTTTATTTCCTCTTATCTCCATGGGGAAGTGGAATAGAATTCTTCCTCCGTAAGCCATGGGTGTCGTAAGAGGCGACTAAAATGCTGGGAGCAAGAGGCTAGTAACCCCTTCTCCTGTATATATTACTAAATGTAAAAGGAGAAACTTTGGTTTTCCTTTTGGGCCACCCTGCCTTGGTGGGATACGGCCGGTGTGTTGAAAGAAAGAAAGACAGAACTGCTAAATAAGCCACAATGGGCCCAAGGAAAGCTTCTATTGCCAACCCTGTAGTAAAAAGGGTGAAAATTACAATAGAAATAAATAAAGAGATAATCACAAAATATGAGAGTGGAGTACGTATATCCGAGCTGACCAGGTTGTACAACAAACCCCAATCAACCATCGTTACTATCTTGGCCAACAAAAAGGCAGTCAAGAAAGCTGTTGTTGCTAAAGGTGCAAGTATCTTTAAGAAACACCGATCACAAGTGCTTGAAGATGTTGAGTGACTGTTATTGGTGTGGATAAACGAAAAACAGATGTCAGGAGATAGCATCACTCAAGCGATCATACGTGAAAAGGCAAGGCAGTTGTATGACGATTTAATTAAAAAAATGCCTGCAACTAGTGGTGATGTGAGTGAATTTAAGGCCAGCAAAGGTGGGTTTGAGAGATTTAAGAATCGTAGTGGCAAACAGTGTGATAAGGCATGGTGAGGCTGCCAGTTCGGACAAAAAGGCGGCTGAAAAATATGTGCAGGAATTCCAGGGGTACATAGAGGCTGAAGGATTTCAACCCCAACAAGTGTTTAATTGTGATGAAACAGGCCTGTTTTGGAAGAAAAGGCCGAACAGGACCTATATTACACAGGAAGAAAAAGCACTCCCAGGACACAAGCCTATGAAGGACATTGTTACTTTAACCCTTTCAGGGTCCGTCCCATAGATCTACGGCTTTACGTTCAGGGTCCAAACCGTAGATCTACGCCAAAATTCTAACGGCGTCAAATTTAGTACGAGAAGGCTGGTAGGCCTACATCTGAGAGAATGGGTCTGGGTGGTCAGTGTGCACACTATAGAAAAAATCTGGATGCCCACATGGCATTGTGGGAACGCCGGCAAAGTAGCTTTGTTCATGGTGCCTGGCGGCAAGGAAGCTCTCACTCCCCACTCACTCTCCGGGCGAATTCTGACTCTCCTCTTCTTAACTTACAGTTCTAAGACTGATGAAAGTGGAGCTGAAGACGAATTCTATGGTTTTGAACCATATGGTACCATTGTGCCATATGGTATAATGGTACCATATGGTACAATGGTACCATATGGTACAATGTACTATATAGTACATTGTACCATATGGTACATTATACCATATGGTACAGGGACCCTTATGGAAATAAGTCTGTCTGGCTTTTTTGGGTTATGCTAGGTTCTCCAAACATATTGATCATGATACAGTGAAGTACAAAAGAATACAGTTAAATGCAGCATGCCAAAGCCCCTTGTATGCAGAGCAATATGGGCAGGCTTAAAATTAACTTAAGATTAACTAAGCAATGATTTATTCAGTGGTACAAAAATTATTGTAAAAGTAAAATTTTGTAAAAAATGAGTATTACAAAGAAGGTCAAATTGGTCATTTATGTGTTTTCTGTGTAA
>NC_069404.1:4207464-4263840 GCF_026875155.1 Cherax quadricarinatus | reverse complement strand
CTCTCCCTGAGTAAACTGTCTGAACTATATTGTCTGCCCGGGCAGTATTAAAAGACCCCTCACTTATGGGTCTGTGGGCGGTCAGTCAGTGTTAGGAGGGAGAAGGAGAAAAGGGTTACGGCTAAAGGGCTTTTCCCCAATTACCCTGTAATTATACGTACTCCCAGCCTCCCGGAGTATTATTTTACCCAATCCCGTGTCGAACTCCCACATGATATAAGGACCCCAATGAAAAAAGTTAGACGGGTTTTTCCTCGATGACGAAAGGGGGTTTCTTGGGTTACCCGGGGTTTGGCTAACCCCCCGGGGGTTTAAAAATTTCCAAACGAAATCTTATCTTATTTTTATGCAATTTTTTAAAAATTCAATTTAAATTTTAATATCACGGGATTATTTTTACAAAATTTTGCATTTTAAATAAAGGAAAATTTAGTAAAATTCCCTTTTTAAATTTAAACCCCTTGCTTACCTTGAGTTTGGGAAATTTACATTTTAAAAAAATTTTAAAATTTAAAATTTTTAAATGTCCCTTAATACAAAACCTTTTTGCCAGTTTGGTTATCAAAATTAATTTTTATAAAAAATTTTAAATTTAAAAATTCCCTTCCCCAAAATTTTGGGCCCATGGGCCAAAAATTTAAAAATTTTGTAAAAATTTAATTTCCATACACATTAAGTAATTTTTTTGAATTAAACCCAAACCCCCTTCTGTCATTTACTTTTTAAAATTTTAAAGGTAATTAAAAATTTAGTGATTTCACAAAATTACCTCTGTTAAAAAGGGGGCCCAAAACGGGAAAATTTAAAATTTGGGGGAAAAAAATTAAATTTATTGGGGAAAATTTCCCATAAGGTACATAAAAGAAAATTGGAAACCCAGAGAAAAATTATTATTTTTTAAAATTTTCCCTAAAAAGTAGAAAATTTGGGACCCCTAGGTCAAAAAAATTTTTTCCCCTTCAAATAAAACTTTTCATGCCACAATTTTGCTTAGACCTATTTTTGAAATAAAATTTTCTACACACCGGAAATTTTCGGGGTTAAAAAAAAAAAGGGGGTTTTTGGAAAAATGTAAAAAAAATTTAAATTTTGAACTTTTTAAACATTTATTGTGGAAAAAATTTTCTCCAGGGGGGGGTTTATCGGGCCCTTTTCGGCCCCTTTCAGCCTTTGAGGGGCCCCCCCTACAAAAGGGGGAAAAGCATTTTTTTGTTTACTGCAAACGGAAAGTAATTGTTTGAAATGAAATCCCGAGTATGGGAGTGGTGGTTTGACCTTTGCTCCTTGAAAGACCCCAGTGTTGTAAGGTGTATTTTAAAAAAGGGAAGACGGGCCCATTTTTCCCTTGCGGGAAAAATTTAAAGGAAATTTCCTGCCCCCATTTATTCCCATGGTAGAGATAGGGGTTATTTTTTGTCTATGCTTAAGACAGCAAAAAATAAAAACCTTCTGCTTTGCTTCATGGAAAAAAGGGGAAGGGAAGAAAAAGTACTAGGTCAGCTTTTCCTTGTGCTAGGGGAGTAGGGGGCGGGGGGGGTGGCTGGGGGCGTCTTCAGATTATTTTTTGGACTCGACTGAGGGGTGATACTTTGCCAGGAAACCCGAAATCCCTAGCCATTTTTTTCCCAATTTATTTTTTTCCAATTTGGTGCCCACTACAGGGGTACAAAAAAAATAAGATAAGGAAACCCATCCCAAAGCCACTTTTCTATGCATAGTTTACGGGTGGTTTAAAAATTAAATTTAAAGTTTAAACAAAGAAATGATTATTATTATTTTTATAATCAAAAGAAGCGAAAAGCCACAGGACTATACAGCGTGAAATTAAGCAATGATGAAACCCATTTTGATAAACTTTAAATGAAAACAGATAATTTTTTTAAAGCAAAGTGAGTTTTCCCAAAGAAAGGTCAAAAGGGGTTGGGCATTCAGTTAGGTAGTGATTCTTTTAAAAGGTAGGTATTTAAAAAAAATAAAAGTTAGATTGGGTTTTAGGTTTAACATTTTTTGTGATTAATTGTGAGAAACATTTAAGGTTTTTAAAATTTTAAAATGTTCTTTGTAGGGGGTTCTAGTGGTACATTGAAATTTTATTATTTTACTCCCTGAAACCACACAAAAACCCAAAATTTGTAAACTAGCACTTTTAACCCTTATAGGGGAATAATCTTTGAATTAAATTGAATTGAATCTGTGGTTAGGGGAAACCCAAAGTGTCTCCCCAAACCATGATAAACATTACAGAGAAGTGTGATCAGCTTCTTAGTGAAAATTGTGTAAAAATTTATTGATAAAACAGAGTTACAACAGTGTTGGATAACGAGTGTATGCGACATTCCCCAAAAAACACTATTCTTAAAAACACCCAACGGATATCGGGGCATAATTACGGGTCAGTTTACATATCCCCAGGTAAGTTTTTCAAAAATTGATGTACTACTTTGTTTCCCCAACGGTGAGTATAAAATCTTTGATTTAGTCATTTAATTATAAACCCCAGTGAATGCAGCCCTTTTGGGGTCCCCCACATTTAAGGGGTTTTCACCCATCGGGTAAATGAAATATGTGAATAAACCCCCTGGGGGGAAATTTTTATAATCTTAAAATTATAACCCCCATTACAGCCTTTTGAGGAATGACTTAAAACGGTTCTAAGGGATCGTCTTGAGGGGGGTGTGCAGGCGATGGGGCTGTCTTTCTAATTTAAAGGGTTTTTCCCTATTTTTTAAAAAGGGCTTGCGGGTTTAACCCCTTTTTCTCAAACATTTTGGGTGTGCTTAAACCCGGAAAAAGGCCACACTGTGGTCCAATATTTTGGGTATACGGGGGAAAAAAACCTACGGGGAAAGGGCCCTTCAAAAAAAAAAGCGGGTAAAATAGTTTTTTCCCAATAAAAACATTTATAAATGGGGGCCCCTCCAGACTCAAATCACAGGAATGGGCGAAAAAAAAAAGGGGGCACTCCCCCAAAAAATGAGGTTGGGTTTTGTTGAGTGAAAAAAACAATAGTGTTTATAATGTTTATAGACAGAAAATTAAGAGAAAAAGATTGGGGAAAAGTTTGTTTCTTATAGATATACTGTCATATTAATGGAACTTATATTTTAAAGTGTAAGTTTAAATTTCATTATTTAACAGGGGAACATTTATATATGTGTAAGTAATTTCACTGTGATTTACGGTTAACAGTGGGCATTTATAGTGTATAGTGAATGAAGGTGTAAAAACCTTTATTTAGGGTTTAAATTATCATGGTCGGGGCTAAACCAGCAAACTCAAGCCAAAAACCCCCGACACATGTATTTTCCCTTCCCATGGTCATTGCCCCTGGGGTTAAAAGCTTAGTAGGTAAAGTGTGAGGGACTAAAATTTATTGTGACTTAAGCATCCCCCAAAAAAACCAAACTGTTTATAGGAAAGGGTACATTTGTTTTTTAAAACATTAAGTTTTGGTGCTAAAATTTTTCAGTTTACCATTAAAAGGGCTTTTTGGGAAAAACTATTTTCGTCTTTCAGACAAAGGGATTAAAAATTAGAAATCAAATTTTCGGGTCTGTATAGGATTAACCAAGATACAAACTTTAGTTTTTTGGGATATCTTGGGGCCCCCAAATTTGAATTACTTCCCACAACGTTTGGAAATAATTAATTCGGGACTATCACAAAATGAAAAAAAAAATTTTTTTAAACGATCCATTGAGGTTTAAAATTTAAAAAATTTTTTTGGTTTATTTTTGAAATAAAATTTTTAAGGTGGGAAGGGTTTACAGGGTTTTGCCAAAAACTCTGTCAGGAAAACCCTCCCTGTAACTAGGGGTTTTAAACATGTTACCCCTTGTAAAAAAAGGGTTTCCCATTCCCAAAGGGTTTAAACCTTTCATTTTCATTACCTATTTTCCAAGCCCTAATTAGGGAAAAATTTCCCATTAGTGGTTTTAAACCCATGAAAAATTCACAAAATGAATAGATGAGATTGGTAAGTTCAATTTTTTAAAAGGGTTTGGGGAAGGGAAAAAACCCTATAAAAATGTTTAAGTCTTTGGGGGTTAAAGGCAATTTTAAAATTTAGCCTTACGTGTTTTAAAGCAGAAATTAACTTTGATGCTGACAAGGTGATTTTGGCATGCAGTTTTAAATTTATAAAGCTTGAAGCCACCCAAACATTGTTTTTCGGGATTAAGGCTTTTTAGAATCCCCTTAGCCCAAAAAGTCTCAGATCTTGAGGGCAAAATATGCCCCTAAGGCAGTTTGTTGGTTTTAAGTGGTATTGTACAAGATAAGTTGTCCCCAAAAAACTATTGAACGTTTTAAAAAAATTTATGTTCAATAATCGTATTTCATTGTGAAGAAATTACCCAATGGTTTACAAAAAATTTAAGTTTCATGCATGAAGCAACGGGGGCCCAAGATAAAAAAAACCCAAACCCAAGTGGATAAAAAACCCTTCAATCATTTATAAAAAAATTTAATACTCCCTAAACCAATAATGGGAAACCCCATTAGGCATTTATAAAAGTTGGGGGAAATTCAACAGAAAAAAAACGCCCTGTCAAACATAAACTTTATTTTAAAAAAATGCAAAACTTTGTGAGGAAACAGGGGCCCAGTTTGTATTCAATACACATAAAGGGGAGGAACGTAAAAAACGTTTTCATCAGTTTGAAAGGTGCATAAAAGTGTTTAGGTGAACACAAGGGGGAAAAAATGCTCATGAAGAAGGGTTTTTAAAATGCAAGGATTTTAAATCATACAGCTTTTTCCCCAAAATTTTTTTTGGGTAAACAACAAAAAAATTTCCCCAACAGAATGGAAGTAACAAAAAAACAGCATTTAAATGTGAGAGATAATTTTTAAAAGGCAACTGCTCCCCCGACGTCGAATTGGGGTTATTAATAAATTACACAAAAAAATTGTGTAACATATTTGATCAAGGTCACAAAGGTCCTTCATAAGAAAACCCAGTTTTGGCAAAAAATGAAAAAAACCCAACCCAATGCCAAAATACGTTAGATATAGCTGGTTTTTTCCCACAATTCTGGTAAAAGAATATGACCAGCCAGAATCATGTTGGGTAGGAAAACGGGAAAAAAAGGACAGTAAAGAAAGCTGTGGGTAGTGGATTTTTTGCCTAAGTCTGTGCAGATCCAGGGTTAAAAAAAAACAGTTGCAGCACTGAAAGCAGCTAAGGTCAAAATTTGTGTCCTGCAACAGGGCGGGCCCAAATTTTTCCCAATTTTATTTAAATTGGAAATGATTATTTTTCACTGTTTTTTTGCAAAAATATAGTAAATAAACATGTTTTTTTACTTGCTGAAAAAATGCGGAGGCCACAAAGTATGTGGGGGCCCCTTCCCCCTCCCAAAAAGGGAAAGAAGTGATATTTTTATTCAGTGGAAAATGTATAGTTACGGAATAAACCCCCTGATCATGTTTCCACAGCAAAAAATTTTTTACTGGGAAGAAATGAATTTAAACCCCGTTGATAAGTTGGGGATTTTTGATGCGATAGGTATTGTGTTAAAAAAACCCAAACCCCAAGAGTTTTTCAGACTTATAACCCCTTTTTTGGACACTGTTTAAATATAAAGCTGGACAGTTTTGGGTTAGGTTTCCCTGGAAAAATTTAAATTCCCCCACATTTTTTCCTAGCAATTATGCATGGCTTTTTGGCCGATGAAAAAACAAATTTCATGAGCTCAGGAAAAGAATCCAGAAATATTATGTCTTTTGATAATATTTATACAAGAACAAAAAAATGGCCCAAAAAAAATTTATTGAGGAAAAAAATGTAGAAGTTTAAATTGGGGTTAAGACAGAAGCTCTTATCTCCCCCACCCTGGAGTTTAAAAATTCTGAAACCCCCTCCACCACGTGTTGTATTTAATTGCAGCGCCCCGTGCCAAAAAAAAGATTTTAAACAAGTCTTAAAGCTGTTGATAACCCGGGCCCTTTTACTAATGAGAAGCTTTGGGGGGACGTGTTATGAAATTTCGACAAACCCCATGCCCACAGGGGTAATCTAATCTTTAACCCACACGGCTTTATATTTCCCAAAGGGTTTTTAAGAGTAGGAAATACAAGAAATAGAAAAGATTATACTCGATTTTGTGGCCTGAAAATCCCCATGTCCCAAAGCCCTGTGGGAAAAATTAAACGTTTCCAAATAGTATTTTTTGGGGCAACCTCCTTCCCTTCTTACTAGAAGTACTTAAATACATTTTGAAGAAATCTGAAAATCCCCCAAAAAAATCTTTAAAAAGGGTTTCCCTGTGGACAAAATTTTAAAGGTCTGGAATAAAGAGGGGAAATTTTAAAAACCCTTTTACAGAAAAAGGGTAAAAAGGGATGAAAAAAAGCATGTGGGAAAACAAAAATTTAAAAAAATAAGGGAAATTTTCAAGGAAGATTTCCATGAAGCGGAAAAAACCCGATTGCAACAGGATGCTGGGACTTAATTGGAACAAAAGGAAGAACCCTTTTGGGGTTTAAAAAGAAAAAACAATAAATCCCTGGGAAATACACTCATAAAAAGTGTTTACTGTCAGAGGTATCACAAGTTTTGATCCTCTAGGAAATCGTTCACCCCAAATTTCCCTAAAAGGGAAAAAATGCTTATTTCAAGAGGCCCTGGAAGCTCAAAATTGGATGGGATGAAAATTTCCCCTAGGAAATGAGTTTAGGGTGGGGTGAAATTCCAAAGGGGTTTTAAAAAAAATTCAAAAACACCCCCCCCCCCCCCCCCCCCCCCCGGGGGCCCCCCCCCCCCCCCCCCCCCCCCCCCCCCCCCCCCCCCCCCCCCCCCTTTTTTTTCCTAAAATTACATTTTCCCAGGGCAAAAGGTTTTAAAAGGGGGGGGGAAAAATTAAATTAAAGTGTTTGGTCTAAACCCGAACAGAGTTTAAAAAATAAAAAATGAAAGGGGAAAATTTCCCTTTACTTCAAACCCAAAAGGGGGCCCCCTTTAAGG
Source organism: Cherax quadricarinatus (assembly GCF_026875155.1). Taxonomy (NCBI): domain Eukaryota; kingdom Metazoa; phylum Arthropoda; class Malacostraca; order Decapoda; family Parastacidae; genus Cherax; species Cherax quadricarinatus. The sequence continues at coordinate 4,256,873 of NC_069404.1, read as the reverse complement.
TCAGCCCCCCCACCCTTTGGTGCCCACTCAAAATTTTGGGTAATAAATTCTTGGTCTTTCAAAGAAATTTTCTCTCCCAAGGGAAAAAAACTGGCCCCAGGAAAAAGCATTTCCAGGGAAGAAAAAAAGTTTGGCTTTTGAAAAAGCAGAAAAAAAAAGTTGGGTAAATTCTTTCCCCAAGCCCAACCCCGAAATCCGTGGCTTTTCACTTTTGGGGTAAAATCAAGAAAATTTGTTTTAAAAAAATTAAAAAAATAAAACCGAAATGGCTTCAATTAAAAAAAACTGGGTGAAAAAATAATTTTCAGAAAAAAGTTTTCTCACAGGAAAAAATTTTGAAAAACCAAAAAATCCCCCAAAAAAAATTTATGGAAATTAAATTCTTTTGGGAAAATTGATTCCCGCTTTTTAAAAAGGGTTTTAAAAAGGAAAGTCGAAAAAATTTTCATTAAAAAATTTTTTCACTATAAATTTTGAAAACCAAATTAAAACCCCCAAAGTGATAAAATTTTTTGGCTTAACCAAAAAAGGGTTTGTGCAAAAACCCCCAAAAACTTTACCTTGGGGAAACTTAACCAATTTGTCCCCCAATTTAACTCAAAAAAAATTTTGGAAAACCCCTCAAAGGGGGGGCGACAAATTTTTAAAAAACAAAATTTTAAAGGGACGGTATTAAAAAATTTTTTTCGTCAATTTCGAATGCGGTATGTCAGTATCCCGGTTTCCCCCTCCATATCCCCCCTGAAAGGTTTTTTTCATATCACTCATTTGAGGTGACAGGGTTTTTAGATTACAATGGGCCCAAAAATTTTTTAACCAAAAAAAGTTTTACAAAACTCCCAAACAAGGTGTACATCCCTTTGTTCCTTTTGCTACAAATAGAGCAGTACCCTCTAGAAGTAGCCACGGCCCTGTTGCTGAAAAAAAATTTTTAAATTTTTTCAGAAAGGTTTTTCAGCCAGAAAGGGATGTCCCAGATGATGAAATTTTGATAATGCAAACGAACTTTGTTGTGGTGTGCTTATATAAGCAAGATTTTGATAACCAGAAGTAAACAGATGCGAACAAACGGGGGGGTTTTCGTTGGGGATACATTCCCCCTAAAACTTTCCCTTGCACGGCGGATTTCATGAAAGAATGTTCGGCATTGTTTAAAAAGTTTTTTAAGGAAAATCTTCCTCGTCGAGAATAGGGGTTAAAGAATTCCCTTTCAATTTTGGGGGTTTAAATTTGAAAAAAGAGTAACAAAAAAGACCCTTTCCCTTTTGTTACCGATGATTGGGGCAATTTAAAAAATGTTAAGTCCCCTCTCATTTACTCCATGGCAGAAAGGGTCGCCCTGTTTCCCCCCATTTAATGATAAAGAAAAAATAGAGGATCCTTTTTAAATTTTTTTAAAACCCGAGCAACTCAGCCCTAAAAATTTAAACCCCCCTTAATTTAAATGATTGAAAGTTGGGAGAAAAAATTTTGGGGAAAAAGGCCCATTCACCTCATTGAGAGAAACTTCAGGGGGCTGGTTTTTTCCTGAAAATCCAAAAATCCCTTTAAAAACCCGGTTTCAATGATTAATGCAATGGAGGGCCCAGGTCCCAAGGCCATTGGAAAAATTTAGAAAATATCCTGATGGGAAATGGATCAAACCCGGACAGTTTATGTTTTAAGCAAAAAGGGGTAGTGAAAGAGCGGACAATAAAAAACTAGTTTTTGTTAGAATTACAGTGTTGAAAAAAAAAATTGGATTCTCTAGAAACCACTCAGACTAAAGGGTGTTCAGAAAAGACAACAGCAGTGGTGGGGGGTGGAAAATCAAATTAATGTTAAGGGTGAATAGTTCACCTGCGCGAAAACCCCTTTCCCCCCCCATTTTGGAGAAAAAATTTTTTTCCCGGAGGGGGGTTAGCCCCCTTCAGCCCCCTTTTAGCCTTTTCAGCCATGGGGGCCCGCCCTTTTAGAAGGGGGAAGCATTTGTTTTTTGCTACAGCGGTAATTGCTAGGGGAGCAGTACAAAGTTTTATGGGATGTGGTCGCTTCGCCCCCAAGCTCCCTTTCAGACTCCCGGTTGTAAAGGGGTAAATTTTTAAAAAGAGGGGGGTCCATCTCTTTCCTTAGCAGGCCCAAATTTTTGGAAAAATTTCCCCTCCCCCTTTATTTTCCCTGGTAGGATAGTGTATATTGTTGGGCTATGCTTAAAACAGCAAAAATTTAAAAAAATTTGCTTTGCTTAAAGGAGGAAGTAGCAAGGAAGTAAAAATACTAGGTAGCTTTTCCTTTTTTTTTAGGGGGGTAGCGGGGGTGGGGTGGGTGTGGCGTCTTCAGATTACTTTTGCCCCCTACTGAGGTGACCTTTAAAGCCAGGAAACCCAAAAAAGAAAGATCTGTCGTTAGTTTTGAACAAAAATGTTAAAAAAACCCTGTAAACAAATTTCAGAGAAAGGGGGATTTAGCTTTTTAGTGATATTGTGGGGAAAAAATTATTGATGAAAGTGTAAAAAACGAAATGTTGCGATCCAAAAGAGTGTAGGCGGGCATTCTTTTAAGAAACCCATACTTCAATTTAAACTCAACCCTATATCCGGGATAAATTTTTGGGGCGATACATATACCCAGGTAAAATATTCTAAATCCTGATGTTTCTATATTGGGCGCGCAGTTGAGTTAAAATGTGAGTTAGGGCACCTTTTCATAAAACCCCCGTGTTTTGCGGGACCTTTGAGTCCCCCCACGTAAGTTTTGGGCAGCCCTCGGGTGGGAAATTTTGCTGACATAACCCCCCAGTGGTAAAAATTTTTAATCTTAAAATTATAACTCAAAAAAGCCGTTGAGGAAATGACTTCGACGCTTCCCCAAGACCTCGTTGAGGGGCGGTGTGCAGGGATGAGTGTCTTTCTAAGGTTTAATTTTCCTATATTTAATAAGTTAGCTGGTAATCCCATTTCTCAAAATTTTTATAAAGAAGGAAAAAAATATTTAATTATAACAGGTAAAATCCCGGTAACACTCACCCAAATTTTATGGGATTTTGTGTATCATACTCAAAAAAATCATGTCTTTTTATGAAAAAAAAACCCCGGCCAGGGGGTTACTACATAACAGACTTTTTCTGAGGTTCCCGCAGTTGTCCCTTTTTTGCATGATATTCCCCAAAATTTTGCAGGAAAAAGCAATCCCAAAAAAATTTTGGCTCCTATTTGAGAGGTGTCAGGCCCCTTTAAACCCCTGGGGTACGAAAAATTTTTCGAATTTTTCCTAAAAAGTTTCTTGCCCAATTCAAAAAAAAATGGGGAGTCTTTCTCTGCGAGGTTTAGGGCTTCCCCTTTTTTTATAAAATAAATTTTTTTTAAAAAACAATATAGGCCATCTATTTAATTTTTGTATTTCAGGAAAATATATGTATTTTCCACCAAACCCATTTTAACTGTATTTGTGATACCCGAAAAAATTTACCCTTTAAAATTGCATTTCATTCTTGTTTCAACAGTAAAATTTTTAGAGTCACCCCTTACCTCATACCCTTTTTATGGTGACGGGGACCTGTAGCTCGATTTGTAGCGCAATTTCGAACACCAAGGTCCCGAGGTCGAAGTTTTCGGTAGGTGGTAATTTTGGGAAAATGGGGTTTTCCCTATGACACCTGCTGTCCCTGTTCACCCATCCCCCCATAAAAAAGGGCACCCGAAAATTTTAATCTGGTGGGGTCGATCCCGGGGGCAAAAATGGCCAATTTGCCCCAAATGCTAACTAAGCGGCTTTTTTTAGTGTCAGTTGACCCGTTTTTACCTTGTACTTTTAAAAAATTTTCTAATTAAAAAAAAAAAACTAAAATAAGCGTAATTATTATTGTTATAATCATGGGGATCGCTAAATCCGTAGGAATATACAGCGCATGTGGGGGAGGATGGAAGGTATTCAGGCTCAATTCAGGGAACCGGAGCACAGATTCAATTCCCTGGATCAAGAGCCCCTCACTAGCGTCAAGAAATTTCCCTTGAGGGGACCTAACATGTAGAAATAGATATTATTATATTGAATCATTGTTTTCACAAAAAGCATTTTTGAATATATATCTTTTGTCTTATACCAATTAGATTCACTAACAATTAATAATCTACTGTACAACTATGATATAATTCTTAGTGTTAAGTAGACTGTAAGCCAATAATGTTAAGTTGGCCCATAATGCCTAGGCATAATAGAGGCTCTCTTTGCATTGCAACCCACTATTGTAGATACAAAATCTCAATGTACTATTTGCAGAGACAAATAAATAAATAAATAAATCTTATTGTGAGATCCTGGACCAGCGGCCGCCGCCTTCTCAGTATATGGCAATAATTATTCATTTGGCCGTATTTATTATACTTTGCGTTATTTATCTTGTGAGATACCATTCTGGAATAAATGTGATAGGTAGATAACATTAATTCTAATAATAAAGTAATTACACATTTTATTACTCGTAGCAACTCTACCCTTACATTACGACGCTCCAGGAAATACTGGCTGGCTGGCTGGCTGGCTGGCTGGCTGGCTGGCTGGCTGGCTGGCTGGCTGGCTGGCTGGCTGGCTGGCTGGCTGGCTGGCTGCGGCTGCGGCGGCTGCGGCGGCTGCGGCCGCTGCTGCCGGGGCCGCCGCCCCGGTCGCCGCCGCCGCGCCGCGCCGCCGCCGCCGGCGGCGACGTGTGGCTCCTCCCAATTTTAACTAATGTCAAATGGCAAAATTAATATATCAGAAAGAAAAATAAGAAAATAATTAAAAAAGTCGGAAAAAATCTGAAAATTTACTTCACATACAGAGGTATATCATGCGCTCGTCACCACAAAAAGTATTTGTAAAATTACTGTAATTCGTTGTAGAAACATCGTACAACAATGAGATTTACACCAAAATATTGCCAGATTGTTAAATATTTTTCAGTAAACTTAAGTCATTTTTCGTATTTTTTCGATTTTTAGTTTTCCTGGGCGCGCCGCGAATATCTGCCTCCTCCCCCCTGAAGCCTGGGAAGGAGGGTGAGTTAGAAGAGTCGGCCATGTTGTAGTGTTGTAGTGTAGGCCTGGGTGTGGTGGACGCTGAACCGGCGTCCTGCTGGGTACAGGTTAGATAACAGTTTCCTAGGTGTTTTGTTGCTGTTTTTCAGTGCTGTTTCTTCTGCTGTTTGCTCTTATAGTATGATTGAGGTAGTTGTTAGTGAGGTGTTGTTGTGGAGAACTTTAGTAGATGGAGGTAGAGATGGTTGTTGGTGTGAGAGCAGTCCGGTGCCTGGGTTCACATAAGAACATAAGAACGAAGGAACACTGCAGAAGGCCTACTGGCCCATGCGAGGCAGGTCCCAGTCTTCCTCTGGTCCTCTTATTTTAACAGGTTGTACGTATCTACTGTTAGTTTTCTTGGGTCATGTTGGGTTCTACGTGTATTATTGCAGTTGTGCTTGTAATTATGTCATCACAGGAACTTTGATCCTGGGAATTGAAGAATTACGGAGCTACACTGTCGCTGCCAACATATATGTAAGTTCATTTAGGCTGTGCATAATTTTTTTTCTTCTGGGCGCACGTGTTACGGGCACATAAGATGTACTACATTATATATAGTGAACCTAGTATAAGTCAGTCAGTTATGACCTTTTATGGGTATGCCTTCTTACACCTGCCCCTGTTCACCTAGCAGTAAGTAGTAATACGTAGGTACCTGGATGTCGGCCGCCGTACACCTGCTGCCCCTGTTTACCTAGCAGTAAGTAGTAATACGTAGGTACCTGGATGTCGGCTGCCGTACACCTGCTGCCCCTGTTCACCTAGCAGTAAGTAGTAATACGTAGGTACCTGGATGTCAGCCGCCGTACACCCGCTGCCCCTGTTCACCTAGCAGTAAGTAGTAATACGTAGGTACCTGGATGTCAGCCGCCGTACACCTGCTGCCCCTGTTCACCTAGCAGTAAGTAGTAATACGTAGGTACCTGGATGTCAGCCGCCGTATATCTGCTGCCCCTGTTCACCTAGCAGTAAGTAGTAATACGTAGGTACCTGGATGTCGGCTGCCGTACACCTGCTGCCCCTGTTCACCTAGCAGTAAGTAGTAATACGTAGGTACCTGGATGTCAGCCGCCGTACACCTGCTGCCCCTGTTCACCTAGCAGTAAGTAGTAATACGTAGGTACCTGGGTGTTAGTCGCCGTACATCTGCTGTCACTTCACCTAGCAGTAAGTAGGTACCCGGGTGTTAGTCGCCGTATATCTGCTGCCCCTGTTCACCTAGCAGTAAGTAGGTACCTGGGTGTTAGTCGCCGTACATCTGATGTCATTGTTCACCTAGCAGTAAGTAGGTACCTGGGTGTTAGTCGCCGTACATCTGCTGTCACTGTTCACCTAGCAGTAAGTAGGTACCTGGGTGTTAGTCGCCGTACATCTGCTGCCCCTGTTCACCTAGCAGTAAGTAGGTACCTGGGTGTTAGTCGCCGTACATCTGCTGTCACTGTTCACCTAGCAGTAAGTAGGTACCCGGGTGTTAGTCGCCGTACATCTGCTGCCCCTGTTCACCTAGCAGTAAGTAGGTACCTGGGTGTTAGTCGCCGTACATCTGTTGTCACTGTTCACCAAGCAGTAAGTAGGTACCTGGGTGTTAGTCGCCGTACATCTGCTGTCACTGTTCACCTAGCAGTAAGTAGGTACCTGGGTGTTAGTCGCCGTACATCTGCTGCCCCTGTTCACCTAGCAGTAAGTAGGTACCTGGGTGTTAGTCGCCGTACATCTGCTGTCACTGTTCACCTAGCAGTAAGTAGGTACCTGGGTGTTAGTCGCCGTACATCTGCTTACCCCTGTTCACCTAGCAGTAAGAGTACCTGGGTGTTAGTCGCCGTACATCTGCTGTCACTGTTCACCTAGCAGCAAGTAGGTACCTGGGTGTTAGTCGCCATACATCTGCTGTCACTGTTCACCTAGCAGTAAGTAGGTACCTGGGTGTTAGTCGCCGTACATCTGCTGTCACTGTTCACCTAGCAGTAAGTAGGTACCTGGGTGTTAGTCGCCGTACATCTGCCCCTGTTCACCTAGCAGTTACCTGGAGGTTATTCCGGGGATCAACGCCCCCACGGCCCGGTCCATGACCAGGCCTCCCGATGGATCAGGGCCTGATCAACTAGCCTGTTACTGCTGGCCGCACGCAGTCCAACGTACGAGCCACAGCCCGGCTGATCCGGCACTGACTTTAGGTATCTGTCCAGCTCTCTCTTGAAGGCAGCCAGGGGTTTATTGGCAATTCCCCTAATGCTTGATGGGAGGCTGTTGAACAGTTTTGGGCCCCGGACACTTATGGTGTTTTCTCTTAGTGTACCAATGGCGCCCCTACTTTTTATTGGCGGCATTTTGCATCGCCTGCCCAGTCTTTTACTTTCGTAGGGAGTGATTTCTGGAGTTTACCTGGAGAGAGTTTCGGGGGTCAACGCCCCCGCGGCCCGGTCTGTGACCAGGCCTCCTGGTGGATCAGCGCCTGATCAACCAGGCTGTTGCTGCTGGCTGCACGCAAACCAACGTACGAGCCACAGCCCGGCTGATCAGGAACTGACTTTAGGTGCTTGTCCAGTGCCAGCTTGAAGACTGCCAGGGGTCTGTTGGTAATCCCCCTTATGTGTGCTGGGAGGCAGTTGAACAGTCTCGGGCCCCTGACACTTATTGTATGGTCTCTTAACGTGCTAGTGACACCCCTGCTTTTCATTGGGGGGATGGTGCATCGTCTGCCAAGTCTTTTGCTTTCGTAGTGAGTGATTTTCGTGTGCAAGTTCGGTACTAGTCCCTCTAGGATTTTCCAGGTGTATATAATCATGTATCTCTCCCTCCTGCGTTCCAGGGAATACAGGTTTAGAAACCTCAAGCGCTCCCAGTAATTGAGGTGTTTTATCTCCGTTATGTGCGCCATGAAGGTTCTCTGTACATTTTCTAGGTCGGCAATTTCACCTGCCTTGAAAGGTGCTGTTAGAGTTGCAGATTTGGGACCATTCCTTCCAAGATTTTCTAAGTGTAGATTATGATATATCTCTCCCTCCTGCGTTCCAACGAGTACAAGTCAAGTGCTTCCAAGCGTTCCCAGTAGTTAAGGTGCTTGACAGAACTTATACGTGCAGTAAAGGATCTCTGTAGTAAGTAGGTACCTGGGTGTTAGTCGCCGTACATCTGCTGTCACTGCTCACCTAGCAGTAAGTAAGTACCTGGGTGTTAGTCGCCGTACATCTGCTGCCACTGTTCACCTAGCAGTAAGTACCTGGGTGTAGTTGACTGGTGTGAGTAGCATCCTGGGGGACAACATTGAAGAACCACAGTAGAATAAGACAGTCTGGAAGGCACACTGACTTTCTTGAGTTATCCTGGGTGGATAATCCTCTGGGTTAAAAAATCGAAACAAATCTTATCTTGTTTGAATTTTTAACCTGGTGGGTTAGCCAGTAAAGTCAGTACATCATCGGGAACTCTTATTTCCTTTGGGATCTTTAATCTTGTCCCTCAAAATACAACGCACGACAATTAGCTAACTCCCAGGTACCTACATACTACTTGGTGAAAATGGACAGCAGGTGTAAAGAAACGTGCCCAGTGTTTCCACCAATGCCAGGGATTGAACCATGTGAATGTTGTCTTCTAGTATATTTGTAATAGGTGTTTGAGGTCTGCCACTTTGAGGCTCGTCAGCAAGTATCCTCGGCCTGGGTTACCGCCACTTGTTTTTATGTTCACGCAATATTTTCTTGACATTGCATTAGCACTAGACTTAGGCACTATATGATCCTTATGAGCTTAGCACTTCACTCTAAATATAATAATAATAATAATAATAATAATAATTGACTTAAAATAATTTAAGAATAGATCCAAAGAATATCTAATGAATGAAGCCGCAGAAAAGTAAGATTTCTTGCAGTGTTTAAAATATTCATAAATTCAGTTTGATCTGATGTATTTATTGTAAGATTTATTAGCATTACTAAGAATAGAAAATATAGGTAACTATGCTTGTGCAAAAAATAAAATTAACTATAACACAGGACCCCAGTGGAAATAAGTCGAATTGTCTAACATTGTTGATTTTTTAATTATCATTGGTTCATTTATATATATAATTTACTGCTGTTTAACCTGTATGGATTTTGTTTGTTTTTTTAATATAATAAGACATGATTTTTTTTATATAAAGTCGTTGTAAAGGTTTAAAATTCTGTGTGGCCTGGAGAAGTTCAGTTCCATACACAGCTCTCTCTCTTCCCGTTTTTTCTCCAAGTCTGTCCCACGATCGCCTTAGCTGCTGGGTCAAGCCCTGGCTCTATTTCTACGACTAAGAACACTCCTCCAGCGCTATTCTACGTCTGTCCCGTCTTCCCCGCTCATCCCATTGGGATCTTACCTGCACTTGCTTGCTTGCTTGCTTGCTTGCTTGTGACGATAGCCGGTGCCCCGTGGCCTGTTGGCAAGAGCTCTCGCTTCACACGGTGATGGTCAGGGTTCGATTCTCGGCGAATGGGTGAAAATATCGGACGTGTTTCCTTACACCCGTTGTCTAAGTTCACCCATCAGTAAAATGGGTACCTGGGTGTTTGTCGACTGGTGTGTGTCGCATCCTGGGACAAGACTGACCTAATTTGCCCGAAATGCTCAGCATAAGGGGTTTTCTGTATAGTAAATAACAAAAAGGCACAATACCGTGACTGGAACAATACACAAATAACCCGCACATAAAAGAGAGAAGCTTACGACGACGTTTCGGTCCGACTTGGACCATTGACTTTGTCAATGGTCCAAGTCGGACCGAAACGTCGTCGTAAGCTTCTCTCTTTTATGTGCGGGTTATTTGTGTATTTCTGTATAGTAGTATGTCATTGTTGTCGGCTAGGCCTGTATACCTTGTACATGTACTTGTAGTATTATTATTAGTAGTAGTAGTATTGATGATGACACCTTCATTGACAGCAGCCATCATAGTAAGAGGAACAAGAGACAGGCTCGGGCTTGTCTCAACTCACCACCCATCCACAAGTTATGTCATTAAGGGTGTAGCACTTCACATGAGGCTACATTAAGCTGTTGAGGACTCTTGATCCAAGGAATTGCAGCTTGTTCCCTTTCATATCAAACTTTTTACAATGGAGGTGTCTTGGTGTTGGTAAATGGCTTTTAATCCAAAGAAATGGAATTTTCTTCATTGAGTCAAATTTAATTCTGTCCTTAGCTCTGTGGCTTCCTCCTGCAGTGTTTTGGAATCTCAGGTTAAAGTAATAATAATAATCATAATATATATTTCTACAAGTACATGTACAAGGTGTACAGGCCTAACTGACATTAATGACATACTACTATATAGAAAGCTGCTTGTTATGCTGAGCATTTCGGGCAAATTAGGACAGCTTTGTCCCAGGATGCGACCTACACCAGTCAACTAACACCCAGGTACCCATTTTATACTGATGGGTGAACATGGACAGCAGGTGTCTTATGGAAACACGTCACTAATGTTTTCCAGCAGTACCAGAGATTGATCTCCGGAGCTCAGTGAGTGAACTGAGTGCGCTAGCGATCGAGCTTTGGGAAGAGGTTCTACTTCTCCAAGAGGAAAATAGGAGGCTGAAAATGCCTAGATGGATTTGGGAGTGAGTGTGAGATGGATGGAGTCTGTGTGGAGGAAAAGGCTACTAACGGTTTAGTTTGAGAGTGGCAACTGCTTCAAGTGGGAAGTGATTCCCACTTCAGGTAGAAACATCAAGATAAGGAACATTAATAGAGAAGACCTGAAGGGGGGGGGGAACGATTTTGCTTTTTTCTTTTCTTTCTAATTTTAATGAATTTTTTCCTGTGAATTATTAAGCAGCATTTGAAACCTACACAGTGTTTCTTTTCACTTTTTTCCTTTTATTTTTATTATTAACACGCTGGCCGATTCCCACCAAGGGAGGGTGGCCCGAAAAAGAAAAACTTTCACCATCATTCACTCCATCACTGTCTTGCCAGAAGGGTGCTTTACACTACAGTTTTTAAACTGCAACATTAACACCCCTCCTTCAGAGTGCAGGCACTGTACTTCTCATCTCCAGGACTCAAGTCCGGCCTGCCGGTTTCCCTGAATCCCTTCATAAATGTTACTTTGCTTACACTCCAACAGCACGTCAAGTATTAAAAACCATTTGTCTCCATTAACTCCTATCAAACACGCTCACGCATGCCCGCTGGAAGTCCAAACCCCTCGCACACAAAACCTCCTTTACCCCCTCCCTCCAACCTTTCCTAGGCCGACCCCTACCCTGCCTTCCTTCCACTACAGACTGATGCACTCTTGAAGTCATTCTGTTTCGCTCCATTCTCTCTACATGTCCGAACCACCTCAACAACCCTTCCTCAGCCCTCTGGACAACAGTTTTGGCAATCCCACCCCTCCTCCTAACTTCCAAACTACGAATTCTCTGCATTATATTCACACCACACATTGCCCTCAGACGTGACATCTCCACTGCCTCCAGTCTTCTCCTCGCTGCAGCATTCATCACCCATGCTTCACACCCATACAGGAGCGTTGGTAAAACTATACTCTCATACATTCCCCTCTTTGCTTCCAAGGACAGACTCCTAAGTGCACCGCTCACTCTTTTCCCCTCATCAATTCTATGATTCACCTCATCTTTCATAGACCCATCCGCTGACATGTCCACTCCCAAATATCTGAATACATTCACCTCCTCCATACTCCCTCCAAACTAATATCCAATCTTTCATCACCTAATCTTTTTGTTATCATAACCTTACTGTTTCCTGTATTCACTTTCAATTTTCTTCTTTTACATACCCTACCAAATTCATCCACCAACCTCTGCAACTTCTCTTCAGAATCACCCAAGAGCACAGTGTCATCAGCAAAGAGCAACTGTGACAACTCCCACTTTGTGTGATTCTTTATCTTTTAACTCCACACCTCTTGCCAAGACCCTCGCATTTACTTCTCTTACAACCCCATCTACAAATATATTGAAACAACCACTGTGACATCGCACATCCTTGTCTAAGGCCTACTTTTACTGGGAAATAATCACCCTCTTTCATACATAATCTAACATGAGCCTCGCTATCCTCGTAAAAACTCTTCACTGCTTTCAGTAACCTACCTCCTATACCATACATCTGCAACATCTGTCACATTGCCCCCTATCCACCCTGTCATATGCCTTTTCCAAATCCATAAGTGCCACAAAAACCTCTTTAGCCTTATCTAAATACTGTTCACTAATGTTTCACTGTAAACACCTGGTCCACACATCCCCTACCTTTCCTAAAGCCTTACTCATCTGCTATCCTATTCTCTGTCTTACTTTTAATTCTTTCAATAATAACTCTACCATACACTTTACCAAGTATACTCAACAGACTTATCCCCCTATAATTTTTGCACTCTTTTGTCCCCTTTGCCTTTATACAAAGGAACTATGCATGCTCTCTGCCAATCCCTAGGTACCTTACCCTCTTCCATACATTTATTAAATAATAGCACCAACCACTCAAAACTATATCCCCACCTGCTTTTAACATTTCTATGTTTATCCCATCAATCCCAGCTGCCTTACCCCCTTTCAGTTTACCTACTGCCTCACGAACTTCCCTCACACTCACAACTGGCTCTTTCTCATTCCTACAAGATGTTATTCCTCCTTGCCCTATACACGAAATCACACCTTCCCTATCTTCATCAACATTCAACAATTCCTCAAAATATTCCCTCCATCTTCCCAATACTTCTAACTCTCCATTTAATAACTCTCCTGTTTTTAACTGACAAATCCATTTGTTCTCTAGGCTTTCTTAACTTGTTAATCTCACTCCAAAACTTTTTCTTATTTTCAACAAAATTTGTTGATAACATCTCACCCACTCTCTCATTTGCTCTCTTTTTACATTGCTTCACCAGTCTCTTAGCCTCTTTTTCTCCATATACTCTTCCCTCCTTGCATCACTTCTACTTTGTAAAAACTTCTCATATGCTAACTTTTTCTCCCCCTTACTACTCTCTTTACATCATCATTCCACCAATCGCTCCTCTTCCCACCTGCACCCACTCTCCTGTAACCACAAACTTCTGCTGAACACTCTAACACTACATTTTTAAAACTACCGCATACCTCTTCGACCCCATTGCCTATGCTCTCATTAGCCCATCTATCCTCCAATAGTTGTTTATATCTTACCCTAACTGCCTCCTCTTTTAGTTTATAAACCTTCACCTCTCTCTTACCTGGTGCTTCTATTCTCCTTGTATCCTATCTACCTTTTACTCTCAGTGTAGCTACAACTAAAAAGTGATCTGATATATCTGTGGCCCCTCTATAAACATGTACATCCTGAAGTCTACTCAACAGTCTTTTATCTACTAATACATAATCCAACAAACTACTGTCATTTTGCCCTACATCATATCTTGTATACTTATTTATCCTCTTTTTCTTGAAATATGTATTTCCTATAACTAAACCCCTTTCTATACAAAGTTCAATCAAAGGGCTCCCATTATCATTTTCACCTGGCACCCCAAACTTACCTACCACACCCTCTCTAAAAGTTTCTCATACTTTAGCATTCAGGTCCCCTACCACAATTACTCTCTCACTTGGTTCAAAGGTTTCTATACATTCACTTAACATCTCCCAAAATCTCTCTCTCTCCTCTACATTCCTCTCTTGTCCAGGTGCATACATGCTTATTATGACCCATTTTTCACATCCAACCTTTACTTTAATCCACATAATCCTTGAATTTACACATTTATATTCTGTTTTCTCCTTCTATAACTGATTCTTCAACATTCTTACCCCTTCCTTAGCTCTAACTCTCTCAGATACTCCAGATTTAATCCCATTTTTTTCTCCCCACCGAAACTCCCCTACCCCCTTCAGCTTTGTTTCTCTTAGGGCCAGGACATCCCACTTCTTTTTATTCATAACATCAGCAATCATCTGTTTCTTGTCATCCGCACAACATCCACGCACATTCAAGCATCCCAGTTTTATAAAGTTTTTCTTCTCTTTTTTAGTAAATGTCTACAGGAAAAGGGGTTCCTAGCCCATCGCTCCCGGCATTTTAGTCGCCTCATACGACACGCATGGCTTACGGAGGAAAGATTCTTTTCCACTTCCCCATGGACAATAGAAGAAATAAAGAAGAACAAAAGCTATTTAGAAAAAGGAGAAAAAATCTAGATGTATGTATATATATATATATATATATGAATGTGCTTTTCTGTGAAGAGTGACCAAACTGTAAGTAGGAGTACCAAGATATCCCTGTTATCTAGCGCGTTTATGAGACAGAAAAGACACCAGCAATCCTACCATCATGTAAAACAGTTACAGGTTTCTGTTTCACAGTCATCTGGCAGGATGATAGTACTTCTCTGGGTGGCCGCTGTCTACCAACCTACTACCTACACCAACCTACTACCTACCTTATAGTTAGAAAAAAAACAAAATTGTTGTATTCTATAGGTCTTAAAAGATTTCTTTTTCAGCAAATTTGGTAAGATGTACAATGGTCTAGTTGGCATCAAACGAAAGATAGAGCTAGATAATCATCGGATTATACAAAATGCCTTATACAAAATGTTGAAATTTGCTGTTTTTTTTTTTTTTTTTTGGGGGGGGGGGATCCATAAAAACAAAATGGTAATACATATCACAAATCCCCTCTCCTGGTTTATAGAATAATCATTCCTCAATAAAATGTGAAAAAATCATGGTGCTCCTATAAAAACTTTGCAAAAGAAGGATAATAAAATAAATAACTTATTCCTGAGTTATTCACATGTGTGGTTTGCATGAAACTCTAGGGTGGCCGTGTGCCACCTTTCACTGACCATAGCTCTACTCTCATTGGCGACTCATGAGTCACTGGGGTACTAGTAATAATAATAATAATAATATCTTTATTTACTACAAGTACATGTACAAGGTATACAGTCCTAGCTGACAACAATGACATACTACTATATAGAAACTCCCTTGTTATGCTCTGCATTTCGGGCAAATTAGGTCAGTGTCCCGGGATGCGACCCACACCAGTCGACTAACACCCAGGTACCCATTTTACTGATGGGGAACATAGACAACAGGCGGAAAGAAACACATCCAATGTTACTACTCTGGCTGGGAATTGAACCCAGGCCCTCGCCGTGTGAAGCGAGAGCGTTAACCAACAGGCCAGTGCTCAGTGATCACTAGTTCAAAGTTCAAGTTCAAAGTTTATTCTCTATAAGGATTACAATGCTGAGTATACAGAATTTGGGTATTGTGTGGTTTACATGTAGTAAAAATAATTACAGAGTGTACCACTAGAACACCTAGCATGGCTAGGTATTTCGGGCAGACTTAGTTTAAATCTTAAATTTAAAATATTACAAAGTATGAGGTAAGTTGGTATTATGGCTAAGTGACTACTAGTTTGTGAGTTTAGCAATGTGAATGCTTTTGTTTTGGCACAATACATAGTTTCAGTATTGGAGTATCACAGGCCAACTTATGACTAGTTAGGATTCATTATTTTAAGATTGAGATTGATATTTCTTTTTATGGTCAAATGGGTGAGTGAGTGTAAGTGTGAACCACCAGGTGGTATTCGTGTAATTAGTTGACAGGGTGTATCAGGGAGACAAGATGTTTTCTAATGGTAGTTTTGAAGGTGATGAATGTGTCTGCAGTTCTAGAGTTTTCAGGTAGGGTGTTCCAGATTTTAGGGCCTTTGACATACATTGAATTTTTGTAAAGGTTTAGTCGGACACGGGGAATGTCATAGAGATGTTTGTGTCTGGTGCTATGCCTGTGGGTTCTGTCACAACTATCAAAAAAGCGTTTTAGGTCAAGGTTAATATTGGAATTTAAGGTCCTGTAGATGTAGGTTGCACAGTAGTAAGTGTGGATGTACTGAACAGGGAGTAAGTTTAGAAATATGAAGAGTGGGGGGTGTGTTGCCAGGGATGGGATTTAGTGATTATTCTTACTGCGGATTCTTGTTGGGTTATTATTGGCTTTAGGTGTGTTGCTGCAGTTGATCGCGAAGCACAAATAGCATAGGTGAGGTATGGATAAATAAGCGAGTGGTATAGTGTGAGAAGGGCATTTTGCGGCACATAGTATCATATCTTGGAGAGGATCCCAACCGTTTTAGATACTTTTTTGGTTATGTGTTGGATATGGGTGCTGAAATTCAGGTTGTTGTCGAGGTATAGGCCTAGGAATTTGCCCTCATTATGTCTGGCAATTAGAGTGTTGTCGATCTTAATGTTAATTTGTGCAACTCCTGCTCTGCTACCAAACATAATGTAGTAGGTTTTGTCAGTGTTAAGCGTAAGTTTATTGGCTGTCATCCAAGTCGATATTTTGATCAGCTCCTAGTTAACAATGGTGTTGAGGGTGGCAAGATTAGGGTGAGAGATGACATAAGTAGTGTCGTCAGCAAAGAGAATGGGGTTCAGGTGTTGGGATACGTTTGGAAGATCATTGATGTATATGAGGAAGAGCAGGGGACCAAGGACCCTTCCCTGCAGAACTCCAGTATCAAGTGGCTGTGGTGTTGATGCTGTGTCTTTAATGGTGACATACTGATACCTATTAGTAAGGTAAGATTTGAAATATGCAAGCGCATGGCCTCTTATACCATAATGGTCAAGTTTGTGGAGTAGGATGCTGTGGTCTACTGTGTCAAAAGCTTTTCTTAGGTCAATAAAAATTCCTAGTGGATATTCCTTATTTTCCAATACTGTGTAAAGTAGATCTAGCATTTTTATGATTGCATCATTAGTGCTTTTATTTTTCCTGAATCCAAACTGGCAGGGGTTGAGTATGTTTTGTGCCCTTATAAATGAATATAGTCTCCTGTGCACAAGTTTCTCAAAGATTTTGGATAGCAATGGTAAGTTTGATATTGGCCTATAGTTGTTTAAATCTGTAGGGTCACCACCTTTATGTATTGGTGTAACCCTTGCCGTCTTGAGTAGTTTCGGGGAAAGGGTTTTAGTGTCTAGTGACTTGTTAAAAAGTAATGAAATAGCAGGCGAAAGGACATGGGGCCCCTGCTCGGTACAATAATGGGGGGGACATGAGACAGATTCCCCGAGTTAATTTTAAGGACTTTATAATTTTCGGTGACTTCCGTGGGCTCAGTTGGGCAAGATAGAAGGAATTTGGGAAATTCCCATCTAGGTGTCCCCGGCAGGGCATTGGGGATTTTGGGGATTTTATTGGCGAAATTAGATCCTATGGTTGAGAAGAAGTCGTTTATCTTGTTAGCTGTGTCAGTGGGATGCAGTGGGTGTTCATTAGTTTAGTTAGGACAATATTCTTGGGGTTTTTTCAGTTTTTGGGTCCCTAGAATCTGAGTGTGTTTTCCAGGTCTTTTTTATATCTCCTCTTGTGTCAGTGAATCTACTGGAGTAGTATAGTTGTTTGGCTTTCTTTATTACTTTGGTGAGAACTGATGAATAGTGTTTAAGAATATCTTTGTGTATTAAGCCCTGTCTATATTGCTTTTCATATTGGTGTTTCTTATCAATGGATTTCAGAATGGTGCTGGTTAGCCATGCGCAACCAAGCCGTTTGTTTGTGATCTGTTTCGTTTTTATAGGACAATGTTTGTTGTATAGTCTAAGTAATTTGTTAAGAAAAATGTCTGTCCAGTCGACTCAGAAGATGCCAACAAGTATATTTGGATAGAAACAGTCATAAAAATTGTAAAAAAAAGAAACTCGAATTGGCATCCTGTCGTATTGATGACCCCAGCAACAAAAAAAAATCGAAAGACATACGGTAGGGCCCCACTTATATGTCGGGTTAGGTTCCAGGCTGTCACCAGAAAGCAGGCATCGCCGGAAGGCGGAACGCCTTTTTTTCCATTTATAAATGCCTGTAAATGCCAGACAACAAGTTTACACTAAATTATATTAAGTTAATAATAACTTAATACACCTACCATCCGACTTGCGACCAAGTTCGGTTCTGAGAAACCGGTCGTAAGTCGAAATGGTGGTAAGTCGAACTTTACTACTGAATATCAACAAAACGTTTTTGTAATGACTTTATTTTATTGTTTTATTTTGGTATTTCATGTTTTACTTCACTTTTTATGCTGTTAGTACTGTATTTTATACTGTAAGGTTTAGGATAAACACTGTGTACTACACAAATAATTGTTTATTTCCCAGAAATTTGGCATAAAAAACACAGTAGTAAGTAGAGTGGTCGTAAGTCGGATGGTAGGCGTATAATTTAGTAATAGAACTAGGGATTAAAAACACACTAAGTAAAATGTATTCACAGTACATTCATTACTTATCATAAAGTATTTGTAATCTTAATGTAGGGAGAGAGGTGAGTAGTACTCATTTGTAGGAAGTCAGGTGTAGGTAGCCCTGGCTCCCTGTCTCATATTTAATATACGATATTTAAAACATCCCTGAGAGTTAAAATACACATACAGTACACTCACTATTTACCTTAAAATATGTGTAGTCTTAATATTGGAAGAGAGGTGAGTAGTGTTTATTTGTAGGAAGTCAGTGTAGGTAACCGGCAGGTGTAGCCCGCCTGGGCTACACCTACCGGCTACCTACACTATGGCCCAGAGCCATATTATTAGCATTGACATACCTTGTTAACTGAATTTAATTGTTTCCAACAACTACCTTTAGATCCCATCATAAACGAAGGGAGAAGTAATGAATAATTCATGCTGAAAATTGTAAACAAAAGCAGAGTGTAGGAGTGGCTGGGCCAATCGCAGATTCATACACGTTTTCTCTGATGGCTGAGCAGAGAAAACGTAATGTTGTCCCTCCACCCGGCTACCACACAGGTAATACCTGTGTGGTATTATTATCAGAGCACATATAAAATATGCAATAAATGCCAGACAACAAGTTTACACTAACTTATATTAAGTTAGCAATAGAAATAGACATTAAAAACACAATAAAAGGTAAGATACACACAGAGTGCGCTTATTACTTACCTTAAAATATTAATATTAATGTGTGTGAGGTGAGTGGTAGGGTGTTTATTAAATAAAATCAGAATGACACACCATCATCCTCTAACTTGGCACTTAAAGCAAGAGGCTTATGACTCCTCTTTTTATCACAGCTAAGCTTAGACGCTATCGTCAACGAGAGCCAACTAGTTAACGAAAGAGTAAATGAGAGAGAGAACGAGATAGAGTTCAGACAATGTAAGAATACAAACTGAACAGGTAGTGGGCAATCACTTGGTCAGGCGAAATAAATGCGTATTAATGTGTCTATTTTTAGTTCATTCACGTACATTTGTAAGAGTTTGTAAAACATTTACCTCAATTTTTTTTTATTATAATAATTACCTCGCAATACAAATACTCTTACATTGTGTGTAAGTTGTACAAGTTAGTACAGAATAAACAAACAGCAACACACCATTTTGAGAGTGAATGAAGATATTATTATAATTATTATCATAATAAAAAGCACTAAACCTACAAGGGTTGTGAATTGCTATATATATAGTGAAGGCATACAAAAAGAATATTTTTCTACAGTTATCCCCGAGTTTGACTAGAGAAAATGTAATTCTTCCAACACTACCTACACAGCTGCTTAGTAAACAAATCTCATACAGGTCTGCCATCACAAATCCGGCAATCAGTTATTCGGTTCCTTCAATTATTCGGCACTAATTTAGGCTAGCATAATTTCAAATTTCCAGGGTTGCCACACCAACCTGCTGGTACTGTTTGGTGGCGCTACTTGCTGCATAAGTCATTCTAATTTCTTTTCTCCATTTATTGTTATAACCTGCTTACTTTTAGCCCTAACCATGGTTCCAATGAATAAAAGAAATACTTTTCATTGTGTAAAGCACCTACACAGTACATTGTCCATTAAAGATAAGGTGGCTTTGAAGCCACTGTCGGTTGCCATGAGCTCAGTCTCGTGATGCAGGGGGAATATGCTTTATTATTACGCTAATATCAACACTGCAGCTGAATGCCTACCATAATTGATCTAATATGACATAATAAACAATATAGATAGCATAAAACATGTTAAATAATCCAAAATGAATAATATTTGGCATAATACCGAGCAGTTCGACAGAGGTATGAAGAGGATATGGGATACAAGTACCATTCTCCTATCCCTGTCTTGGGGCTTATATTAGAGAAAATGGAGTATAACACAGGGCTAACTGTGATATACACTCGTACCGCGCCATAAACCTGAAATAAGAAAGCTGTTTTCTCTTCATAGATTATCACACATAGCATACGTGTAGAGAACCTAGCTTAACCCAAAAAAGTCAGATAACGTGGCTTATTTCTAGTACATGGCTTGGGTTAGCCATAGTATATGATTTTTGGTAAATATTCAGTTCCCAGCCAGGGTAGAAACATCGGGCGTGTTTCTTTACACCTGTTGTCTATGTTCACCCATCAGTAAATGGATACCTGGGTGTTATTGGACTGGTGTGGGTGTTATCCTGGGACACTGACCTAATATGCTTGAAATACTCTGCATAACAAGCGGCTTTCTATATAGGAGTATGTCACTGATGTCAGCTATGTCTGTATACCATGTACATATAGTAAATAAAGATATTATTATTATTATTATTATTATTATTATTATTATTATTGTTGTTGTTATTTTCTCAGTTGTTTGTTGGGTTGTATTATTGAAACATGGGCAATGTACAATGGGAAGATACTTCTTAATGTACACCAAAAAGGAAAAATCAGACGATAAATAGCGGAGTTAACTTCTCGGCCATTAGCGGCTGCGTAGCGGTATATTTTTGTGGTTTTTATGGTTATATT
Source organism: Cherax quadricarinatus (assembly GCF_026875155.1). Taxonomy (NCBI): domain Eukaryota; kingdom Metazoa; phylum Arthropoda; class Malacostraca; order Decapoda; family Parastacidae; genus Cherax; species Cherax quadricarinatus. Next base: position 4,236,024 of record NC_069404.1, on the reverse strand, counting down.
CTCGTTTTTTTGGTCTCATTTGATAGATTGGAAGATACATTACAGAAATAGATATGAATTTGAATGCTTTCATGACGAAAAGTACCTTGAAATTGCGCTCACAGTAGCGAAAATGTTCTATTCTGTAGCAATGCTCGAGTAAAACAATACCTGTCCACCTGCCAGTCCAAATTCCAATATGGAGTCAAGAATGGGCTCACATTATTTATACAATTATTACAGTAATGCAATTGTCTGCATAACAGTAAATCTTCTATTTTTTGTGTGAATAAAAATTCCAAATGGTAAGCAAGAGTAATATAAGTGGGGCCTGGAGCCATGACTAATGAACAGAGAAAATGTTATTTTAGTGCCAGAATGTCTGCATTGTTTATTTTGGACCCTATTTTGAAATTGGCATCTGTGAAATTGGCCAAATTGCCAATTTCTGACCACTTTATTGGGTAGTTGAAATAGGTGAATGGGCGGTTTCTTGTACTCAGTCGACAGACTAGAAGTAAGTAAATAAGTAAGTTTATTCAGGTATGCACAAATAGTTACATAGATTATCTGTCTCATAAACACGCTAGATAACAGGGATATCTTGCTACTCCTACTTACACTTTGGTCACACTTCACAGACACGCACATGCATATGTATATACATACATCTAGGTTTTTCTCCTTTTTCTAAATAGCTCTTGTTCTTCTTTATTTCTTCTATTGTCCATGGGGAAGTGGAAAAGTATGTTTCCTCCGTAAGCCATGCGTGTCGTATGAGGCGACTAAAATGCCGGGAGCGATGGGCTAGGAACCCCTTCTCCTGTAGACATGTACTAAAAAGAGAAGATGAAAAACTTTATAAAACTGGGATGCTTGAATGTGCGTGGATGTAGTGCGGATGACAAGAAACAGATGATTGCTGATGTTATGAATGAAAAGAAGTTGGATGTCCTGGCCCTAAACGAAACAAAGCTGAAGGGGGTAGGGGAGTTTCGGTGGGGGGAAATAAATGGGGTTAAATCTGGAGTATCTGAGAGAGTTAGAGCTAAGGAAGGTGTGGCAGTAATGTTGAAGGTTCAGTTATGGATGGAGAAAAGAGAATATGAATGTGTAAATGCAAGAATTATGTGGATTAAAGTAAAGGTTGGATGTGAAAAGTGGGTCATAATAAGCGTGTATGCACCTGGAGAAGAGAGGAATGCAGAGGAGAGAGAGAGATTTTGGGAGATGTTAAGTGAATGTATAGGAGCCTTTGAACCAAGTGAGAGAGTAATTGTGGTAGGGGGCCTGAATGCTAAAGTAGGAGAAACTTTTAAAAGAGGGTGTGGTAGTAATTTTGGGGTGCCAGGTGTAAATTGATAATGGGAGCCCTTTGATTGAACTTTGTATAGAAAGGGGTTTAGTTATAGGTAATACATATTTTAAGAAAAAGAGGATAAATAAGTGTACAAGATATGATGTAGGGCGAAATGACAGTAGTCTGTTGGATTATGTATTGGTAGATAAAAGACTGTTGAGTAGACTTCAGCATGTACATGTTTCTAGAGGGGCCACAGATATATCAAATCATTTTCTAGTTGTAGCTACACTGAGAGTAAAAGGTAGATGGGATACAAGGAGAATAGAAGCATCAGGGAAGAGAGAGGTGAAGGTTTATAAACTAAAAGAGAGGAGGCAGTTAGGGAAAGATATAAACAGCTATTTGGGGGATAGATGGGCTAATGGAGCATAGGCAATGGGGTCGAAGAGGTATGGGGTAGGTTTAAAAATGTAGTGTTAGAGTGTTCAGCAGAAGTTTGTGGTTACAGGAAAGTGGGTGCGGGAGGGAAGAGGAGCGATTGGTGGAATGATGATGTAAAATAGTAGTAAGGGAGAAAAAGTTAGCATATGAGAAGTTTTTACAAAGTAGAAGTGATGCAAGGAGGAAGAGTATATGGAGAAAAAGAGAGAGGTTAAGAGATGGTGAAGCAATGTAAAAAGAGAGCAAATGAGAGAGTGGGTGAGATGTTATCAACAAACTTTGTTGAAAACAAGAAAAAGTTTTGGAATGAGATTAACAAGTTTTAAGGAAGCCTAAAGAACAAATGGATTTGTCCAGTTAAAAAATAGGAGAGGAGAGTTATTAAATGGAGAGTTAGAGGTATTGGGAAGATGGAGGAATATTTTGAGGAATTGTTAAATGTTGATGAAGATGGGGAAGCTGTGATTTCGTGTATAGGGCAAGGAGGAATAACATCTTGTAGGAGTGAGGAAGAGCCAGTTGTGAGTGTGGGGAAGTTCGTGAGGCAGTAGGTAAAATGAAAGGGGTAAGGCAGATGGGATTGATGGGATAAAGATAGAAATGTTTAAAAGCAGGTGGGGATATAGTTTTTGGAGTGGTTGGTGCAATTATTTAATAAATGTATGGAAGAGGGTAAGGTACCTAGGGATTGGCAGAGGGCATGCATAGTTCCTTTGTATAAAGGCAAAGGGGACAAAGAGAGTGCAAAAATTATAGGGGATAAGTCTGTTGAGTATACCTGGTAAAGTGTATGGTAGAGTTATTATTGAAAGAATTAAGAGTAAGACGGAGAATAGGATAGCAATGAACAAGGAGGCTTTAGGAAAGGTAGGGGGTGTGTGGACCAGGTGTTTACAGTGAAACATATAGGTGAACAGTATTTAGATAAGGCTAAAGAGGTCTTTGTGGCATTTATGGATTTGGAAAAGGCATATGACAGGGTGATAGGGGGGCAATGTGGCAGATGTTGCAGGTGTATGGTGTAGGAGGTAGGTTACTGAAAGTAGTGAAGAGTTTTTACGAGGATAGTGAGGCTCAAGTTAGAGTATGTAGGAAGAGGGAATTATTTCCCAGTAAAAGTAGGCCTTAGACAAGGATGTGTGATGTCACCGTGGTTGTTTAATATATTTATAGATGGGGTTGTAAGAGAAGTAAAATGCGAGGGTCTTGACAAGAGGCGTGGAGTTAGAAGATAAAGAATCACACATAAAGTGGGAGTTGTCACAGTTGCTCTTTGCTGATGACACTGTGCTCTTGGGAGATTCTGAAGAGAAGTTGCAGAGATTGGGGATGAATTTGGTAGGGTGTGCAAAAGAAGAAAATTAAAAGTGAATACAGGAAAGAGTAAGGTTATGAGGATAACAAAAAGATTAGGTGATGAAAGATTGGATATCAGATTGGAGGGAGAGAGTATGGAGGAGGTGAATGTATTCAGATTTTGGGAGTGGACGTGTCAGCGGATGGGTCTATGAAGGATGAGGTGAATCATAGAATTGATGAGGGGAAAAGGGTGAGTTGTGCACTAAGTCTGTGGAGACAAAGAACTTTGTCCTTGGAGGCAAAGAGGGGAATGTATGAGAGTATAGTTTTACCAACGCTCTTATATGGGTGTGAAGCATGGGTGATGAATGTTGCAGCGAGGAGAAGGGTGGAGGCAGTGGAGATGTCATGTCTGAGGGAAATGTGTGGTGTGAATATAATGCAGAGAATTCGTAGTTTGGAAGTTAGGAGGAGGTGCGGGATTACCAAAACTGTTGTCCAGAGGGCTGAGGAAGGGTTGTTGAGGTGGTCGGACATGTAGAGAGAATGGAGAGAAACAGAATGACTTCAAGAGTGTATCAGTCTGTAGTGGAAGGAAGGCGGGGTAGGGGTCGGCCTAGGAAAGGTTGGAGGGATGGGGTAAAGGAGGTTTTGTGTGCGAGGGGCTTGGACTTCCAGCAGGCGTACGTGAGCGTGTTTGATAGGAGTGAATGGAGACGAATGGTTTTTAATACATGACGTGCTGTTGGAGTGTGAGCAAAGTAACATTTATGAAGGGGTTCAGGGAAACCGGCAGGCCGGACTTGAGTCCTGGAGATGGGAAGTACAGTGCCTGCACTCTGAAGGAGGGGTGTTAATGTTGCAGTTTAAAAACTGTAGTGTAAAGCACCCTTCTGGCAAGACAGTGATGGAGTGAATGATGGTGAATGTTTTTCTTTTTCGGGCCACCCTGCCTTGGTGGGAATCAGTCAGTGTGATAATAAAAAAAATAATAATAACCTTGTCAGTCCTTGAGCAAGGACCACCAAGTTTTGGAGCCTACTCTACCTGATGCCAGCTTTATTTTTGTGTCAGCCTCCTATTTATAGATGACCCTCTTTTGGACTTCTATTTTCCTACAGGCTTGCTTGTAGGAAAATGGGAGAAGATAGTGGGATGCCTCTTATACTTTCTCCAAGCAGTAGCAGCCTCTTTATGATGAAAGCCAAACCAAGGCTTCATCACATACTGTTGGTGAGGGATATGTTCTTGTTGGAGATTAAGGATGTGCTCAGTGAAGGCATTCAGTTAGCTGTCAACATCACCATGGAGAAGAGCATTCCAGTCGGAGGCGGTGAGCTCAGAGGAAAAGGTTGGCCAGTTTCCTATTTTCCATTCTTCACCTTGTTCTGTTGGAATCTTTAGTGTTGTAAAGCCTTGTGATCAGATGATCCAATATCACCAAGGGGCTGGCAAGTAACTATACTTTCTAACAGATCATTCACTACTGGATTGAGGGTTGAGCCAGACATGTGCGTAGGGAAATCAACAAAGTTTCTCGTGTCAAGCACAAGGTATGGATAGACTGAGGGCCCAGAATCTGCACTCTCTTGAAAGGCGTAGAATTAGGGGGGATATGATCGAGGTGTATAAATGGAAAACAGGAATAATTAAAGGGGATGTAAATGGCATGCTGAAAATTTCCTGCCAAGACAGGACTTGCAGCAATGGTTTCAAGTTGGAAAAATTCAGATTCAGGAAGGATATAGGAAAGCACTGGTTTGGTAATAGAGTTGTGGATGAGTGGAACAAACTCCCGAGTACAGTTATTGAGGCTAAAACGTTGTGTAGTTTTAAAAATAAGTTAGATAAATACATGAGTGGGTGTGGGTGGGTGAGAGTTTGACCTGACTTGCTTGTGCTGCTGGGTCTGGTGCCGTGCTCCTTCTTTGAGTGGAGGTGATCAGACTGGGTGGGTCATTGGGCTAATCTGGAGGGGGGGGGACATGGCCCTGCTCTGCATGGGTCAGTATGCCTGCTGCAGTGCTCCTTCTTTCTTGTGTTCTTATGTATAAGATGTTGGTTGAGGTCACCAACAATTGTGTTGACATTTGTGCTGAAGTAAAAGCATGTCCACATTTTCCATCAGGAAGTTGATTGGGTCTGCATGTTGCCACTGAGGTCTCTACATTGCATATGCTAGTATGAAGGTACTAGTGGTTATGCATAGTTTCAAGAATATTATTTCTAAGTGAGTAGGGATGGCACCATCAATGGGTTGGGCATGTACACTTTTAGAGAAGCACACAGTGACACCACCTCCTTTTCCTTGCCTGTCTCTTCTCATCCATGAGGTGTAGCCAGCATCTCTATCAAAATTGTCTGGAGTCCTGTCGTCCAAAAATGTGTCTACAACAGTGACCAAATCGGGATGTCGAGTGTTCATAAAACTGTGCATGAGCTCCCTGACATTGGTAATGAAGCCTCTAATGTTGGCCAACAGAATGCTGATAGACTGGCTCCTCGTGATTGTGTTCAGCTAGAATTGATGGGTGTGTAATTTATTTATTTATTTGTTTATTTATTTATTATTAATTTGAACATGATACAGAGAAGTACAAGGAATACAATTTTTAAAGTGCAGCATGCCAAAGCCCCTTGTATGCAGTGCATTATGGGCAGGCTTAAAATTAACTTAAGATTAACTAAGCAATGATATATTCAGTGGTACAAAAATTATTGTAAACAGATAACAATTTAGTACAAATGAGTATTACGAAGACAGGTCATATGGTCATTGACTGTGATGCTGAGCAATCGGTAGAATGGAGTATTCTGTTGGGTAATGAAGTTAAATATTAACAAAGTTTGATTGGGTCACAGTATGACATTTATGAGATACAATAATGAGAAACATTTATGAGATACAGTTTGAGATTCAATTATTCAGTATTTATTTAGTTGTGGGTGAGTAAGTGATTTTTGAGAAGAGACTTGAATTTATAAACAGACAGTGTTTCTTTTATATTCACAGGTAATGAATTCCAGATTTTAGGGCCTTTTATGTGCATTGAGTTTTTGCATAGCGTGAGATGGACATGAGGAACATCAAAGAGCGATCTGTCCCTTGTGTTATGGTCATGTGTTCTGTTGAGGTTGGTAAGGAGATGTTTGAGGGGAGGGTTTATATCAGAGTTAAGTGTTCTATGTATGTAGTAGGTGCAGTAATAAGTATGGATGTTTTGTATGGTGAGTAGGTTTAGAGTTTTGAATATTGGTGGAGTGTGCTGTCTGTAGGGGGTTTTTATCATTCTGACTGAACCTTTTTTTGGGAAATTTTAGTGTCTGAGGTGGTTTATTGTTGTTTGAGCCCCATGAACAAATTCCGTAGGTGAGATAGGGGTAAATATGGTGATGTGGGGCCAGGAGGGCTGACTGAAAAACATAGTACTGATCTTCGTTAGAAATGCCAAAGGTCGGAAATTTTTTTTTGGGAAATTTGCTGTTTTTTTGTTTGAAAGTTGAGTCAATTTTTCAAGGTGGATTCCAAAAGAATTTTCCCTCTGTGAGTTTTGTGTTTGGGTGACCCTTTCTTCTTTTTAAAGGAGAACGTCGTAGCTTTTAAAAAACTGAATGAATTGGGGTTTTGTCAAGGGTTTTAAAGAGAAAGTTTTTGGTCTCATCCGGTTAAATTTTTTTTTCTGAAATTTCCCGGTTTTTCAGTTTTGGGCTAGCGGGGGACTGGGCTCGGGTGAAGAAGACGTAAAATAGTATCATCGGGCAAAAGTGGGGGTTTTTTGGTTTTCCCGAGCATTTTGTAGGTCTTTATTTATATGAGAAAGAAAAGGGAGGCCTTTGGACTTTTCCCCTTGTGGGACACCAACTGAAATTGGCTGTGGGGAAGAGTTTGCCCCATTTGTGTACACATATTGGCTTCTGTTGCGAGGTATGATTTTTAGGGGGTTGGGGGGAGTGCCCTCTTATCCCTAGTGCCCCAATTTTATGTGGACAAGTCATGGTCAACTGTATCAAAGTTTTTACGTAAGTCAATAAAGACCCCCCATTTGGGGACTTTTTTTTCTCAAATTGGGTGAAAAATTTTTCTAAATGTGTATAATACATCATTGTATTTTTTTTTGGCCTAAAACCCAAATTTGCAGGGGTTTGAGTTTGTTGGGGAGATAAAGGAAGGAAAGAAAAGCTTTTTTTAAATTTTTTCAAAGTTTTTTGGAGAAGGGTGTAATTTGGGAAAATTTTTGGCCTATAGTTATTCGAGTTGTGTGGCCCTCCCCCTTTATGGAGGGGGGCCCCTTACTATTTTGAGAACTGTAGGAAAAAATAGAGGATTAAAAGGGGATTTGTTAAAAAAGTGTTCCCAATGATTGGTGTTTGCACCTTGACCCCTTTTTCCCCGGTAAAATTTTGGGTGGGGGGGATTTAAATCTCCGCCCTTTTTTTTGTTGTTTGATAAAAAAGGGGGAGACTTCATTTGGGGTTTTGTCGGAGGGAACTGTGTTTTGGGGGTTTTTCCCAGGAGGTATTTCTTTGGGTGGGTTCTGAGTTTGGGGATTTTTTTGGAAAAGGATTTTTTTTTTTTATTTGGAAAAGAAATCATTGAGTTTTGTTTGCTGTTTCAGTGGGTTTATGATTTGGGGGTTTCCTCTAGTTTTTTTAATTCAATTTCACTATTTCGTTTTAAATCTTTTTTGTTCCTAAATTTTGTTTGGGGTTTTTTCCAGGTCTTTTTTTACACCTCGTAATTTGGGAAAATTCTTTTTTCAAAAATACAATTTTTTGGGCCCCTTTTTATTAGGCGGGTTAGGACTGACAGAAACGTTTTTTTTGGCCCTTTTGGTTTTAGGGGGCCCCTTTTGTACTTTTTTTTTCGTAAGGTGCTTTTTTTTTAGGGATTTGAGGTGCTGGGTTTTTTAACCCGGGGGACTGTTCAGTCTCTTTGCAGCCCATCTGTTTTTTTTTTTTGGGCAGTGCTTTTTTTATAGAGGTTTTTGGGTTTTTTTAAAAAAATTATTAATAATTCGTCAATATCTGTATGGGTTTTCCCCTTGCTCAGTTTTTGCCAGTCAATTTTTTCACTGCTGGGGAAAATTTTTATTAATGGCTGCCTCTTTGGGTGAAGTCTAAAAAGTGACTTTATTTAGGTCTAGGAGTAATTCCCAAGGTTTTTTTTAGGGGAGGTGGGGTAAAGTCTGTGGTTTTAAATTTTGTGTTAGGGCCTGATTTTAAACCCTTCATCGCCAAGGGGCCCCAAAAATTTGAAATTAAAAACTGAACTCCCATGGTGGATAAGTAATCAATACAAGGTCACTGTTTCCCCATAAAAATTATTTCGAGGGGAAATTTTTGGGGAAATTTTGCTAATTTTTCCCGAAGACCGAAAATATTAGGCGTTCCCGACAAAGGGTTTAAAAAATTTTTTATTTTGGGAAAAATTGCAATTGTTTTAAAAACACCCCAAAAACCCAATTTTTTTAAAAATTTAATAAACAAACAGAAAATTATAAAAAACTAAATGGAACTTTTATCAAAAATTTTTAAATTTGTTCAAAAATAAAAAAAGGAAAAAAATATCAACAATCCCAAATGCAAATTATCAAGTTTCAATCCCTTTTTTCCTGAGATTCTTTTGGGAAGACCAATGATTTTTATATTGCAAAAAGGAAAGAGGGAAATCTGAAAAAAAAAATTTCTTTCAGTCTTTATGCACATTTTTATTTTTTGCATACACTACACACGAATGACGATTTTTTCCCGGGTTTTCTTTTTCGTGTTGCTGAAATTTATTTTGCAATTAAATGGCCTTTGCCCTGCCTTTGGGGAAGTGCTTTTAGATTTAATGTTTTTTCCAAAACATTTGTCATCGGGGGAAAATTTCTTTTACTTTTCCCCCCAGGTTTCACTATCCCAAACCCCCATTGGAAGTACAGGGGAAATTTTAGTTGGTAAAAGGTTTTTGGGAGTTGCCCCTTGGGAAAACCCCCTTTTGGTTTGCCCTTTAGACCTTGAAATTTTCCCGAGATACAATTCCTGAAATATTTCCCAGTTGCATACATTTTTGCTTTATTGCCGAGAATCAGGGGAAATTTAAAAGCAGAAACCCTTCACAACAGCAAGTCAAAAATTATGGGGCAAATACCGCATTTTACCAACTTTTTGATTTCTTTTGGTGTTTTGTAAGATGCACCAACTGTTTTTTTGTCAAAAACCTCCCATGTTTGCTTAAAAGTTCTTGATAAACTGCGGGGCAGATATTTGCTCTTTCCTCTTTGTAACCTGTTATATCTTAAACAAGACCCGGAGGTTTCGACCCCAATATCAGTTGTGCCCACTAAAGTCAAAACTTTGGTGTCCTTTCCATTTTACAAAAAGGACACCATCATTGTTTTTTGAAGCAAAAATTGCCCCTGACCACACTTTTTCCTTTTCCCATTTTTTTTGTTTGGGCGCCAATGTGGTTTTCCCCAATCAAAGTCACGTACTTTTCCAGTGTATCTGAAAGTTTATTATTCTTAGTAGTTTGGGCCCAAAAGGGGTATATTTTAAAAAAATTTTGTCAGCATAGATTGCTGATGTTTTTTGTCTTGTTCATATTTTGGGTGCAAGTCCCAGAACAATTTTTTTGTACTTTTTGGGAAAGTTTAGAATTTTCCTGTGGCAGCTGTTTTGGGATGTTTTTGTAAAAAGTTTTTTGTGCCTTGATACATGAGTAAAAATCATGTATGGGGCCCCATCTTGACTTGCACGAAAAAAAAGTTTAAAAACCCCACTTATTGGTTTTTTTTTTAAATGTACTCCCTTTGGTTTCCAGCATTTTTAAAACCCTTTAAAAAAAACCAAATTACTTAAACAATAGATTGCTTGGGTGGTTTGGAAATTTTTCCCAAGCAAGCATTTTTTTGTTTCGGGTGTAAAAAAGGCCTTACTTTTTTAGAATCTGTCATTTCCTTTTTGTGTTGTCTTTGAAAGAATAAACTTCAAAGGGTCCCAAAACCCTTTAGACGCCTTTCAAATCTACAACCTGTGGGATCCAAAAGCAGTTTTCCCAAATAGTCTTCGGGGAAAGGTATTACAACCTAGGATTTAAAATGGCCTGTTATCCCGGGTGAAAATGGGAGCAAATAAACACATTTAAAAAAATTTAGAATTTTATTATCCTTCACCAATTATAAAGCAATTTTTTACACTATGTCCAGTGAAAATATAGTGACTCCACGGAAAGCAAGGGCAAAAATAAAAGCCAAAAATTTCAGCCCGTGCTTAAACCCCAGCTCTAGAAGGGGAAAGAAAAGGGGCAGACAGGAGAGGGGTTATCCACAAAACCTCTGCGATTGTCAATCCCCCCCAAAAAATTGGCTAAAACCCTTTGGCACAAATTTGAAGGGAGGGGGCCCCATAAACAACTCTTAGAAACCTGGTTCGCTGGGGGGGGAAAATTTTCCTTAAAATTTGGCCCAAGGCCCGAAAAAAAGGCTTACTTTTTGCATCCCCACACCCCCCCCCCCGAGAAGGCTCAGGTTTAGGCTTCCACCCCCCAAGGGAAACCCGGCCCGCCATGGCCCCAAAAAATGGGCCCGCCCTATCCCCCCCCACCCAAAACTCTTAGATAGAGCTCAGCTTTCCTGGGTGCCCAAAAAACCCAAAACCCAAAACTCAAGTGAGACAGCAGTCAAAAAGGGCCCAAACATAGGCCAAGATAAAAAGGGGGGACGGTAGCCCGAATCCCCTAAAAAAAAAAACCCCCACATCAGGGGAAAAAAAAAAGAGCTTAAAAGGGGGGGTTCCCAACAAATACATCCAACCTAAATAAAATTTTAAAAACTGGGATTCTTGACAAAAAAGTTTTGCCAACACATTTCTTTGCCGGCCCAATATAATTTTTTTTTAGGTTGTGGGGCTCAGCCTGAGCGTCCAACCATAACCCTTGTTTTTGTGATTCTTCTGGTTGGAGATGCCTAAGGGGTTTTGTACGTGGGACTGTAAACCACCTGCATTCTGGCCCACAAAAAATCGAAATTTTCCCAAAAGCCATTACCAGCGCGGGGCTTTTTTTAAATGGTAGAGTAAAGCTCTCTGATTTTGGCCCTGGAATTGGGCTGAAAAAAAATTCGTTGGGGCGGGCAGCCTTTTTTCCCGATTTGAAAAAAGTACCCCCCCCAAACCCCAGACCCCCAAAACATCAACCTGTAATGAAAAAGGTTTGGAGAAGTTGGGGACGGGGAAAAGGGGTGCAAGCACAATAATTTTTTTGTTTTATTAAAAGCAGTGTTACAATCTGGCCCAAAATTAAAGGGAACTTTATGACTGGGAAAAAAGGGAAAAGGGGCCCAAAAATATCTGGGGAAAATTTTTACAGGAAAACTTTGTAAAAACCTAAACATTTCCTAGGAAACGTTTAAGAGATTTCCTATCATGAGGAAAATGGTAATCTTTAAACGAAAGAACTTTAGCAAATTTTGGTCAACAAAAATTTCCCCTACCCACTTCATGGCCTAGAAAGGTGATAGTGGCCTGGCCAAAGGAAAAATTTAAAATAAATTTAAATTTAATTGGGAAAAATTTTTAAAGGTCTCAAAAAAGAGCTTTTTTAAGGGCTAAGTAGGTGTTGATTCCCCAAATATCAGACACCACAACAATATTTAACTTGGTATGCTGCCGTGCCTTCAAAATCCTTTAATAAACCTGGAAAGGGTGAGTTTTGGAATGAAGGGGGGAATTTTTCATTTCCCAAGGGGGGAACTGTATATGGGAAAAGAAAACCCCCCTGGAATCACGAACAGAGATTTCCTTCGCCTTATCTGTCAAAGGTACCTGGTAGGGAAAAACCTTTTAAAGGGGATCTAAAATTTGGACCAAAAGAGCCTTACCCACAAAATCAATTAAAGTCATCCAGATGAGGAAAGGGGGGTAAAACATCTGTGATTGTGACCTCGTTTACTTTACGGTTCCCGTGCACATTTCGAAACCCTCCATCAGCCTTTTTTACTTTGGATGCACGGGGAACCCATGGACTAGAAGAACCCCCCTCCACTAAACCAGTTCTAACAAAAGTCCCACTTCCTGCTGAAGTAAAACCCTTTTCTTTTTAGGAAATTTGCTCTGTAGGGGAGATTTTAATTGGTTTAGATTTTCCCCCATCTACATCATGGGAACCTTTAAAGTACATTTTTTTTGGCACAAACCGAAAAAATTTTAAAGGGAAAGACTGTAAACTCGTTAAAAATTGGGTTTCTTTTTTATTTCAGATAATCCATCCATTTAAAGGGCTAGGTTTTTTTGAGGAGGACAGAAATTTTAAAGTTTGTTTTAATTTTAGAGATAGAGTGCAAAGAGTCAAATCGTCCTCAGAGGTAGAAAGGGCAGAGTATTTCTGGAACTTTACTGGGGTAAAAAAGGCCCTTTATTTTTAATTTAAAGTGGTAAGGTTTTTTTTTTTTGAGGTTTATCAATGGGGGCAACCCCCAAAAATTTTAAAAACCGTTTAAACTAAAATTACAATCTGCATAGGGCCCGTAAACTAGCTTTCAAGGTGGGCCCCGGTAAGGTTTTCCCGCACCAACACCTTATCTCCTGGATGGAAGGAGCGGAAATTTTGCAATTTTTTCATACTCTGGGTTTTATCCTACTTTGAGCTATCCCTTTTTGGGTTTGCCGTGGCCAACTCACGTGCCAACCGCAACCTTGAAGACGGGTTGTAGAGGGGTGAGCTTACGTCTTTCCCCAACCTTCCCCCTTGAGCAACCCCCAAGGGCCTCGTAAATTTTGCCCAAAGATCAGCTCAAAAAGGATATAAACCCCGTAGACTCTTTCACTGTCTCCCCCTACTGAGGGAAAAGCAACCCAAAAAAAGAGATTCATCCCAATCCCGTCGGAAAATTTCATGCAAAAACTTCTCATCATTGTTTTTAATGTCTGGTGGAATCTTTTTCCAAAGGGGCCCTTGGGGCTGAGGATTATAGGGAGTGGTAATTGTTAAATTTTCCCTAACCTAGTTTAAAACTTCCCCCAAATCTTTGGGGATGAAGTTTGTACCTTTAAACAAATTTGTATTGTTTTTTGGAAAGCCCAAAAAAAGGGGAAAAGGGAAATTTTTTTAAAGCTTTGAGGGAAATTTAAAATTTTATATACGGGATTGGGATCCCCCTTTAGGATATCGGTTACTTTTTTCCATAATTGTAAATAAAAAAAACTGATTTCCCAACCCTTTTACTTAGGTAGTGGACCCAACAACTATAAAATTTAAAACTGCAAAAAAGGGTTTTCCATCAGCAGGGGATGGGTTTTTAGAGGGGCAGGTTTAATGGAAAAGTCCAGGTTTTTCCAACTTGCTGAAATTTTCGGCAACACCCAATATGATTCTTAAAAACTTTCTTTTTAAATTTTTGGCCCAAAAAAATTTTTTTTTGTGATTCTATACAAGGTTTTTTTAAATTTCCAAGTTACCTCCTGATAGTATTTTGAGCTAAAATTTAATAACTGGTCTATACTTGGTTGGAAAACCCCCTAACCCCGTCGGGATAATTGGCCCCGGCCCCCTTTTTCCTTACCGTCTCAGTGCAAACCAAATAATCATTTTTTCCCTTTATACTTGGGCTGGATACCCCAAGGATTTTTCCCATGGGTGCCCGAAAAGCGAATTTTAAAGAAGGGTTTCCCTTTTGTTGTTCCCCCCCGGAAGGAAAGTCCCCCCGGGGAAGGGAAAAAAAAGACATCTGGCAAAAACCCGCAACCCGGGAATAGGAAAGGGTTTATCGGGGTCTGTTCACTTGATTTACAGACTCCCCGGGCCGGGGGTCCATAAAACAACGTGTCCCATTCCCCAAACGGAGTCGTCCAAGGAAATTTTAAAATTCCCCCAGAAACCCTTGGGGTGTTGCCCGGTTATGGCCAACACTGGAGAAGCATTAATTTATTATAGGGTTTAGGACACGGGGGAAATAACATTTTTAAAGTTTATTTCCCCAAATTTAAAAAACATGGCATTTTCATGGGAAATTCCCTTTTTAGATACCTACAGTCAAAATACCCATGTAAAAATTTGCACGTACATAAATTTTTTTCAAAGGAACTGAATAAAATAGGGTCCTCCTTTGGGGGTCCAATAAAAAATGGGAATTCAAGGAAATATTCTTGGGAAAAGGGGTTTTTATTCCTTCTCTGACAAGGGGGGCAATATTCCAGTATCTCTAAAGGGTTTTACTTTAGTTGGTTTTTTGGTTTTTCCGAAGGGAAATAAGATTTTTGCAAAAATTTAAGGGGGCCCTAAATTTTTTTAAATTCTCTAGGGGGGGCCTGTTACTAGGGATATTAGAGATTTTTCCCGATGGGTTGAGGTTTTTGGGGGGAGTTGGAATGATGTGACCTACCTTTATTGCACCTGAAGCAGAGACGGGGTTTCCCCTTTAAATCCCTATGACGTTGCAAGTGGTTTTCTTCTGGCGGTGGCCCTCTGGGTATTGTTGTCGAGATGCTCCTTTAATAGTTTGCCTTCCGCAGGGGGGCCATAAGGGTTTAGGGAAACGTGGCTAACCCGGGGGACTTGGGTTTGGGTGACCCTAGACGCTTCCCTCCCGGGTGGCACTTTTATTCCCAAGGTTTTTCGTTTTCCTTTCTCACCGGGCCGAAATGTTGAAAAGAGAGGGCGGGGGCCGCTCGGAAAGGGGGGTTTTGTTTCCCAAGGGATCCCAACCCGGCCGCCCCCATGCAGTGGTTTTAAGGGCACGATCCCGCAGAAAAAACCAACCTCTGGTTTCCCCCAGACTCCAGCAGGTTATCAATCAAGGGGAAAACTGCACCAGCTCCTCAAAGTTAGAGACACCACTCGTTTTTTACCAGCTGGGAAAAACTTGGTTTGCTGTCTCACCCAAAATCCACCAGGGGGCCCAAACTTGGGCCCCTGTTCAATTTTAAGGTCTTACGGGAAAATTTTTCTGGGAAAACAGGAAAAGGGTCCCAACCCCTGTGGTCTTACTTTCTTTATAATCAGAGAAATTTAGCCCTCAATTTAAAACCGACTTAAAAACCTTCCTTACCCAATAATGCTGAAGAAAACCCAACGCTGCCCCCTGCGGGGTTTCCGCCACCCCAAGGGTCGAGCCTGATTTTCGAAGCTTTTGAAAATTTTCTCTGGGGTTTGGCCCCCATTGAAGCGGGAAAAAGTTTTACTGCTTTTTTTTAAAATGAAAACGTTTACAGAATGGAAAAAAATGCCTCCCTTTTTCTTTCCTATCAAATTCTTCCCTTGCAAATGCTCTCTGTTTCCCTTTTTCCCCCAGCGTGATTTTTTCCCAAACTCAAGTGAAATGAAGCTGAAAACACCTGAGGGGCAACCCCGCTGCACCATACTGACCATTTTTTCTTCCCTTGGTTATCAACTTCCTCATGCGAGAAAATAAGGGGTTTTTTCCCTAGCTCCCGTAGAGGGAGGGGGGTTTAGTGCCATCTCTTCTTCAAAAAAGTAAATTTTAAAATAAGGGGAACGCAAATTGGGGCATGTTTAGAGTGCGTTTTTTTAGGGGGAAAGCCAATGGAACCAAATTTTCCAACAACGCTGAGGGACAATTTAGGTAGGTTATGCAAAGTTAAAGCGACACCAGGCGTCTGGGCTCGTCTAGGTGGAAAAGTTAAATTTGTATGCCCCAGTACGGGAAAAACCCCCAAAGTAAAACGTTTTAATTTTGCGAACCCTTTTGCTAAAGCACAGTACGATTGCAGAAAACCCATACAAGCAAAGCCGAAATGCACACAAGATTGACCCCAGCGAAGGGGAACACACGAAAAACTGTAGCGAGCTTTTTTAAAAGATCACACAATAGCAAGGGTGATCTTTAAGGGAAGACACGCAAAAAATTTTAAAACGAAGCAAACAGCAAGCTACACAATTTCCTGCAAAAAGCTTCACCCCAACTCCAACCCTTTCTCTTGTCCAGCCTCGGACAGGGTACCCATAATTTCAACCTGGGGTTTCAAATGGCCTTTATCCAGGTTTTAATGGGAGCAAATAAAAAAAACAGTAGAAAAAGTTTTGACTTATATTTTCCTTCACCAAAAAAAAACAGCAATATGTAAAACTATGACAGTGATAAATATAGTGCACCCAAAGGTAAGCAAAGGGAGAAAATAAGGGCCACAAGATAGCTACCGTGCTTTTAACCAGCTCTAGAATGGGAAAAGACAAGGGCAGAAGGAGAGGGGGTACCACAAAACCTCTGGCATTGTCAAATCCCAACCCTTCCCTTTTTGGCTAGAACCTGGTCCTAGTTGAACGATGGGGGCCCCCTCATCAATCTTAGCAACCTGGGGTTTGCCTGGTTGGGGGAGATAGCCCAAATGAGGGTTTTTTGTCCCCTTTCGCCGAATAAAAGGGGGTTTCGTTCCTTTTTCATGCCAAAAGATGGGAGTGAAGCAATAACCCCAAGAAAAAACAAAATACCAAAGAAACCCCAAAAATCTTTCAGAATCTGTTGGGAAAAAATAAATATTTTCGTCCTTTTTTTCCTTGCATACAAATTTGTTTTTATATGCTAGTTTTTCTTTATGGCTTTGGGGTAAGGAAAATACGAAAATTTCTCATATGGGGGACCTAATTGCAAGAGGCTTTTTATGTTCATATGCCGGGAAAAAGGGTCATTTTGAAAAGTCATCCCACGGTCCACTGAATGAAACTTAAGAGCAAAATTCTCATGGATCTCTTCCTCATTCCGGGGATTCCTCAATTCCCAAAAATCCCCTTTTTCCTCCTTTTCTTTCTTTGGGTTTTTGGCGGGCCCTTTTTTTCCTTTCTTCCTCCATCACCCTTGACATCTCTTCCCTCCTGTGAAAACCAGGGGGCAAGTATTCACACCCCCTATCCACAATTTTTGGGGTTTGTTTTACCTCAGTTTTTTGGTCACGTCTTAAAAAAACGCAGGGCCCTACCCCGACCTGCTGGTCGAAATGTCCCCCTAAAAACAGCCTCTCAGGGAAAAAGGGAAAACAATAGAAAAACCCCCTGTAAAAATCCAGACCAATACAAGTTCATATTGCAAAAATTTTTGGAAAAAAATTTTTTTAAAAAATATTTATTTGAAATATAATTGGAAAATTCCCGGAAACTGGCAAGACCCGGGAAAAAATTCGGACTTTAAAAAGCTTGGCCCTTTTTTTTAACTGCATGCACACCATATTATGCTTCACACGGACTTTTTGGATTATCAAAATATTCCCAAAAAATTTTTTCTTTTAAAACACTAAACACAACAATCAGTACTTACCGACATTGTAGAATGTATAATCCAAGAGTAGATTAGTAAGGGTGGAGGGAAAAATGCGTGTGTGTTCGAAGCCAAGCCACCAGTGTTTATATTTTGATTCTCTCAACCAAGGGGAAGGCGGAGAAGCGACTGTACTTAGCTGAAGAGACTCAGGGAAGGTTTGTGATTGGTTGGAACAAAGAACGGGAAGCTGGCGCGCGGGGCGCAAAAATATGACACACGCCAAAAAACGTAATTAATACCGAATTTTTTCGGCCAAGCTCGACAAAGGGTTAACCCTTTGTCGAGCTTGGTATGGTGTTGGTCCAGATGTGGTCTAGTAGGGAAACACAGTCTCTGTAACTCTTGTAGGTTTTGTTACTGTTGGTAGCAACAGTAGTTGCTCAGTGTTTGTGAATTCAGCAACGTTTTGGGTCCTGGTCTTGTAGGAGATTTATATGAAGTCACCCGAGAGGGAGTAAGTGATCTTTGTTCATGCATGCATCAGTTATCATACTTCCTAGGTTTTACTAAAACGGCTAATATTTGACTGTGGTACTCTGTAGATGTTTATCACTGTGAGAGGTTTTTGTAGATATTTGGGTTTGAATTTAGCTATTATATATTCCCCATGTTCATCCCCTTTTGCAAGTATTAGTGATACATTCTAGTTGGTCTGAGTAGTATATAGCTGTGCCACCCCCTTGTTTTAACTGGCCTACAGTTGTGTATGGCTGTGTAACCAGGGAAAGGCATAGACATCTGTAGTGTCAGGTATAAGATAAAGTAAATTTCTAAAAACTATAAAATAGCACCTGAATTATTTTAACAAATGTAAAAATATGAGCTAAAGTAGCTCTTTAAAGCTAAAATAAATGAGACAATATAAAAGGTACTAAAATAATTTGTGGTGAACAAATAAATTGGTAATCAAATAATGAATATAATGGCAAAATAATGAACTTTTTTACACTTTAGCACCTGAGAATAGCACCTGATTATTTTAACAATTGTGAATATATGAACTCTGGTTGTTATATAAGCTAAAATAAAGGAGAAAAATATATAAGGGACTAAATTAAGTAATGGTAAACAAAGTTAAATTGACAGATAGTTACTAAGATATAATATTGATTTGGGAGTAGATCGGACTTGAGTCCTGGAGATGGGAAGTACAGTGCCTGCACTCTGAAGGAGGGGTGTTAATGTTGCAGTTTAAAAACTGTAGTGAAAGCAACCCTTCTGGTAAACAGTGATGGAGTGAATGATGATGAAAAGTTTTTCTTTTTTGGGCTACCCTGCCTTGGTGGGAATCGGCCAGTGTGATAATAAAATAATTAAAAAAATTTTGATTTGTTAATATAGTAAGTTGAGCAATTTATTGTACTTTACAAAGTAATAAAAAAAGTATGAGGTAGTTGGTACTAGTTACCAAAAGATAGTTTAGGGCCTTGAACAATAATATAATTAAAATATTCATTAATTGCACAAAACAATTCAGTCACTAAGATAGAAAATAATCTAAGAGTAGGTTTTCCCCTTATAGCATTAAAGTTTGAGAAATGTTTGAGTAATGTACCTGCCCTTGAAACAGGTAGGACACCGAGGAAAGCCGCGGGGAAACGTACCTCTGTGGTTTTGTTTTATGGCACAAACTACCTGCTTGGCTGAGATAGTTGTAGCTGGGTGGGTGACGTGCGAGTGTTTGTCACCAATTTAGAGATCCTACTGGTATGCTCTGAAAACGTATCTCTGAAGAACTGGTTGTTCTGTCTGTCAAGTTCCTTTTTCTTACAACACTAGCCCTCCTGATGTCCCCTTTTGTGGCAATAATTGCACCTGGTATTGCACAGGCAGTTGTCAGTGGTGTCCCCCCCTAGAGTGACAGCAAGAGCACTACCTAGGTGCCTAGGACAGTGGACTCCTATTTACTGCAACTCTTGTGTTTCGCTGCTGATTCAGCAGCTGATTTCTCTGTAGGTTCTGCTGCCGGTGAGCTTGATGATTATGTGCCTGGTGAGCATTTTCATGGGACTCACTCTATCTCTGTCTTTGTCATTATGTCTCTGTTTCTGTCTCCCTTTGTCTCTCATTTTTCCCCTTCCCCCACCCCACCCACATGGCCAGAAGTTGTTGGTTGTGTGCGTGCTGGACAAATTTTTGTGGTGCCCAAAAGGTAAGAGTTGCTCTGGCTATTGTTAAAGTGTTCTTGGATGTTCCCAGAGGTTGATGCAGTGTGATGGCAGCGAATAAGTGTTTTGAGAGCATTCTTGTTGTCTGGGAGGCTCCCAGTGAGCCACACATTGGCATTTTTGTGTGATTCCAAGGTAAGATCCTGAGGTTTTGTTAGCAGTTGGTACTGTAAAGAATACTATTTATGCCATGGGAAACAACATGGCTTACCAATATAATTATATGTCTGTGCAGCTGTTCTGCTGTTTTCCTGAAAACTTTTTTGTTGTTGGGGAATTTTGTGCACTGACATGCCTATTTATGTTGTTGTTCGCCATGATACCTTTGCAAAGATGTTGTCCCGAGTGATATTTCATACCCTATTCTATCAGGTTATCTTATGTATGATCACTGGAGGTAAGTTTTCCATTTTTATTATATATTACCTTGTACATATTGTAATAATAACCCTAGACATAAAATAACAGTGAATATTAAAAGACCAGTAATATATGCAGTAGGTGTTAAACCTGGGGAGCCTTAGAAACAGTGTTTATGTACCTAAGCTATCTCTTGATTATAAGATTAATCAGTGAACAGTTAGATTATCATACTTTATCTGTCATTGATAGTGTCGTACGTCACCCAAACCTCTTCCCGTTTTTCATAAGACTATTTACACATTCAATAATTGTCTGGTAATTTGAAGCAATTTGTTCTTCTGTATATATTTAATATATAGTCTTGGATTCTTGTGTAATATAAGGCTAGAAGGAATGTCAGGCTTACATGGAAAGGGCAGGATATTGCTCCCCCCCTTTTAAAGCAAGGTGCCTTATGGTGGTGATGAGATCTTGATTCAAAGGCTTGGAGCTACACTCCTTTTCCTCATATCAAATCTTATTACTAGGGTTAGCATCTCTCAGTGAATATTTAGCAATAAATGGTTCTGTATGTTCAGTATTATCACTTATATTAATGCAGAGCTTAGATACCACATTCCTTCATCTGAGGGGCCTCAGTGATGGTAAAGGGCTTTTGATTCAAGGAATGGAGTCATTTCCCTTTAGATCAGTCCTACTGTAATTTCCCCCCATTGTCTAGGAGCTGTGTGATTCCCTAAGGGTTTAGTCCTTCTCTCTAATTGCAATAATATAATTGTAACTGCATATGACAGTAGCTAATTCTGTGGAAGGAGGCAAGTGTGTCTGTTAAATTTCATTTGATGGAAGCCAATAAATGCATCTGGGTATTTTTGTTTTGACACAGCATTTGAATCAATAGCTTAGAAAATTTGACACAGCAACATCTTGTGATCTTGATGCACAAAAATATTGAGAGCTTGCCTAACCTGCATAAAAATAAAAAAAAAAAAAATTCTTGTGTAGTATACAAAACTGTTTTTTTACATGTAATAAGCATTGTTAGCTTAAAGAAGGCAACTAGCATGCATGAGCATTTTGGCCAGACTAATCTTAATGCTTTCCCAGACTACATAAAACTAGACATGGGTTATGTAGTGGAAATTTTAATTCTGTATTATTACAAAAAAACTTGGTAGCAAAATATTTTTAACTAAAAAAACTTTATAGAAAAGAGGGAGCAGAAGTATTACAATTAGTACAGTTTATAATAGTACAATTTTAAGTGCATATTAATATTTGAAACCGTTTTTAGCGATCCTAGTTAAATGGGATTTCTTGAGTTTTTTTGAAATGGTTCTAGATTTCAGGCTAATAAAAGATTATAAGAGATGGTTAAAAACAGAAGTAGTTGGATGAGTTAGTTTGTGTGGTATAGCAACTACTTCCCCCATACTTCCAGTAGTGTGGTTTTTCATGGTAATTCACATACCACTACTCTACTCATCTCCACAAATATGCTGCACTATTACAAAACTGTTTGGGACTGAACACAAGGCTCCTGGCTGAGGTACTGATTACCTCAGGCTCCTTCTCATTTTTTCCTGTTTCTCTGCATTGGACTGAAGCCACTGGTTGGCAAAATGTTTCTAGAATGGGGATTCCCAAGTTTGCACAAGTGTTTTACTTCACCTAGTACTCCTAGAGCTTTTTGGGTCTATAATGGAATATCTTATTTCAGGCTCTTTAAAGAAATCTGCAACTGGACGTTTACAGTTTTCTTGGCTTTTTGTATCGGGCAACATCTATTGCTTTCTAAAAACATTGGTATGTATTTCACTGTCTTGATTTAACTTTGGTAATTTAACGTTACAGTACATGTTTATAAGTTTTTTTTACAAAAAAACAATTGAATAAACAATATATTTTTTTTCAGTGAAATTTATTTTTTTTTGGGGCAGGCTGTCACTGGTGCAAAAAATTTCAGCAGAACATTCTTTATGTATATGGAAATATTTTGTGGTACCCAAAAACCCTGCATGTAGCATATGAAGAGTAGTTTTAGGCATGGCCTTGTCTGATGTTGCTTCCTTTTAATGGTTGTGGTCTTATACTCTCAGGACTCTGGAATAATCCTAACTATTTATAGGGCAGTAAATTCAAATTTAAGTACAGTGGACCCCTGATTTGCGATATTAATCCGTTCCTGAGAGCCATCGTAAACCAAAATTATCGCAAACCGAAACAATTTCCCCATAAGAAATAATGGAAATCAAATTAATCCGTGCAAGACAACCCCAAAAATATGAAACATTTTTTTTACCACGTGAAAATATTAATTTTAATACACACAAACTGACACTTACCTTTATTAAAAAATAAAAGCACTAATGATGCAATAATAAAAATGCTAGATCTGCTTTACACAGCATTGGAAAATAAGGAATATCCACTAGGAATTTTTATTGACCTAAAAAAAAGCTTTTGACACAGTAGACAACGGCATCTACTCCACAAACTTGACCATTATGGTATAAGAGGCCATGCGCTTGCATATTTCAAATCTTACCTTACTAATAGGGATCAGTATGTCACCATAAAGACACAGCATCAACAACACGGCCACTTGATACTGGAATTCTGCAGGGAAGTGTCCTTGGTCCCCTGCTCTCCTCATTACATCAATGATCTTCCAAACGTATCGCAACACCTGAAACCCATTCTCTTTGCTGACGACACGACTTATGCCATCTCTCACCCTAATCTTGCCACCCTCAACACCATTGTTAACGAGGACTGATCAAAATATCGACTTGGATGACAGCCAATAAACTTACGTTAACACTGACAAAACCTACTATATTATGTTTGGTAGCAGAGCAGGAGTTGCGCAAATTAACATTAAGATCGACAACACTCTAATTGCCAACATAATGAGGGAAAAATTTCCCAGGCCTATACCTTGAACAACAACCTGAATTTCAGCCCATTTCCAACACCTTACCAAAAAGTAAACCAAAACGGTTGGATCCTCTTCCTCTCCAAAATACGATATACGTGCCGCAAAATGCCCTTCTCACACTATACCACTCGCTTATTTATCCATACTTCACCCATGCTATTGTGCTTGGGGATCAACTGCAGCAACACACCTAAAGCCAATAATAACCACAAAAAGCCGCAGTAAGAATAATCACTAAAACCCATCCCTGGAACACACCCCCCCACTCTTCATGGATCTAAACTTACTCCCTGTTCAATACATCCACACTTACTACTATGCAATCTACATCTACAGGCCTTAAATTCCAATATTAACCTTGGCCTAAAATGCTTTCTTGATAGTTGTGACAGAACCCACAGGCATAACACCAGAAAAAACATCTCTGACATTCCCTGTGTCCGACTAAACCTTTACAAAAATTCAATGCATGTCAAAAGCCCTAAAATCTGGAACACCCTACCCGAAAACCTAGAAACTGCAGACACATTCATCACCATCAAAACTACCATTAGAAAACATCTTATCTCCCGATACACCCCGTCAGCTAATTACACGAAAACCACCTGGTGGTTCACACTTACACTCACTCACCCATTTGACCATAAACAGAAATATCAATCTCAATCTTAAAATAAAGAATCCTAACTAGTCATAAGTTGGCCTTGTGATTACTCAATACTGAAAAATATGTATTGTGCCAAAACAAAAGCATTCACATTTCTAAACTCACAAACTAGTATTTGTCACTTAGCCATAATACCAACTTACCTCATCATTTGTAATATTTTAAGTTTAAAAATTAATCTAAGTCTGCCCGAAATGCCTAGCCATGCTAGAGTTCTAGTGGCCCCCTCTGTAATTAGTATTTTACTATATGTAAACCACACAATAACCAAATTCTGTAAACTCAGCATTGTAATCCTTATACAGAATGAACTTGGAATTTGAATTTGAATTGAAGATCTGGTGATGTTGATGGGATGGGAGGAGGGGAGAGTGTTGATGGTGTTAGTGGGTTTTGAAGGGGAATCCCTCCATTAGGACTTGAGGGAGCAAGTCCTTTTCCGGGGTTACCTCCCTTCTTCTTTTAATGCACTAGGACCAGCTTGAGAGTCACTGGACCCCTGTCGCACAACAAATCTGTCCATAGAGCTCTGTACCTCTGTTCTTTTACGATTTGTCTAAAATGGGCCACAAAAGTTGTCATTGTAATAGTCACCAGTAAAGGCTTGCAATAGCTGTGTTAGGGTGATTTTCATCCATAAAGGTTTGCAGTTCAACCACTTTGCAACACATTTCCTTAATTTTGAAATAGGCACAATGGATTTTACCCAAATGGCATAGGCTTCTCAGGGTTAGCCCCCAAACCCCTTTAAAATCTTTCTTAATTTCCATTTCTAAATTTTCACTCTTTTTACCACAGGATTGGCATTAGAAGCTTTCTTGGGGCCCATGGTGACTTACTTTGCAGAAACAAGCACCAAAAACACTGTGATAATATGGAATGTTTCCGAATGTATGCTTAGATGCTAGCACACTGGCTGGCTCGCTTGTAAACACTGGTACGCACTGGGCAGTTCAGGCCCCATGTGGACGGTCTTGGAAAGAATCGCGTATACCGGTTTTTTTTAAACGCGAACCAAAGGGAAAAAATTTTTCGTTAAATGTATTGTATACCGGATTTAACGTTTTACCGATGCCTTCGTATACCAGGGGGCCACTGTACTTCCTTCTTTTTTGCAGTGTACAGATTATAACGTGGTTCAAATGTAATAAAATATTTTTAGGTACAAAAAAAAACTCGCTTGAATGAAGTGGGTTTCTTTGTATGAGTTTTAATGAATGATTAGGAATACACAAGTACACCTACCATCCGACTTATGACCTGCTCGACATACGACCGCTTGACTTACGACCGTGTTTTTTATGCCAAATTTCTGGAAATAAAAAACTGTTTGGTGCTGTAAACAGTGTTTATCCTAAACCTTACAGTATAAAATACAGAAATGACAGCATAAAAAGTAAAGTAAAAAAATGAAATCCCAAAAATAAACAACAAAGTAAAGTCATTACAAAAATGTGAAGTTGATATTCAGCAGAAAGGTTCGACTTACGTCCATTTTGACTTAGACCGGTTGTTGGGACCCAAGCTCGGTCGTAAGTCGGATGGTACCTGTAATAGTTTCCTTTCCTTTTACTAGTACTGGAGTTTCTTTATCATTTTTAACCCCAGTAGGTTTCTATTTTCTATAGCTGAGCTCAAGACCTACCCAGCTGGGAGCTGCCAGTCACCATCCGGGCATCTCTGCAGGTTGTATCACTTAGGCTAATGATAAGATTCACTGCCGTTGGGTACCCCTTTATCTGTTGCTAAGGTTCACATTAAACTGGAAAAAGTGGGATTGCTATTACCCTGTCCTTGTCTATCATTCCTTCATGATAATTAGACCATGTGCAACTCTTGGGAATTTTTGAGAAACGTTTTGCCACACAGGGGCTTCATCAGTCCATACATGGGAGAAACTTCAAGAACTGGAGTAGAACGAGGTAATCAGTCCTCAGCCTTGGTCCATGTGGTCAGTCCATCAATCTTGAATAGAATACGGCATATGTGCGTAGAAGCGGCTTATAAACCGTAGGCAGGAGAGGTGCAGCAGTCGTGGGTGGTGTCGCATTTGTCCAATGTATCGGTTCTCTGAGCCATTCATCTGCAATCCTGTCAGACACTGCAGCTTCTTGGGATCTTAATACTTGGAAATTCTTCACTTGCCTAACCCTGGCACGACCCCATTCCACATTGGACAAATGTGACACCACCTACGACTGCTGCACCTCTCCTGCCTACGGTTTATAAGCTGCTTCTCCCGCACATATGCCGTTATTCTATTCAAGATTGATGGACGACCACATCGACACAAGGTTGAGGGACTTGTTTTCCTCATTCTACTCCCGTTCTTCAAGTTTCTCCCATGTATGGACTGATGAAGCCACTGTGTGGCAAAACGTTTCCTCAATAAGATACCCAAGAGTTGCACATGTGTCTAATTTTTTAACGTGTCAGTTTTTCTGAACCATTCATCTGCAATCATTTCCCTTTATTCGCATACCTAGCTTCATCTCTAATACATCACTGTTTGTACTTTTTTATTGAATTACTAAACACCTCCAGTATTTTAAAAACTGTGTATTCTTATTCTTATATAATTGTGTAATCATAATTAACTTTTAAAAGGGTGGCCCAAAAATTTCCTTGCATAACAAGAGGCTTTCTGTAGTTATATATGCCCATTTACCCAAATTGTACATTGTAATTATAAAGTATAAATGTACTCCAATTTATAGAGATTGTTTTTTCCCTTTCAGGTGGGGCAGCCCGGTAAATGGCTCAATGGTCACTTTGTGAATATAAAGCTAGATTTATTTCTTTGTGAAGGTTACAATGTGTAATTATAATTTTGGTTTGCTAAGTGCAAAGAATCACTATCTTGCCAGGGCATTTCGGGGAGACTAATCTGAATATATAGTAAAATACTTAAAACTAGACAAGATAATAGTGGTTCACTTTATTACAATCTTGTTTAATCTTAATACTAATATGTGGTAGTCAAGGTAGAGGTTTATAAGAGTAATTAATCTTGAAGTTGCACATAATAAAAACTTAATTAATGGTTCAAGCAGTAATATTTCATGAATTGTCAGATATTTAAGACTAGAGGTCACATAATATAACTAATTAGAAGTTGTTTTGGTTGATTTGGTTAGTATTGTAAGTATCAGGGGATCCTTTACTGGTTCTGGCAGTGAGTTCCAGATCTTTGGGCCCTTTATGTGCATTGCATTTTTGCATAGTGTGAGACTGACATGAGGGTTGTGATGAGTGCCTTATTCCTTGTATTGTGACTACATTCTGTTGTAACTATCAAGGAGAAGTTTAAGTGGAGGGTTTATAGTGGAATTTACTGTTCTGCATATGTAGTAGGCACAATATTATAAGTGCATGTCTCTTACATTTAGCATGTTCAGGCTTTTGAAAAACGTGGGTGTGCTGTCTAGCACAGGAGCTGGTAATCATCTGCACAGCAGCTTTCTGTTGAGTTATTAAAGGTTGAAGGTGGTCGGCTGTGGTTGATCCCCAGGCACAAATACCGTAGGTGAGGTAAGGATATATTAAAGAGTGTCATTTGTGGTACATAGCATTGTATCATGAAAAGGATGCCTACTGGTTTGGAAATTTTCTTGGATATATGTTGGATGTGGGAATGAAATTTAACCCCTTGACTGTCGCAACTCCCAATCCTGAGGCGTTTCCTGGTGTTGCAAAATTTAAAAAAAAAAATTATTTTTTCTTATGAAATGATAGAGAATCTTTTCCCGATGTAATGACACCAAAAGAACGAAATTTGATGGAAAACTGACAGAATTACGCTCTCAGCAAATTTGGCGACCTTGGCGATATTTACAAATCAGTGATTTTCGCCCACTTTGAGCCCTATTTTCGGCTAATTCCATGTTCTATTCGACCAAACTCATAGCTATTTCTTTAGAACTCTCCATTTTTCTATCATTGAGTACAAGAAACTGCCCATTTATCGATTTCAACTACCCAGTAACGTGTCAGAATTGCAATTTGCTAATTTCACGAAAATTAAAAAATATGACAATTTGAAAATAATCTGCAGAATGAACAATGCAGACATTCCTGGTTCTAAAATAACATTTTCTTTGTTCATCAGTCACATCTCAGGGTCCCTCTTACTTATGTATTTTGAATTTTTATTCAAAGAAAAAATAGAAGATTTACTGTTATGCAGACTACTGCAATACTATAATAATTGTACAAATAATGTCAACCCATTCATTACTGCATATTAGAATGGCTAGTGGACATTTATTGGACAATGACATCATTTGTTTACTTTTGAACCTCGGCAAAAATCAAACATTTCCCCTACTTTGAGCTCCATTTCAGGTTCTTTTTATAGTAAACCAATCAAAATCACCTCTATTTCTATAATATGTTTTCCATTCTATCAAATGAGACCAAGAAAACGAGAGTACAGCCATAAACACTCCACGAAAATAGACCACAAATTCGGCATTTTAATTAAAAAAATGGTCGGAGTTTTTTTTTTCTCATTATGCACTGCGTGCTGCAGGATTTTTTTTATATGGTGCACACTGACCACACAGACCCAATCTCTCACATGTGGGCCTACCAGCTTTCTCCTGCTTGATTTGAAGCCGCTAGAATTTCTGTGTATATGTACGTCAAAAACAGTGGCTCATAAGACGTATATATACGACCAAAACAGTCAAAGGGTTAACATCACTTTTACCTTTATTGAAGACTTTGTTGGTGTATGGAAGATGGCAAGTAGGGGAGAGGGAGGAGAGTTCTCTACCACCATCACTACTACCCTCTACCACCATCACTACTACCCTCTACCACCATCACTACTACCCTCATACCACCATCACTACTACCCTCTACCACCATCACTAATACCCTCTACCACCATCACTACTACCCTCTACCACCATCACTACTACCCTCTACCACCATCACTACTACCCTCTACCACCATCACTACTACCCTCTACCACCATCACTACCACCCTCTACCACCATCACTACACCCTCTACCACCATCACTACCACCCTCTACCACCATCACTACCACCTCTACCACCATCACACACCTCTACCACCCCCTACCACCCTCACCCCATCAAACCACCCTCTACCACCTCCTACCACCCTCTACCAAGAAAAAA
>NC_069404.1:4174251-4206964 GCF_026875155.1 Cherax quadricarinatus | reverse complement strand
GGGGGCGGGGGAAAATCAACAAAGTTTCCGGTCAAGCACAGGTATGGATAGCTGAGGGCCCAGAATCTGCACTCTTTTTAAAAGGCGTAAAATTTTGGGGGGAAAATTTGATCGGGGTGTATAAATGGAAAACGGGAATAATTAAAGGGGGGTTAAAGGGCATGCAAAAATTTCCTGCCAAGACAGGATTTGCCAAGGTTTCAAGTTGGAAAAATTCAGATTCGGGAAAGGTAAGGAAAAAGCAGGTTTGGTAAAGGTTGTGGAGGTGGAACAAACTCCCGGTACAGTTATTGAGGCTAAAACGTTGTGTATTTAAAAAATAGTTAGATAAATCATGAGGGGTGGGGGTGGGTGGGGTTTGACCGACTTGCTTGTGCTGTGGGTCGGTCCCGTGCCCCTTCTTTGAGGGGAGGTGATCAGACGGGGGGGTTTTGGGGTAATTGGGGGGGGGGGGGACAGGGCCCCTGTCTGCGGGTCAGTTCCCTCTGCAGGCTCCTTCTTTCTTGTGTTTTTATGTATAAGATTTTGGGTTGAGGTCACCAACAATTTTTTGACTTTGTGCTGAAGAAAAAGTTCCCCACATTTTCCTCAGGAATTGATTGGGTCGCATGTTGCCACGAGGTCTCTACATTGCAAGCTAGTTGAAGGACTATGGTTAGATAGTTTCAAGAATTTTTTTCTAATGGTAGGGATGGCAATCAAGGGGTTTGGGGATTACCTTTTAGAAAAGCACCGTGACACCCCTCCTTTTCCTTGCGCTCTTCTACCATGGGGTAGCCAGCATCTCATAAAAATTTTCTGGAGCCCTGCGCCCAAAAATGGTCTACAACAGGGGCCCAAAAATGGGGATGTCGAGTGTTCATAAAACGTGCTGAGCCCCCTGCATTGGTAATGAAGCCTCTAATGTTGGCCAAAGAATCTGATAGCGGCTCCTGTGATTGTGTTCAGCTGAATTGATGGGGGTGTTAAAATTATTTATTTATTTTTTTATTTTTTTATTATTTAATTTGAAAATGAACAGAGAAATCAAGGAAAACAATTTTAAAGTGCGCATGCCCAAAGCCCCCTTTATGCGGCTTTGGGCAGGCTTAAATTAACTTAAGATTAACTAAGCAAGATATTTCGTGGTACAAAAATTATTGTAAACAGATAACAATTTAGTACAAAAAAGGGTTTTCGAAGACAGGGTCATAGGGCATTGACGTGATGCTGACAATCGGTAGAAAAGGAGTATTTTTGTTGGGAAAAAGTTAAATATTAAAAAAAGTTTTTGGGCACAGTTGGGCATTTATGAATACAATAAAAAACATTTATGAAAAGTTTGGAAATTTAATTATTCAGTATTTTTTTAGTTGTGGGGGGATAAATGATTTTTGAGAAGAGACGAAATTTTTAAACAAAAAGTGTTTTTTTTATATTTACAGTAATGAAATTCCGATTTTAGGGCCTTTTTTTTGGCATTGAGTTTTTTCATGGGGGAGGGGAAAGAGGAAAACAAAGAGCGATCTTCCCCTTTGTTAGGTTGTGTTCTGTGGGTTTGGGAAGAGAGGGTTTAGGGGGGGTTTATATAGATTAAAGGGGTTTTATGTAGTAGTAGGTGCATAAAAAGTATGGATTTGTTGGTGAGTAGGTTTAGAGTTTTTTAATATTGGGGAGTGTGCTGTCTGTGTGGGAATTTATCATTTGACTGAGCCCCTTTTTTTTGGGTTATTAGTGGTCGGGGTGGTTTATTGTTTTTGGCCCATGACAAATTCCTAGGTGAGATGGGTAAATAAGTGAGTGTTTGGGGGGCCCAGGAGGGCTGACTGTGGAACTAGTACGTATCTTCGTATTTGCCTAGGGTTTTGGAAATTTTTTTGGGAAATTTGTGTTATGTGTTTGAAATTTTAGTCTATTATCAAAGGGGGATTCCTAAGGGAATTTTCCCCCTTTTGGGGGTTTTGAAGGGGGATCCTTATCATTGTTAAAAGACCTTGAGCCCGTTTCCAAACTGAATGAATAGGGTTTTTTCATGTTTAGAGTAAGGTTGTTGGTCCTCTCCCGGTTGATATTTTTGTAATTCGGGATTTCAGAGGCTACAGATGGGCTCGGGTGGAGAGACGTATTGTATATCTGCAAATAGTGTGGGTTTTAGGTTTCGACATTTTTTAGGTCATTTGTATATGAGAAAGAGAAGAGGGCCCAGGACACTTCCCCCGTGGGACACCAAATTAAATTTGGCTGTGGGAAAGTTTGCCCCTTTTACCCTATTTGGCTTCGTTGTGAGGTATGATTTAGGTAGTTAAAGGGAGTCCCCTCTTATACCATTGGGTGCGCAATTTTTTTGGGGACAAGTCTTGGTAAATTTGTATAAAAAGCTTTACGTAAGTCAAAGAAGATCCCCGGGTTGGATTTTTTTTCTCTATTGCAGTGTAAATATGTTTTAGCATGGGTATAAAAAGCATCTTTTGTATTTTTTTTTGGCCCTAAAACCCAAAATTGGCGGGGGTTTGAGTATTTTGGGGGGAGTTTGAGGAAAGGAATAGATATGCTTATAAATTTTTTTTTTAAAAAGTTTTTAGAGGGGAGGGTGAAAGTTGGATTTTGGGCCTATAGTTATTGGTCGGTGTGGTTCCTCCTTTATGGATGGGGTGCCCCTTTACTATTTTGAGAACTGTGGGGAAAGTTAGAGGATTAAAGGGTTTTGTTAAAAGGGTGTTGCAATGTTTGGGTTTAAATGCACCTGTACCTTTTTGGGATATATAGGGTGGTAAGGCATTTAAATTCCTTTTCTTTTTTTTATGTGTTGTAATAAGGGGACTTCTTTTGGGTTTAGTCGGAGCTAGGAACAGTTTGTTTGGGTAGTTGCCCGTGAGGTTGTCATTGGGTGGGTATCTGAGCTTGGGGTTTTTTTTGGCAAAGGGTTTTTTTCCTAAATTGGGGAAAAAAAATCATTGAGTCGTTTGCTTTTCAGTAGGTATGAGTTTGGGGTTTCCCCTAGTTTTGTTTTAATTTTTAATTTTTTATTTCGTGTTTTTACTTTTTTGTTCCTAGAATTTTGAGGGTTTTCCCGGTTTTTTTTTTATCACCTCGTTTAAATTGGAAATTGTTTCATAATAAATTTTTTTTGCCCTTATTTTTAGGTGGTTAGGCTGGGCGGTAACGTTTTTGGGTTTTGGGCTTTGGGTTTTTTGGGGGCCCCCCTGTATGTTTTTGTTAGGTGTTTTGTATTTATGGATTTGAGGATGCCGGGGTTTTTTTAAAAAAAACCCTTTTCCGTTTTTTTTTTTTTTTTTGGGGGTTGGGTTTTTTTAAAAATTTAAAAAAAAAAACCCCTTTTTTTGGGGGGGTTTTTTTTTTTTGGGGGTTTTTTTTTTGGGGTTTTTAAATTTTGGGGGCCCCCCTTTTTTTTTTAAAATTTTTTTTTTTTTTAATTTGGCCAAAGGGGGTTTTTTTGGGAAAAATTTTTTTAAAATTTGGGTTTTTCTTTTTCCTTTAAATTTTTTTAAAAAAAAAAAAAATTTTTTTGGGGAAAAAAAAAAAAAAAAAAAAATTTTTTTTTTTTTAAAAAAAAATTTTCCCCTTGGAAAAACCCCCAAAAAAAAATTTTTTTTTTTTAAAAAAAAAAAAAAATTGGGAAATTTTAAAAACCCAAAACCCAAAAAAATTTTTAAAACCCCAAAAAAAAAAAAAAATTTTTAAAAAAAAAATTTTTTTAAAAGGGGAAAAAAAAAAAAAAATTAAAAAATTTTTCCCCCCAAAAAAGGCCCCCCTTTAAATTTTTTTAAAAAAAAAATTTTTTTTTTTTGGGGAAAAAACCGGCCCCCTTTTTTCCCCCCAAAAAAAATTTTTTTTTTTTTTCCCAAAAAAATTTTTTCCTTTTTTTTTTTTTTCAAAAAAAAATTAAAATTTTTTTGGGGGCCCCCTTTTTTTAAAAATTTTTTTTTAAGGGGTTTTTCCTTTTCCCCCTTTTTTTTTTTTTTTAAAAAAAAAATTTTTTTGGGAAAAAAAATTTTTTTTTTTTTTTTTTAATTTTTTTTAATTTTTTCCTTTCCCTTTTTTTTGGGGAAAAAAAAAATTCCCCCCAATAGTTTTAGAAATTATTAATACATTCGTCAATATCTGTATAGGTTTCTTGCTCAGTATGCCAGTCAATGTTTGTCACTGCTGCTGTGAAGTTATTAATGGCTGCCTCATTGTGAAGTCTGAAAGTGACTTTAGTAGTGTCTAGGAGTAATTTGCCAAGGTTTGTTATGAGGAAGGTAGGGTAGTAGTCTGTGGTATTATCTGTGATTATGCCTGATCTTAACCCTTCATCGCGCAAGGGGTCCGAAAATTTGAAATTCGAACTGAACTCCCTATGGTGGATAGAGTAACTCAATACAAGGTCACTGATCCCATATAAATTGATTTCTGATGGTTAGTTTTCGAGCAATTGCTAATCTCCGAAGACCGAAAATATTAGGCTGCTCCCGACAAAGGGATTAAAAAATTTTATGTTGCAAACTTGCAATTGTTAATAAAACACACCAAAACAATTTTTTAAATTTAATATACAAACAGACAATATAAAAAACATAAATGGAACTTGTATCAAAACATTTTTTAATTGTTACAAAAATATAAAAAGGAAGCAAATATCAACAATGCCAAATTGCAAAGTGATGCAAGTTTCAATCCCTATATTCCTGAGATTCATTTGGAAGACCAATGATTCTATATTGCTAAATGGAAAGATGGAAGTCTGAGAAACAATTTCTATCAGTCTTTATGCACAGATTTACTTTGCATACACTACACACGAATGACGATGTTACCGTTTTTTCTTCTGTGTTGCTGCAATACTTGCAAGTAAATGGCCTTTGCCCTGCCATTGGGAAGTGCATTAGACTAATGTCTTTTCCTAACACTGTCATCAGGCATTTCTGTACGTTTTCCCCTCCCAGGTTTCACTATGCCAACACCATTGGAAGTACATGGTGAATTAGTTGGTGAAGGTCTTGGAGTTGTTTCTTAGGATGCTCCCTCTAAGGTTTGTCCTTTAGACCTTGCAATTTCAGAGATACAATTCCTGAAATACTTCAGTTGCATACACTTTTGCTTTATTGCTCGAGAATCACGGCAATAAAGCAGCCATGCATTCACAACAGCAAGATCAAGAATATAGGCAAATAGCCGCATGTACCAACGTTTTGATTTCATTGGTGTTTTGTAGAGATGCACCAACATGTTGCTTTTGTCAATACCTCCCATGTTTGCATTATAGTTCTTGATGACTGCAGGGCACGATATTTGCTCTTTCCTCTTTGTAACCTTGTTATATCTGTCAACAAGACTCAGAGGCTCGACCCCAATATCAGTTTGTCACTAAAGTCACAACTTTGGTGTCCTTCCATCTTACACAAGGACACCATCATTGTTGTTGAAGCAAAAATTGCCCCTGACCACACTGTTCCTTTCCATTTGTTTGATAGGCGCCAGATGTGGCTTACCACATCTATTGTCACGTACTGTTCCAGTGTATCTGCAGTTATACTTATCTCTTAGTAGCTTGACCAAAGGTATACTTGAAAAGAAATTGTCAGCATAGATTGCTGATGTGTTTGTCTTGTTCATAGTTTGTGCAAGTACCAGAACAATCTTTGTACTTATTGGAAGTTTAGATTCTTCCTGTGGCAGCTGTATGGGATGTGTGTCAAAAGTTGTTGTGCCTTGATACATGAGTATATCATGTATGAGTCCATCTTGACTTGCACGACAAAAAATTTTGAAACCCCACTTATCTGGTTTTGTTTTGATGTACTCCTTTAGGTTTCCAAGCTCAGTTTTACCATTGAAACACAACCAGACTTCAATCAATAGATGCTTGGGTTGTAGCTGAATTTTCAAGTAAGCATTAGTTAGTTCAGTGTAAAGAGGGCCTTACTTTGTAGAATCTGATCATTTCCTTTTTTGTTTCTTGTCATTGAAAGAATTTTGCTTCTAGGTTACCTAAACCTTCTTAGACGCCATGATATCTACAACCTGTGGGATCCTAAAAAGCAGCTTTCCCAATAGTCTTCGAGGGATGGTATTACAAACCTAGGATTTCAATGGCCTGTTATTCCAGTGTAAATGGGAGCAAATAAACACTCAGTAGAAAAAGTTTAGACTTATATTATCCTTCACCAATTATAACAGCCAATATGTATACACTATGTACAGGATATATTAGTGCACTCCTCACCGGTTAAGAAGGCAGGAAGTAATAGAAGCCACAAGATAGAGACCGTGCTTCAACCAGCTTCTAGAATGGGAAGGACAGGGCAGACAGGGAGATCGGTATCCACATAACCTCTGCGATTGTCAGCCCACCTTCTTATTGGCTAGATCCTGGTCTACTAGTTGAACGATGGGGGCCCCATCATCAACTCTTAGCAACCTGGTTCGCTGGTTGGGGGAGATACCTGTAAAATGAGGGGTGTGTACATGCGAGAAATAAAGGTTTCGTACTCCTTCTGCATGCCACACCCCACCCCGAGAAGGCCTCGGGATTAGGCTGCACCTCCCAGTGGTAACCGTGCCGCCATGGCACCAAATTATGGGACCGCCTATCCTCTCACCATCCAACTCTTAGATAGAGCTCAGCTTTCTAGTGACCAAAAAGCCAAACCCTAACTCAGAGTGAGACAGCTGTCAGATAGGCAACATAGGTCCAAGATACAAGCGGACGGTTTAGCCCGTATCCCTCACTAAAAAAACCCCACATCAGGGGATAAAAAAAGAGCTTGAAAGGGGGGGTTACCTCAAATACATCCTAACCTAAATTAAATATTAAACTAGACTCTTGGACAAAAGGAGTCTGCCCAACACAATTTTCTTTGCCGGCAATATAAATTTATTTTTAGGTTGTGGCTGCAGGCTGAGCGTCCAACGCATAAGCTTGTGTTGTGATCTTCATGGGCTTGGAGATAGACTAACGAGTTGTGATCACTGTAGAACTGTGACCACTGC
The DNA here is from genome assembly GCF_026875155.1 of Cherax quadricarinatus. NCBI lineage: Eukaryota > Metazoa > Arthropoda > Malacostraca > Decapoda > Parastacidae > Cherax > Cherax quadricarinatus. Next base: position 4,199,992 of record NC_069404.1, on the reverse strand, counting down.
GATGTCTGGCCCACATAAACATCGAAAATGTTTCATAGCCATTACCAGCGCCGGAGGGCTTCTTTTTCAAATGGTAGAGTAAGCTCTCTGATGTGGCTGGAACTTAGCTGAAATGTAAGCGATTGGCTGCAGCTCTTTGTTTCCCGATTTGTAATAGTACCGCCCCAACCCAGACTCACAATGCATCAACCTGTTAATGAAAAAAGGTTTGGAGAGTCTGGGGGACAGGAGAATGGGTGAGTGCCACAAATAATCTTTTTGCTTTATTAAAAGCAGTGTTAACAATCTGACAGTCCAATTATAAGGGAACTTTATGCTGGTAAGAGAGGTAAGAGGGGGGCTACAATATCTGAGAAAATTTCTTAACAGGAATCTCTGTAAAAATCCTTATCATGCCTAGGAAAAACGTTGAAGAGATTTCCTACTCAGTGAGGAACTGGATAATCTGTAATCGAGAGAACTTAGCAAGTTTAGGTGCAAACTTACCACACCTACCTTCATGCTAGGAAAGTGATAGTGGGCCTGGCCAAAGGAAGATTTAGATAAATTAAACTGTTAATTGGGAATTCTTAAGGTCTCAAACAGAGCTTTAAGTCTAAGTAGGTGTTGATCCCAAGTATCAGACACCACAACAATATCATCTAGGTATGGCTGCCGTGCCTTAAGTCCTTTAATAGCTTGCCGCCCCCCCCCCCCCCCCCCCCCCCCCCGATGGATGAGGTTTCTGGATGAAGAGGGGGAATTTTTCATTCCGAGGGGGTAACTGTATATACTTCTCTACTGATAATGACCTCCTGGAAATCACGAAGGCAGAGATTTCCTTCGCCTTATCTGTCAAAGGTACCTGATAGAACCTTTAAGGAGATCTAATTTTGGACACAAAAGTAGCCTTACCACAAAGTCAATTACGTCATCCAGACGGGAGTGGGAAGCATCTGTGATTGTGACCTCGTTCACTTTTAGGTAGTTCTGTGCACATACGAAAAACCCACCATCAGCCCTTTTTTACTAGGGATGCACGGTGAAGCCATGATAGATGAATCCTCCACTAAACCATGTTCTAACAGAAGTCTACTTCCTGCTGAAGTAGCCTTTGCTTTTCAGGATTAGCTCGTAGGGCGGAGAGGTTTAATTGGTTTGGAATTTTCCCACATCTACATCATGGTAATAACGTAATTTTTTCGGCACATCGGCGAAAAAATATTAGGATATGACTGTAGAAGCTCAGGTTAAATTGGTTGCCTGTATTTCAGATTAATCCATCCATTAACGGGTAGGATCCTTGAGGAGGACTGAATTTGAAAGTTTAGTATAATTTCAGAGATAGAGTGCAAAGAGTCAGAGTCGTCCTCATGAGGTATGAGGACAGAGTCATTAATGGACTTTATTGTGTAATGAAAGGCCTTGATTTTGATTATGTGGTAAGTTTTTGTTTTTGGAGGTCTTATCAATGGGAGCTACCCACACGTAATTTAAATCAGATAATCTACTTTACAATCTGCATAGGTCCCGTTATCTAGCTTTCAAAGGTGTGGCCACGGTATAGGTTCCTGCACATGCAACACCTTATCTCCTGGAGTGGAAGGAGCGGAATTGTGCACTTTTGCTCATACACTCTGTTTCATCCTACTTTGAGCTATCTGTTAGGTTAGCCGTTGCCAACTCACGTGCACCTGCAACCTTGAAGACGTGGTTTAGATTGCTGAGCTTACGTCTTCTCCCATCCATCCTTCTTTGAGCTCCGAAGGAGGACCTCTCGTTACATGGTGCCAAAGACTGCCAAACGGACTATACCTGTAGACTCTTGCACCGTCTCCCGTACTGAGGAACAGCAAAAAGTAGAGATTCATCCCAATCTGTCGGAAAAGTGCATGCAAAAAACTTCTCATCATTGTTTTTTAATGTCTGGTGGATCTTTTCCAAGGTGCCTTGGGACGGAGGATGATAGGGCAGTGGATAAGTTGTGAATTATCCCTAACCTAGTAGTTAATACTTACTAAATGCTTTGGCAGTGAGTTATACCTTGATCACTTTGTATAGTTTTAGGGAATGCCAAAACAAGAAATGAATTTGTTAAAGCTTTGTGAATAGCTTTGTATTGATTACTTCGCATGGGATCGCTTCAGGATATCTGGTTACTTTATCATAATTGTAAATAAATACTGATTTCCAGATTTGACTTAGGTAGTGGACCTACACAATCTATAATTAAATCTGCAAAAGGATCTCCATAAGCAAGGTTGGGTTGGAGAGGTGCTTGTTTAATGGAATGTCCTGTTTTCAAACTTGCTGACATTCATCGGCTCAACACCTAATATGATTCTTAAATCTTTCTTTATTTTTGGACTATAAAATTCTTTTGTGATTTTATACAAGGTTTTTTTTTTTGTAATTCCTAAGTGACCTCTGGATGACGTATTATGAGCTATATTTAATATCTGAGGTCCCTATACTGGTTTGTGAACTACTACCCTGTCGTATAATTGCCGGCCCTCTTTTCTTACCGTTCAGTTGCAAACCAATTAATATTTTAACTTCATACTTGACTGGATGACCCCAAAGAGGATTTACCATGGCTGCCTGAAAAGCGAATTTTTAAGAAGGGTCCTTTCGTTGTTCATCCCGAAGGACAGTCCCTCGGGAATGGAAACAGAGGACCATCAGGCAATCCTGCTACTGGGAATAGGAAGGCTTGAATCCGGGGGTCTGTTCACTTGATTACGAGACTCCGGCCGGTGTGTCGCATAAAACAACGTGGCCTATTCCGAGATCGGAGTCGTCCAAGTCGTCCAAGGATAGGTAACATTCTCCCAGACAACCCTTGGGATTGTTGCCGAGTTATGGGGGCCAACATGGAGGGGCATTAATCATTATAGGTTCAGGACACGAAGTAACATAGTAATGTTATTACCCAGTAATAACATGGCATTTTTCATGGGAATCCTTTGAGGATTACCTACCAGTCAAGTACCCAGTGTAATATTGCACTGTACATAATTTTATGCAAAGGATACTGAATATATAGTCCTCATGGTTCCAATAAAACTGAGGAATTCAAGGAAGTATTCTCTGAAAGAGGGTAATATTCCTTCTCTGTCAAGGTGAGCTATATGTCTCCAGTATTCTAAAGGTATTTACTTTAGTTGGTTCTGAGTTTTCCTGAGGGAAATAAGACTTTCGCAATAATAAGGGCCATACCTTTTTCTACTTCTACTAGGGGGACATGTTACTAGGGATATTAGAGATTTCCCGATGGGTTGAGGTTTTTGGGGGCAGTTGGAAATGATGTGACCTACTTTATTGCACCTGAAGAAGACGACAGGCTTGCCCTTTACTCTCTGATGACGTTGCAAGTGGTGTCGTTCTGGCTGGTGCCTCATGGATATTGTTGTCGGAGAATGCTCCATAAGTAGTTTGCCCTCCGCAGGGGACCATATGTGGAGAAGCGTGGTCACCAGGTGACTTGGTTGGATTGTCGTAGAACGCACTATCCTCCGGCTGGCATTCATTCTCCAATGTTGTCGATCTCTGCTCACAGCCAGACTGTTGAATTGTGTGTAGGGTACTACCACCTCCCCCCCCACTCCAGCCATGATGGACGCCGAGGGTATTGGTCAGCAGGGGACCGAGGGAGTTTACGCCGGGCTTGATGCCAATACAGGGAAAGCACGACTTGGATGGGGGGGCGGTCTTTCTTTGTTTAAGTCACGATCCTCTGCAAGAAAGCACGAAACTCTCCCCCCCCGCGCCTCCACAGACTACAGCAGGTTATCAATAAGAATAAGCTTGCACCAGATCCTCAAAAGTTAGAGAACACCACTCGCTTTATACCAGATGGTAAAGCTTTGGTTTTGCTGTCTTCACAAAGTCCACCAGGGGATTGACCAAGCTGCCGCTGTTCAATTGAAGGTCTTACGATATTTAGCTGTGGATACATGTTTATGCTCCCAACACATGTGGTCTTCATACTTATTAATCAGAGAATTCAGCGTCAGTTAATACGACGTAAATTCTGTGCTTCCCAATAATGGCTGTATGAACCAACGCTGCCCAGTGCTGTTCCGGCCACCTCAAGGCTGAGCCTGATTTTCGAAAAGCTTTCGAAAAATTGCTCTGGTTCGGCCTCATTGAAGCGGGGAACAAGCCTGTACTGCTTTTTTGTAAACTGAAATGTTTACAGAATGCGAAAACTGCCTCATTTCTCTTTCCTATCAAATTCTTCCTGCGAATGCTCTTGTTCCTAGTTTTGCTTCCAGGCCGTGATTTTTGCCAGCTCAAGTGCCAACGACGCTGATTCACCTCGAGACAACCAAGCTGCTCACCATACTGGACCATTTTGCTCCGTAGGTGTATCATCTTCCTCTGCGAGGAGAACATAAGAGTTTTTTTCCCTAGCTCCCGTTAGAGGGAGGAGGTTTGATGTGGCCATCTCTTCTTCAATAAGTATGTCAGCAATAAAAGTGAACGCAGTTGCGCAGCTGTGAGAGTGCGTTTATAGGAATGCCAATGGAACGAAAAGCAATTTGCAACAAACGCTGTAGGGGACAATTTTAGGTAGGTTATGCAAAGTATATGCCGACACCAGGCCGTCGACTCGTTAGGTGGATAAGTTATTCGTATGCCACAGTCGATTACCCAACGTAACACGTTAATTTGCAGAACACGCTTAGCTATGCACAGTAGATTGCAGAATACGCATACAAGCAAAGCCGACTGCACACAAGATTGACCGTAGCGAAGCGAGCACACTGAACAAGCTAGTAGCGAGCTGTTGAAGACAACTAGCAAGGATGATCATAAGCAACTGACACGCAAAATTTGGGAAAGCGAAGCGAAACAGCAAGCTAAACAATGTTCCTGCTACAAGCTTCACCCTAAGCTCAACCGTTTCTCTAGTCCAGCTCTCGGACAGGTACCATATTACAACCTAGGATTTCAAATGGCTCTGTTATCCAGGTGTCTTCTAATGGGAGCAAATAAACACAGTTGAAAGTTTAGACTTATATTATCCTTCACCAATTTAACAGCAATTATGTACACTTATGTACAGTGATAAATATGGTGCACTCCTCGGTAAGCAAGGCCAAGAAATAGAAGCCACAAGGATAGCAGACCGTGCTTAACAGCTCTATAGAATGGGAATGAAAGGGGAGACAGGAGGCGGTATCCACAATAACCTCTGCGATTGTCAATCACCTTCTTATAGCTAGAACTGCGTCACTAGTTGAAACGATGGGGCCCCATCATCAAACTTTAGCAACTGGTTCGTGGTGGGGGGAGATGCTTGTAAAATGAGGGTGTGTCCATGCGCCGAATAAAGGTTACGTACTCTTTGCATGCCACAGATGGTAGTGAAGCAATACCCATGAACAACAAAATACCTATGAACCTCAAGATCTCTTCAGAATCTGTTGAAAAAGTACTATTTACGTCTTTTTGCCTTGCATACAAATTTGTTTGATATGCTATGTTATCTATCATGGCTGGAGTAATGAACATACGAAAATACTCATATGGAGACCTAATTGCAAGAGGCTTTTCATGTTCATATGCCGGCAAAGGATCATTTTGAATGTCATCTACGGTCCACTGAGATGAAACTTGAAGAGCAATATTCTCATGGATCTCTTCCTCATCCGGGTATTCCTCAATCCTAAAAGTCTTCTTTTTCCTCATTACTTTCTGCTTTTGGCTGGCCCTTTCTTTCCTTTCTTCCTCCTCATCATCACTTGACATCTCTGCATCCTGTGCATCCAGTGGCAATATTCATCACCACTATCCAGCAATTCTGGTTGTCTACCTCTGTTCCGAGTCACTGTCTTCAGAAACGCAGACATACCTCGACCTGCTGGTCGACTGCTCCCCATAAAACAGCCTCTCATGGAACTGGAAGGACAATAGAAACTCCTGTATAAATCCAGACCACACAGAGTTCATATATGCAATTGAAATTTTTTTATAAATATTTATTTGACTATAATTGGACATTCCCGGAAACTCGCGCAAGACCGAAAGAATCGGACTAAAATGCTTGCACTTTTTTCAACTGCATGCTACACTCATATTATGCTTCACACGGACTTTAGGTATATATCAAAATATGCCTAAACTATTCATGTAAGCACTAAACACAACAATCAGTACTTACCGACATTGTAGAATGTATAATCCAAGAGTAGATTAGTAAGGGTGGAGGGAAAAATGCGTGTGTGTTCGAAGCCAAGCCACCAGTGTTTATATTTTGATCTCTCAACCAATGGGAAGGCGGCAGAAGCGAACTGTACTTAGCTGAAGAGACTCAGGGAAGGCTTGTGATTGGTTGGAACTAAAGAACGGGAAGCTGGTCGCGCGGGGCGCAAAGTATGACACGCGCCAAAAACACGTAATTAATACCGAATTTTTTCGGCCAAGCTCGACAAAGGGTTAACCCTTTGTCGAGCTTGGATATGGTGTTGGTCCAGATGTGGTCTAGTAGGGAAACACTAGTCTCTGTAACTCTTGTAGGTTTTGTTACTGTTGGTAGCAACATGTAGTTGCTCAGTGTTTGTGAATTCAGCAACGTGTGGGTCCTGGTCTTGTAGGAGATTTATATGAAGTCACCTGAGAGTAGTAAGTGATCTTTGTTCATGCATGCATCAGTTATCATACTTCCTAGGTTTTCACTAAAACGGCTAATATTTGACTGTGGTACTCTGTAGATGTTTATCACTGTGAGAGGTTTTTGTAGATATTTGGATTTGAATTTAGCTATTATATATTCCCCATGTTCATCCCTTGTGCAAGTATTAGTGATACATTCTAGTTGGTCTGAGTAGTATATAGCTGTGCCACCCCCTTGTTGATCTGGCCTACAGTTGTGTATGGCTGTGTAACCAGGAATGGCATAGACATCTGTAGTGTCAGGTATAAGATAAAGTAAATGTTCTAAAGCTATAAAATAGCACCTGAATTATTTTAACAAATGTAAAAATATGAGCTAAAGTAGCTCTTTAAAGCTAAAATAAATGAGACAATATAAAAGGTACTAAAATAATTTGTGGTGAACAAATAAATTGGTAATCAAATAAATGAATATAATGGCAAAATAATGAACTTATTACACTTTAGCACCTGAGAATAGCACCTTGATTATTTTAACAATTGTGAATATATGAACTCTGGTTGTTATATAAGCTAAAATAAAGGAGAAAAATATATAAGGGACTAAATTAAGTAATGGTAAACAAAGTTAAATTGACAGATAGTTACTAAGATATAATATTGATTTGGGAGTAAGATCGGACTTGAGTCCTGGAGATGGGAAGTACAGTGCCTGCACTCTGAAGGAGGGGTGTTAATGTTGCAGTTTAAAAACTGTAGTGTAAAGCACCCTTCTGGTAAGACAGTGATGGAGTGAATGATGATGAAAGTTTTCTTTTTTGGGCTACCCTGCCTTGGTGGGAATCGGCCAGTGTGATAATAAAATAATAAAAAATCTGATTTGTTATATATAGTAAGTTGAGCAATTTATTGTACTTTACAAAGTAATAAAAAAAGTATGAGGTAGTTGGTACTAGTTACCAAAAGATAGTTTAGGGCCTTGAACAATAATATAATTGAAATATTCATTAATTGCACACACAATACAGTCACTAAGATATGAAAATAATCTAAGAGTAGGATTTGCCTTATAGCATAAAGTTTGAGCAATGTTTGAGTAATGTACCTGCCCTTGAAACAGGTAGGACACCGAGGCAGCCGCTGGGACGTACCTCTGTGGTTTTGTATATGGCACAAAACTACCTGCTTGGCTGAGATAGTTGTAGCTGGGTGGGTGACGTGCGAGTGTTGTCACCAATTTAGAGATCCTACTGGTATGCTCTGAGAACGTATCTCTGAAGAACTGGTTGTTCTGTCTGTCAAGTTCCTTTTTCTTACAACACTAGCCCTCCTGATGTCCCCTTTTGTGGCAATAATTGCACCTGGTATTGCACAGGCAGTTGTCAGTGGTGTCCCCCCCTAGAGTGACAGCAAGAGCACTACCTAGGTGCCTAGGACAGTGGACTCCTATTTACTGCAACTCTTGTGTTTCGCTGCTGATTCAGCAGCTGATTTCTCTGTAGGTTCTGCTGCTGGTGAGCTTGATGATTATGTGCCTGGTGAGCATTTTCATGGGACTCACTCTATCTCTGTCTTTGTCATTATGTCTCTGTTTCTGTCTCCCTTTGTCTCTCATTTTTTTCCCCTTTTCCCCACCCCACCCACATGGCCGAATTTTGTTGGTTTGTGTGCGTGCTGGACAATTTTTGTGGTGCCCAAAGGTAAGAGTTGCTCTGGCTATTGTTAAAGTGTTCTTGGATGTTCCCAGAGGTTGATGCAGTGTGATGGCAGCGAATAAGTGTTTTGAGAGCATTCTTGTTGTCTGGGAGCTCCCATGAGCCCACATTGGCATTTTTGTGTGATTCCAAGGTAAGATCCTGAGGTTTTGTTAGCAGTTGGACTGTAAAGAATACTATTTATGCCAGGGGAAACAACATGGCTTACCAATATAATTATATGTCTGTGCAGCTGTTCTGCTGTTTTCCTGAAAACTTTTTTGTTGTTGGGGAATTTTGTGCACTGACATGCCTATTTATGTTGTTGTTCGCCATGATACCTTTGCAAAGATGTTGTCCCGAGTGATATTTCATACCCTATTCTATCAGGTTATCTTATGTATGATCACTGGAGGTAAGTTTTCCATTTTTATTATATATTACCTTGTACATATTGTAATAATAACCCTAGACATAAAATAACAGTGAATATTAAAAGACCAGTAATATATGCAGTAGGTGTTAAACCTGAGGAGCCTAGAAACAGTGTTTATGTACCTAAGCTATCTCTTGATTATAAGATTAATCAGTGAACAGTTAGATTATCATACTTTATCTGTCATTGATAGTGTCGTACGTCACCCAAACCTACTTCCCGTGTTCATAAGACTATTTACACATTCAATAATTGTCTGGTAATTTGAAGCAATTTGTTTTTTCTGATATATTTAATATATAGTCTTGGATTCTTGTGTAATATAAGGCTAGAAGGAATGTCATGGCTTACATGGTAAGCAGGATATTGCTACTCCCTTTAAGCAAGGTGCCTTATGGCTGGTGATGAGATCTTGATTCAAAAGGGTTTGGGGCTCACTCCTTTTCCTCATATCAAATTTTAATACTAAGGGTTTAGCATCTCTCAGTGAATTATTTAGCAATAATGGTTCTGTATGTTCAGTATTATCACTTATAATTAATGCAGAGCTTAGATACCACATTCCTTCATCTGAGGGGCCTCAGTGATGGTAAAGGGCTTTTGATTCAAGGAATGGAGTCATTTCCCTTTAGATCAGTCCTACTGTAATTTCCTCCCATTGTCTAGGAGCTGTGTGATTCCCTAAGGGTTTAGTCCTTCTCTCTAATTGCAATAATATAATTGTACACTGCATATGACAGTAGCTAATTCTGGTGGAAGGAGGCAAGTGTGTCTGTTAAATTTCATTTGATGGAAGCCATGAATGCATCTAGGTATTTTTGTTTTGACACATAGCATTTGAATCAATAGCTTAGAAAACTGACACAGCAACATCTTGTGATCTTGATGCACAGAAATATTGAGAGCTTGCCTAACCTGCATCAAAATAAAAAAAAAAAAAATTCTTTGTGTAGTATACAAACTGTTGTTTACATGTAATAAGCATTGTTAAGCTTAAAGAAGGCCACTAGCATGCATGAGCATTTTGGCCAGACTAATCTTAATGCTTACAGACTACATAAAACTAGACATGGGTTATGTAGTGGAAATTTTAATTCTGTATTATTACAAAAAAACTTGGTAGCAAAAATATTATAACTAGAAAACTTTATAGTAAAGAGGGAGCAGAGAGTATTACAATTAGTACAGTTTATAATAGTACAATTTTAAGTGCATATTAATATTTGAAACCGATTTAGCGATCCTAGTTAAATGGGATTTCTTGAGTAGTTTCGAAATGGTTCTATGATTTCAGGCTAATAAAGATTATAAGAGATGGTTAAAAACAGAAGTAGTTGGATGAGTTAGTTTTGTGTGGTATAGCAACTTACTTCCACATACTTCCAGTAGTGTGGTTTTTCACTGGTAACTTCACATACCACTACTCTACCTCATCTCCACAAATATGCTGCACTATTATCAAAACTGATTGACTGAACACAATGGCTCCTGGCTGAGGTACTGATTACCTCAGGCTCCTTCTCATCTTTTCCTGTTTCTCTGCATTGGACTGAAGCCACTGGTTGGCAAAATGTTTCTAGAATGAGGATTCCCAAGTGTTGCACAAGTGTTTTACTTCACCTAGTACTCCTAGAGCTTCTTGGTCTATAATGGAATATCTTATTTCAGGCTCTTTAAAGAAATCTGCAACTGGACGTTTACAGTTTTCTTGGCCTTTTTGTATCGGGCAACATCTATTGCAGTTCTAAAAACATTGGTATGTATTTCACTGTCTTGATTTAACTTTGGTAGAGTTAACGTTACAGTACATGTTTATTAAGTTTTTTTTACAAAAAAAACAATTGAATAAACAATATATTTTTTTTCAGTGAAATTTATATTTTTTGGGGCCAGGCTGTCACTGGTGCAAAAATTTCAGCAGAACATTCTTTATGTATATGGAAATATTTTGTGGTACCCAAAACCCTGCATGTAGCATATGAAGAGTAGTTTTAGGCATGGCCTTGTCTGATGTTGCTTCCTTTTAATGGTTGTGGTCTTATACTCTCAGGACTCTGGTATAATCCTAACTATTTATAGGGCAGTAAATTCAAATTTAAGTACAGTGGACCCCTGATTTGCGATATTAATCCGTTCCTGAGAGCGCATCGTAAACCAAAATTATCGCAAACCGAAACAATTTTCCCCATAAGAAATAATGGAAATCAAATTAATCCGTGCAAGACACCCAAAAGTATGAAACATTTTTTTTACCACGTGAAATATTAATTTTAATACACACAAACTGACACTTACCTTTATTAAAAAATAAAAGCACTAATGATGCAATAATAAAAATGCTAGATCTGCTTTACACAGCATTGGAAAATAAGGAATATCCACTAGGAATTTTTATTGACCTAAGAAAAGCTTTTGACACAGTAGACAACGGCATCTTACTCCACAAACTTGACCATTATGGTATAAGAGGCCATGCGCTTGCATATTTCAAATCTTACCTTACTAATAGGTATCAGTATGTCACCATTAAAGACACAGCATCAACAACACGGCCACTTGATACTGGAATTCTGCAGGGAAGTGTCCTTGGTCCCCTGCTCTTCCTCATATACATCAATGATCTTCCAAACGTATCGCAACACCTGAACCCCATTCTCTTTGCTGACGACACGACTTATGCCATCTCTCGCCCTAATCTTGCCACCCTCAACACCATTGTTAACGAGGAGCTGATCAAAATATCGACTTGGATGACAGCCAATAAACTTACGCTTAACACTGACAAAACCTACTATATTATGTTTGGTAGCAGAGCAGGAGTTGCACAAATTAACATTAAGATCGACAACACTCTAATTGCCAGACATAATGAGGGAAAATTCCTAGGCCTATACCTTGACAACAACCTGAATTTCAGCACCCATATCCAACACATTACCAAAAAAGTATCCAAAACGGTTTGGATCCTCTTCCTCTCCAAAATACGATACTACGTGCCGCAAAATGCCCTTCTCACACTATACCACTCGCTTATTTATCCATACTTTCACCTATGCTATTGTGCTTGGGATCAAACTGCAGCAACACACCTAAAGCCAATAATAACCCAACAAAAAGCCGCAGTAAGAATAATCACTAAATCCCATCCCTGGCAACACACCCCCCCACTCTTCATGGATCTAAACTTACTCCCTGTTCAATACATCCACACTTACTACTATGCAATCTACATCTACAGGACCTTAAATTCCAATATTAACCTTGGCCTAAAATGCTTTCTTGATAGTTGTGACAGAACCCACAGGCATAACACCAGACACAAACATCTCTGACATTCCCTGTGTCCGACTAAACCTTTACAAAAATTCAATGCATGTCAAAAGCCCTAAAATCTGGAACACCCTACCTGAAAACTCTAGAACTGCAGACACATTCATCACCATCAAAACTACCATTAGAAAACATCTTATCTCCCTGATACACCCCGTCAGCTAATTACACGAAAACCACCTGGTGGTTCACACTTACACTCACTCACCCATTTGACCATAAACAGAAATATCAATCTCAATCTTAAAATAATGAATCCTAACTAGTCATAAGTTGGCCTGTGATACTCCAATACTGAAACTATGTATTGTGCCAAAACAAAAGCATTCACATTGCTAAACTCACAAACTAGTATTTAGTCACTTAGCCATAATACCAACTTACCTCATCATTTGTAATATTTTAAAGTTAAGAATTAATCTAAGTCTGCCCGAAATGCCTAGCCATGCTAGATGTTCTAGTGGCCCCCTCTGTAATTAGTATTTTATATATGTAAACCACACAATAACCAAATTCTGTAAACTCAGCATTGTAATCCTTATACAGAATAAACTTGGAATTTGAATTTGAATTGAAGATTCTGGTGATGATTGATGGGATGGGGAGGGGAGAGTGTTGATGGTGTTAGTGTTTAGAAGGGAAATCCCCTTCCATTAGGACTTGAGGTAGCAAGCCCTTTTTCCGGGGTTCCCTCCCTTCTTCTTTAATGCCACTAGGACCAGCTTGAGAGTCACGGGACCTCTGTCGCACAACAAATCTGCCCATAGAGCTCTGTACCCCCTGTTTTTTTTACGATTTGTCTAAAAGGGGCCCACAACGTTGTCATTGTAATAGTCACCAGTAGGGCTTGCAATAGCTGTGTTAGGGTGATTTTCATCAATAAAGGTTTGCAGTTCAACCCACTTTGCACACTTTTCCCTTTAATTTTTGAAGTAGGCACAATGGATTTCACAACTGGCATAGGCTTCTCGGGGTTTTGCCCCCAAAACCCTTCAAAATCTTCTTAATTTCCATACTAATTCTCACTCTTTTTACCACAGGATTGGCATTAGAAGCTTTTTGGGGGCCATGGTGACTTACTTTGCAGAAAACAAGCACCAAAAACACTGTGATAATATGGAATGTACCGAATGTATGCTTAGATGTTCACACTGGCTGGCTCGCTTGTAAACATGGTACGCACGGGCAGTTCAGGCCACATGTGGACCGTCTTGGATGAATCGCGTATACTGGTTTTTTTAACGCGAACCAAGGCAAAATTTTTGCGTTAAAATGTATTGTATACCGGATTTAACGTTTTACCGATGCCTTCGTATACCAGGGGTCCACTGTACTTCACTTCTTTATGCAGTGTACAGATTATAACGTGGTTCAAATTAATAAAATATTATTAGGTACAAAAAAGAAACTCGCTTGAATGAAGTGGGTTTTTTTTGTATGATTTTAATGAATGATTAGGGGAATACACAGTTACACCTACCATCCGACTTATGACCTGCTCGACATACGACCGCTTGACTTACGACCGTGTTTTTTATGCCAAATTTCTGGAATAAAAAAACTGTTTGTGCTGTTCACAGTGTTTATCTAAACCTTACAGTATAAAATACAGCACTGACAGCTAAAAAGTAAGTAAAAATGAAATACCAAAATAAAACAACAAAGTAAAGTCATTACAAAAAATGTGAAGTTTTATATTCAGCAGTAAGGTTCGACTTACGTCCATTTTGACTTACGACCGGTTGTTCGGAGCCAAGCTCGGTCGTAAGTCGGATGGTACCTGTAATAGTTTCCTTTCCTTTTACTATTTACTGGAGTTCTCTTTAAATCATTTTTAACACAGTAGGTTTCTATTTTCTATAGCTGAGCTCAAGACCTACCCAGCTGGGAGCTGCCAGTCACCATCCAGCATCTCTGCAGGTTGTATCACTTAGGCTAATGATAAGATTCACTGCCAGTGGGTACACCTGTATCTGTTGCTAAGGTTCACATTAAACTGAAAAAGTGGGATTGCTATTACCCTGTCCTTGTCTATCATTCCTTCATGATAAGTTAGACACATGTGCAACTCTTGGGTATACTTTGAGGAAACGTTTTCCCACACAGTGGCTTCATCAGTCCATACATAGGAGGAAACTTCAAGAACTGGAGTAGAACGAGGTAATCAGTCCCTCAGCCTTGAGTCCATGTGGTCAGTCCATCAATCTTGAATAGAATTACGGCATATGTGCGTAGAAGCGGCTTATAAACCGTAGGCAGGAGAGGTGCAGCAGTCGTTAGGTGGTGTCGCATTTGTCCAATGTATCGGTTCTCTGAGCCATTCATCTGCAATCCTGTCAGACACTGCAGCTTTTTGGGGATCTTAATATTTGGGAAAAATTCTTCACTTGCCTAACCCTTGGGCACGACCTACTTCCCCCATTGGACAAATTGACACCACCTACGACTGCTGCACCTTTCCTGCCTACGGTTTATAAGCTGCTTCTCCGCACATTTTCCTTTATTCTATTCAAGATTGAGGGACGACCACATCGACACAAGGTTGAGGGACTTGATTACCTCATTCTACTCCTGTTCTTCAAGTTTCTCCAAATGTATGGATGATGAAGCCACTGGTGGCAAAACGTTTCCTCAATAAAGTACCCAAGAGTTGCCAGGGTGTCTAATTTTTCAACGTGTCATTTTTCCTGAACCATTCATCTGCAATCATTCCTTCATCTCGCATACCTAGCTTCATCTCTAATACATCACTGTTTGTACTTTTTTATTGAATTATTTAACACCTCAGTATTTTAAAAAATGTGTATTCTTATTCTTATATAATTGTGTAATCATTAATTAACTTTTAAGGTTTGGCAAATTGCCTTGCATAACAAGAGGCTTACTGTAGTTATATTTTGCCAATCACCCAAATTGTACATTGTAATTATAAAGAAATTACTGTACTCCAATTTATAGAGATTGTTTACCATTTCAGGTGGGGCAGCCCGGTAAAATGGCTCAATGGTCACTTTGTGAATATAAAGCTAGATTTATTTCTTTGTGAAGGTTACAATGTTTTAATTATAATTTTGGTTTGATAAGTGCAAAGAAAGTCACTACCCTTGCCAGGGCTTTTCGGGCAGACTAATCTGAATACATAGTAACTACTTAAAACTAGACAAGATAATAGTGGTTCACTTTATTACAATCTTGTTTAATTTTTAGTACTAATATGTGGTAGTCAAGGTAGGGGTTTTATAAGAGTAATAATCTTGAAGTTGCACATAAATAAAAATTTTACAATTAATGGTTCAAGCAGTAATATTTCATGAATTGGCAGATATTTAAGACTAGAGGTCACATAATATAACAAATTAGAAGTTGTTTTGGTTGATTTGGTTAGTATTGTAAGTATCAGGGATCCTTTACTGGTTCTGGCAGTGAGTTCTAGATCTTTGGGCCCTTTATGTGCATTGCATTTTTGCATAGTGTGAGACTGACATGAGGGTTGTGATGAGTGGCCTTATTCCTTGTATTGTGACTACATTCTGTTGTAACTATCAAGGAGAAGTTTAAGTGGAGGGTTTAAAAGTGGAATTTCTGTTCTGCTATGTGTAGGCACAATATTATAAGTGCATGTCTCTTACATTTTTGCATGTTCAGGGTTTTGAAAATGGTGGGTGTGCTGTCTAGCACAGGAGCTGGTAATCATCTGCACAGCAGCTTTCTGTTGAGTTATTAAAGGTTGAGGTGGTCGGCTTTTGGTTGATCCCCAGGCACAAATACCGTAGGTGAGGTAAGGATATATTAAAGAGTGTCATTTGTGGTACATAGCATTGTATCATGAAAAGGATGCCTACTGGTTTGGAAATTTTCTTGGATATATGTTGGATGTGGGAATGAAATTTAACCCCTTGACTGTCGCAACTCCCAATCCTGAGGCGTTTTCCTGGGGTTGCAAAAATTTAAAAAAAAAAAAAATTATTTTTTCTTTATGAAATGATAGAGAATCTTTTCCCGATTGTAAAGACACCAAAAGAACGAAATTTGATGGAAAACTGACAGAATTACGCTCTCACAAATTTGGCTACCTTGGCGATATTTACAAATCAGTGATTTCGCCCACTTTGAGCCCTATTTTCGGCTAATTCCATTGTTCTATTCGACCAAACTCATAGCTATTTCTTTAGAACTCCATTTTTTCTATCAATTGAGTACAAGAAACTCCCCATTTATCGATTTAAAACTACCCAGTAACGTGGTCAGAAATTTGCAATTTGGCTAATTTCACGAAATTAAAAATATGACAATTTCAAAATAATCTGCAGAATGAACAATGCAGACATTCCTGGCTCTAAAATAACATTTTCTTTGTTCATCAGTCACATCTCAGGGCCCCTCTTACTTTGTATTTTGAATTTTTATTCAAAGAAAAAATAGAAGATTTACTGTTATGCAGACTACTGCAATACTATAATAATTGTACAAATAATGTCAACCCATTCAGGACTGCATATTAGAATGGCTAGTTGGACATTTATTGGACAATGACATCATTTGTTTACTTTTGAACATCGGCAAAAATCAAACATTTCCCCTACTTTGAGCTCCATTTCAAGGTTCTTTTTATAGTAAAACCAATCAAAATCACCTCTATTTCTATAATATGTTTTCCATTCTATCAAATGAGACCAAGAAAACGAGAGTACAGCACATAAACACTCCACGAAAATAGACCACAAATTCGGCATTTTAATTAAAAAATGGGCGGAGTTTTTTTTTTCTCATTATGCACTGCGTGCTGCAGGATTTTTTTTACATGGTGCACACTGACCACACAGACCCAATCTCTCACATGTGGGCCTACCAGCTTTCTCCTGCTTGATTTGAAGCCGCTAGAATTTCTGTGTATATGTACGTCAAAAACAGTGGCTCATAAGACGTATATATACGACCAAAACAGTCAAAGGGTTAACATTACTTTTACCTTTATTGAAGACTTTGTTGGTGTATGGAAGATGGCAAGTAGGGGAGAGGGAGGAGAGGTTCTCTACCACCATCACTACTACCCTCTACCACCATCACTACTACCCTCTACCACCATCACTACTACCCTCTACCACCATCACTACTACCCTCTACCACCATCACTACTACCCTCTACCACCATCACTACTACCCTCTACCACCATCACTACTACCCTCTACCACCATCACTGCTACCCTCTACCACCATCACTACTACCCTCTACCACCATCACTACTACCTCTACCACCATCACTACTACCTCTACCACCATCACTACTACCTCTACCACCATCACTACTACCTCTACCACCATCACTACTACCTCTACCACCATCACTACTACCTCTACCACCATCACTACTACCCTCTACCACCGTCACTACTACCCTCTACCACCGTCACTACCACCCTCTACCACCATCACTACCACCCTCTACCACCATCACTACCACCTCTACCACCATCACTACCACCCTCTAACCCATCACTACCACCCTCGACCACCATCACTACCACCCTCTACCACCATCACTACCACCCTCTACCACCATCACTACCACCCTCTACCACCATCACTACCACCCTCTACCTACCATCACTACCACCTTCTACCACCATCACTACACCCTCTACCACCATCACTACCACCCTCTACCACCATCACTACCACCCTCTACCACCATCACTACCACCCTCTACCGATGAGAAAGAAAGCCAGACTGACTCAGAACGCGTGGGATGGTTTGTGTGGGCGCAGGTGGACATGTTCGGTACGGCGGACCACTGTCAATTCGATGAAACCTGAGGTGATGAATGAAAACTGGGACAAAATTTGGACGAAAAAAGCAGTTGAAAACCGAATTCAGTGAAAACCAGGGCAAAAAAAAAAAAAAACAGAGGTTCCACTGTACATACTGTTGTCTGTCGTTAAGATAAGATTCTAGGTAATCAAGGGAATGCCCTCTGATGCCATAATGATTTAGTTTTAGGTGCAGGAGATTGTGGTCCACTGTATCAAATGCTTTTCATAGGCCAATGAAGAACATCAGAGGCTATACATTTTTATCGAGGGCTGTATATATTAGTTCAATCATTTGTATAATAGCATTATTCCTACTTTTTTTTGGTCTAAACCCAAAATAGCATGGGTTAAGTATGTTGTTGGATATAAGGTAGGAGTAAAGTCATTTGTGTATTACATGTATTTTTTTGAATATTTTAAAAAGTAAGGGCAAGTTTTTTATTGGTCTGTAGTTGTTCAAGTCAGTTGGATCACCTCCTTTGAGGATCGGGGTAACCCTTGCTGTCTTGAGTATAGATGGGAAGGTTGAGGACACTACAGATTTGTTAAATATTGTTGCAGTAATGGGTGACAGCACATATGCAGCTTTTTTATTTATAAATGGTGGCATATTATCTAGATCTCCTGCTTTGTTTTATTAATGATTTAATGATGAGTGAGACCAGTAGAATTAGTTGGAGCTAAATATACAGTGGACCCCCGGTATTCGATATTAATCCGTTCCTGAGAGCTCATCGAATACCGATAATATCGAAAACCGAATCAATTTTCCTCATAAGAAATAATGGAAATCAAATTAATCCGTACAAGACACCCAAAAGTATGAAAAAAAAAAATTTTACTACATGAAATATTAAGTTTAATGCAATAGAATGATTACAATAACAATAAAATAATTGACACTTACCTTTAATGAAGATCTGGTGATGATTGATAGGATGGGAGGAGGGGAGAGGTGTTAGTGTTTAGAAGGGGAATCCCCTTTCATTAGGACTTGAGGTAGCAAGTCCTTTTCTGGGGTTAGTTCCCTTCTTCTTTTAATGCCACTAGGACCAGCTTGAGAGTCACTGGACCTCTGTTGCACAACAAATCTGTCCATAGAGCTCTGTACCTCCCGTTCCTTTGTGATTTGTCTAAAATGGGCCACAACATTGCCATTGTAATAGTCACCAGCATGGCTTGCAATAGCTGTGTTAGGGTGATTTTCATCCATAAAGGTTTGCACTTCAACCTACTGTGCACACATTTCCTTAATTTTTGAAGTAGACACAATGGATTCCACAACTGGCATAGGCTTCTCAGGGTTAGCCCCAAACCCTTCAAAATCTTTCTTAATTTCCATACTAATTCTCACCCTTTTTACCACAGGGTTGGCACTAGAAGCTTTCTTGGGGCCCATGGTGACTTATTTTGCAGAAACAAGCGCCAAACACAGTGATAATATGGATAATATGGAATGTACCGAATGTATCCTTAGATGCGCGCACACTGGCTGGCTTGTAAACACTGGCACACATGGGGCAGTTCTGGCCACACATGGACAGGTCTCGTATGAATCGTATCAAATACCGGATTTTCAATCGAATACCGAGGAAAATTTTTTGCGATATAATGCATCGAATACCGGATACTCTACAGTGGACCGGGGGTCCACTGTAGAGTATTTGGGTAGTTGCCAGTGAGGTATTCTTTCGGCTGGGTATTTGAGCTAGGAATTTTACTTGCTAGCTTTGATCCTACTGTAGAGAAGACATTAAATTTGTTGGCCGTGTCTATAGGCTGTATGTGAGGTTCATCTGATTTAGTTAAGTTTATATCTCCGTTTCCAGACGGTTTCCTAGAGCCCAAAATTTTGGAGAGGGTTTGCCAGGTATTTCATATCAACTTTTATATAAATAAATCTATTTTCGTATTACATTTGCTTTGATTTTCATATTAGTTTTGTGAGTATTGATGTGTATTGTTTAGCCAGTTCTTTAGTAATCAGGCCTAATCTGAACAGATTTTCAAGTTGGTGCTTTTTATCAATATATTTGAGGATACTATTTGTTAGGCATGGGCTATTTAGTCTCTTTTCAGTGATCTGCTTCATTCTGATCAGACATTGCTTGTTATAGAGGTTTAGGGTTTTATGTAAATAAGTTTTGACATCTTTGTCAATATTGTTGCTGTCAGCTAGCTCTCTCTGCCAATCAGTGTCACCTAGTGCTAATATGAAATTATTTACAGATGTCTCGTCATGCAGGCAAAATGAGATCTTTCTCGAGCCGTGAGGCAGTTACATAAGTTGGTTATGAAAGGTAGGGTAGTGATCTGTAGTGTTGTCTGTGAGTATACATGCTTGTAGTGGGGATATCGTGTTGGTCCAGATATGGTCAAATAATGAGGCACTTCGCTCAGAGATTCTTGTTGACTTAGTTATAGAAGGTAGCAGCAAGCCGTTTTTCATAGTGTTTGTGAAATCAACTACTGGAGGGTCAATTGTTTGGATGAGGTTCATGTTGAAGTCTGTAAGTATTGGGTGGTGTTTATTCAACTCTGACTCAGTTACCATGTTTCTAAGGTTACTACTAAAAATGTAAGTACATATTTGTCTGTGGTAGTCTGTAGACTGCTCCAACTGTTATAGGTTGCTTAAGGTTTTTTGATGTGAATTTAGCTATTATATATTCGCCATTGTCGTCCCTTGTGCAAGTAGATTTCATACATCCCAGTTCATCAGAGTAATAGATGGTAGTGCCTCCTGGTTGGTTAGCCTTGCAGTTATGTATGGTTGTGTAATCAGGTATGGTAAATATGTCTGTCAAATCTTGTATGAGCCAGGTTTCAGTAAAAATAATGAAAGTTGTAGACTGTAATGTTGTTGCTGGCACTGAGTAGTGTTTTAACCTGACTAGCAGTGTAGTAATGGCAATTACTGTTAACCCTTTCAGGGTCCGTCCCGTAGATCTACGGCTTCACGTTCAGGGTCCAAACCGTAGATCTATGCCAAAATTCGAGCGGCGTCAAATTTAGCACTAAAACGCTCATAGGCCTACATGTGAGGGAACGGGTCTGCGTGGTGGGTGTACACCATAAATAAAAATTCTAGGCGCCTACATAGCATTGTGGGAACGCCGGCTCTGTTACCTTTGTTCATCATGCCTCGTCGCAAGGCAGCTCTCGCTCCAAGGAAAATTTGGACTCTCCTCTTCCTATCTGATAGTTCTGACTCTGATGGAAGTGGAAATGAAGACGAATTCTTTGGCTTTGATCAGTTAGTGACCGAAAGGAATGACCAGGATATCGATAATAACACAGAAAACCCTGACAATCTTCAACCTTCTACCTCTGGTGTGGGCACTCCTCAGTCACGGTCAGTTGTACCTCATCATAAGAGAAAACTTATTTTTGCGTGGCCAGGCTTCTGACTTTAGTAATGATGATGATAGTGACGTGAATTGTGATTTTGTTGCTCTTGACGATCATTCGAGTAGTGATAGCGAGGAAACATATTCACCAGTGAAGCTTCGGTATGTACGCCGCCGCATGCGCTCGGGTAGTGTACCCTATGCAGTGCCCAGGGGACGGAGTACATCCCGGAGTACATCCTGTGACCCTACACCAGGAATAGACAGTGAAAGTGAGGATGATGTCACTACACTTGGCATGGATAGACCACAGGCATCAGTAGTTGGTGGTAGTGGTGATGGTAGTGCCATGGCCATGTGTGACTCACCAGCCCAGGCTGGGACCCACGCTGCTGACTCCTCAGTTCAAGGACAAAGCGGAGCGTCAGGCACCAGCCCACCACAACCACAACTACCCTCACAACCAGCCTATGATGTCCAGTATCCACCAGCAAACTGTATCTGGGATTGGCAGCAAAATCTCAGTTTTGTTCCCAAGCCCCACCACTTTGATGACTCTCAAAGTGGAATTCTACCTACTTGTCCCCTTGGAACCACGGCCAATGAACTGGAATTTTTTAAAATATTCTTTTGACCAGCCTTGATGGAAAACTATTGCCAGGGAAAGTAACAAGTACAGTGGTCCCTCGCTTTTCGTAGTTCTTGGCAATCGTAAATTTCGCCAATCATAGGGGTATTTTCGTATAAACATGGACTCGCTTTTCATAGGTTGACTCGTGAATAGTAGTTCGTCCGGGACGCGTACGCACGGTGTGAGCCGGGGAGGCCTCCCTACCCAGCCAGTCTGGCATTGTTTACCAGTGAGTGAAGGTCCCCTCAAGTGCTCCTATGAAATATTTCATAATATTCCACTCATTTTAGTGCTTGCAGGTACTAAATAAGCTACCATAGCTCCAAAAAAAGCTCCTAGTGCCAAGCCTGTGGTAAAGAAGGTGAGAAATATGTACAGTGACAAAGTCTTGGGTCATTTTAGGGAAGTGTTAGAGACGCCAGAAACAGAGCTCTCTCCACAGTTACTTTGCGAGACAGGACTAGAGTGACTCAAGGTGGTCCTAGTGGCATTAAGAAACAGAGAAGAGAAGCAACCCCAGAGAAGCAATTGGTACCTGAGGTGTTGCTGGAAGGGGATTCCCCTTCCAAACTGTAAACAATCCAATGTCTCTCCTCCTCCAGTCTCCCATACACTAAGAAGAATCTCCAATAAAGGTAAGTATTATGCTGTTAATGTTTTATTCATCATTTCCCATTGTATTGTTTATGTACTACATGTATATTTCATGTAAAAAAATTTTTTGTTTTAATACTTCTGGGTGTCAGGAACGGATTAATTGTATTTACATTATTTCTTATGGGGAAAATTGATTCGCAAATCGTAAATTTCGTTTATAGAAGCTCCTCCAGGAACGGATTAATTACGAAAAACGAGGGACCACTGTATTTTGAGTACACCATGGCAAATACGATCATATCACCACAGTCAAGACTACACCGGTGGAAAGAGATGACTGTTGCAGAAATGTATTTGCTTTTTGCAACAATAATGCTTATACCTCATGTCTATAAGCATAATATAAAAGCATACTGGTCCACAGATCGGCTAATTTCTACCCCGGTCTTCAGTGAAATCATCCCAGTGAACAGGTTTATCTTACTGTTATGTATGTTGCACTTCTCTGACAAAACCAGGCCTGACAGAAGTGACAGGTTATACAAGATTAGAAATGTTTTTATGTATCTCAAACAAAAGTTCAACATGTACTTCTATCCATTCAAGAATCTTGTAATTGACGAGTCTTTGATTTTGTTCATAGGTAGGCTGTCATTCAAGCAGTATATACCGAGCAAGAGGAAACGCTTTGGTAGTTAGTTTAATATGTTTATTATGCAGCCCATACCCATCCTGTGGGCGGTAGTCAAAAGATTACAGAGGTACATAATTGGTCCAGGGACAGGACTCCAAAGTTTTGATAGCTGAGCAAGTTACAGAGGTAATGAACTCACAATTTACAAAGGTAATGAACTCACAATTTACAAAGGTAATGAACTCCAGGTAGGTCTAGTCACAATCATGACAAGTTACAAAGGTAAAACTGTTTATTCTCTGTGACTGTGACAGTGGCCTAGTATTTGATATTGTTGTATACACTGGATGTAAAACATTGAAAGATACCAAGATGTTATTGGGTATCTCAGGTGACGTAGTGAGAAGCATGATGGCACCTTATCTTGGTAAGGGGCATGCATCATATACCGATAACTGGTACACAAGCCCTTTACTCAGTGATTTCTTGCGAGTGAACAAGACAGATGTGTGTGGCACAATGCGTTCTAATCATAAATATATGCCCAGGTACAATGCAGGTGCTCATGGTGATGACGTGCAGGTGTTTACTACCAATGACATCATGGCATTACGGTGGCATGACAAACGAGATGTCACATTGCTGACAACCATTCACCGTAACGAAATGCAAGACAGTGGCAAAGTTGATGGAGTGACTAATGAACATATTAAAAAACCAGTGACAGTGATTGATTATACACAAAACATGCGCTTGGTTGACAAATGTGACATACAGATTGGCTTTGTTGATTGTGTTCGTAAGAGTTATAAGTGGTACATGAAACTTTTCTTCCATCTCATGGACATTTAAATGCTCAATGCATATAATATGTACCAAATGAAGACTGGCAACAGACCACCGTATGGTGAATTTTGTTTGTCTGTTGTCAGACAACTCATAATGAAGTACCAGGTAACAACACCTGGTATACAACAAGGTCCTCGAATTCCTCAGAATATACCCAAGCGTTTGAGGAGGGAAGGTGATCATTTCATAATACAGCTTCCTACAACTAAGAAGAAATTTGCTCAGAAGAAATGCATTGTCTGTGCACAAACAAAACGACGGCAACAAAGACGCAAAGACACTCAGTTTATGTGTTAGGAATGTAAGGTGCATCTTTGTACGGTGCCTTGTTTCAAGGAGTTCCACAAGCTTCAGCAGTTCTAAAACCATGTCCAGTGATTGTAAATATGTAAATATATGATAGAACATTAGTATTATACAAGATTTGTGCATGTTTATTGTAATAAACAAAAGTGGTAAACAATAATATGATAATAACTTTAGTGCGGTTATTGTGTTCAATACAGTGAGTTTATATATATACATTATATACAGTATTGGTCTCTCAGGCCCCAAATGTTAGTAGGAAAAGAAAAAAATTAGAAAAGAAAAAAACTACAAAAAACGTTAAATAAAGTAATGTGCGTATGTGGAAATCGTCAATGTTGCCGCCACCCGGTCATTATGGGTAAACTTCTTGGCACTGTATCTCGGTAAGTACTGATCAGATTTTTTTTTTTGTCTTATTACCTTCACAAAAATGTACTCTTTAATTCTGTAAGAATTTTTTTTTTTTTTTTTTTTTTTTTTTTTTTCTCAAAATTTCTAGTGAGGATAGGAAAGAGACAGGTAAACATGCACCAACAGGGAATACAGTCACAGAAACCCAAGGCAAATGGAAACCAAGCCTGTGCACATACTATGCACTTGGTATCTGTAGGCATGGGAAATCTGGAAAAACACATGGGACGTGCAACTTTGACCACCCTAGAAAATGCCGTGCCCATATGACAACAGGAAAATGCAGACTCCCTTCCTGTAAGCTTTTTCACCCAGAAATGTGTCCCTCTTCAGTACAGGAAAGACTGTGCTATAACTTAAATTGCCAGGCACACCATCTAAAGGTAATAAAGCAAAAAGTACAAAATTTGATGGAAAATTGACGAAATTATGCTTTCGCGAATATTGATGTGTCAGCGATATTTATGCATTGGCGATTTTGCCGACTTTGACTCCCATTTTAGGCCAATTACCTTATTCCAGTCGACCAAATTCTTAGCTATTTCACTAGTATTACTTCTATTCTATCGACTGAGCACAAGAAATCGCCAACTCAACTGTTTCAATTACAAAATAAAGTGAATGGAAACTGGTAATTTTTGCCAATTTAGTGCAAAGTTCAAAATATTGCAATTTCAAAATAGAGTCCAGAATAAACAATGCAGGCATTCCTGGCACTAAAGTAACATTTCCTCTGTTCATTAGTTATGTTTTCAGGCTTTACAAATGAATTCCATTTTGATTTTTAATTCACAGAATGAATTTTTATTCAAACCAAAAAATAGAAGATTTACTGTCATGCAGTATTGTAATAATTGTATAAATAATATCAGCACATTTGTGAACATATATTAGACCGCCAGCTGGTGTGTATTAGACGTGTGAAGTCATTTGTTTACTCTTGAACATCGACAAAAATTTAACATTTCTGCTGCTTTGAGCTCAGTGTCAAGCCATTTTCAGTACTAAAACCAATCAAAATCATCTCTATTTCTGTAATATATCTTCCATTCTATCAACTAAGACTAAGAAATTGCAAATACAACTA
>NC_069404.1:4075446-4173751 GCF_026875155.1 Cherax quadricarinatus | reverse complement strand
ATTTTTGGGGGAACATCCCCTATTCATCAGGTTATCTTAGTTGATCACTGGGGTAAGTTTTCCATTTTTATTATATATTACCTTGTACATATTGTAATAATAACCCTAGACATAAAATAACAGTGAATATTAAAAGACCAGTAATATATGCAGTAGGTGTTAAACCTGAGGAGCCTAGAAACAGTGTTTATGTACCTAAGCTATCTCTTGATTATAAGATTAATCAGTGAACAGTTAGATTATCATACTTTATCTGTCATTGATAGTGTCGTACGTCACCCAAACCTACTTCCCGTGTTCATAAGACTATTTACACATTCAATAATTGTCTGGTAATTTGAAGCAATTTGTTCTTCTGTATATATTTAATATATAGTCTTGGATTCTTGTGTAATATAAGGCTAGAAGGAATGTCATGGCTTACATGGTAAGCAGGATATTGCTACTCCCTTTAAGCAAGGTGCCTTATGGCTGGTGATGAGATCTTGATTCAAAGGCTTGGAGCTACACTCCTTTTCCTCATATCAAATCTTATTACTATGGGTTTAGCATCTCTCAGTGAATATTTAGCAATAATGGTTCTGTATGTTCAGTATTATCACTTATAATTAATGCAGAGCTTAGATACCACATTCCTTCATCTGAGGGGCCTCAGTGATGGTAAAGGGCTTTTGATTCAAGGAATGGAGTCATTTCCCTTTAGATCAGTCCTACTGTAATTTCCTCCCATTGTCTAGGAGCTGTGTGATTCCCTAAGGGTTTAGTCCTTCTCTCTAATTGCAATAATATAATTGTACACTGCATATGACAGTAGCTAATTCTGGTGGAAGGAGGCAAGTGTGTCTGTTAAATTTCATTTGATGGAAGCCATGAATGCATCTAGGTATTTTTGTTTTGACACAGCATTTGAATCAATAGCTTAGAAAACTGACACAGCAACATCTTGTGATCTTGATGCACAGAAATATTGAGAGCTTGCCTAACCTGCATCAAAATAAAAAAAAAAAAAATTCTTTGTGTAGTATACAAACTGTTGTTTACATGTAATAAGCATTGTTAAGCTTAAAGAAGGCCACTAGCATGCATGAGCATTTTGGCCAGACTAATCTTAATGCTTACAGACTACATAAAACTAGACATGGTTATGTAGTGGAAATTTTAATTCTGTATTATTACAAAAAAACTTGGTAGCAAAAATATTATAACTAGAAAACTTTATAGTAAAGAGGGAGCAGAGAGTATTACAATTAGTACAGTTTATAATAGTACAATTTTAAGTGCATATTAATATTTGAAACCGATTTAGCGATCCTAGTTAAATGGGATTTCTTGAGTAGTTTCGAAATGGTTCTATGATTTCAGGCTAATAAAGATTATAAGAGATGGTTAAAAACAGAAGTAGTTGGATGAGTTAGTTTTGTGTGGTATAGCAACTTACTTCCACATACTTCCAGTAGTGTGGTTTTTCACTGGTAACTTCACATACCACTACTCTACCTCATCTCCACAAATATGCTGCACTATTATCAAAACTGATTGACTGAACACAATGGCTCCTGGCTGAGGTACTGATTACCTCAGGCTCCTTCTCATCTTTTCCTGTTTCTCTGCATTGGACTGAAGCCACTGGTTGGAAAAATGTTTCTAGAATGAGGATTCCCAAGTGTTGCACAAGTGTTTTACTTCACCTAGTACTCCTAGAGCTTCTTGGTCTATAATGGAATATCTTATTCAGGCTCTTTAAAGAAATCTGCAACTGGACGTTTACAGTTTTCTTGGCCTTTTGTATCGGGCAACATCTATTGCAGTTCTAAAAACATTGGTATGTATTTCACTGTCTTGATTTAACTTTGGTAGAGTTAACGTTACAGTACATGTTTTTTTAAGTTTTTTTACAAAAAAAACAATTGAATAAACAATATATTTTTTTTCAGTGAAATTTATATTTTTTTGGGGCCAGGCTGTCACTGGTGCAAAAATTTCAGCAGAACATTCTTTATGTATATGGAAATATTTTGTGGTACCCAAAACCCTGCATGTAGCATATGAAGAGTAGTTTTAGGCATGGCCTTGTCTGATGTTGCTTCCTTTTAATGGTTGTGGTCTTATACTCTCAGGACTCTGGTATAATCCTAACTATTTTATAGGGCAGTAAATTCAAATTTAAGTACAGTGGACCCCTGATTTGCGATATTAATCCGTTCCTGAGAGCTCATCGTAAACCAAAATTATCGCAAACCGAAACAATTTTCCCCATAAGAAATAATGGAAATCAAATTAATCCGTGCAAGACACCCAAAAGTATGAAACATTTTTTTTACCACGTGAAATATTAATTTTAATACACAACAAACTGACACTTACCCTTTTTTTAAAAAATAAAAGCACTAATGATGCAATAATAAAAATGCTAGATCTGCTTTACACAGCATTGGAAAATAAGGAATATCCACTAGGAATTTTTATTGACCTAAGAAAAGCTTTTGACACAGTAGACAACGGCATCCTACTCCACAAACTTGACCATTATGGTATAAGAGGCCATGCGCTTGCATATTTCAAATCTTACCTTACTAATAGGTATCAGTATGTCACCATTAAAGACACAGCATCAACAACACGGCCACTTGATACTGGAATTCTGCAGGGAAGTGTCCTTGGTCCCCTGCTCTTCCTCATATACATCAATGATCTTCCAAACGTATCGCAACACCTGAACCCCATTCTCTTTGCTGACGACACGACTTATGCCATCTCTCACCCTAATCTTGCCACCCTCAACACCATTGTTAACGAGGAGCTGATCAAAATATCGACTTGGATGACAGCCAATAAACTTACGCTTAACACTGACAAAACCTACTATATTATGTTTGGTAGCAGAGCAGGAGTTGCGCAAATTAACATTAAGATCGACAACACTCTAATTGCCAGACATAATGAGGGAAAATTCCTAGGCCTATACCTTGACAACAACCTGAATTTCAGCACCCATATCCAACACATTACCAAAAAAGTATCCAAAACGGTTTGGATCCTCTTCCTCTCCAAAATACGATACTACGTGCCGCAAAATGCCCTTCTCACACTATACCACTCGCTTATTTATCCATACTTCACCTATGCTATTGTGCTTGGGGATCAACTGCAGCAACACACCTAAAGCCAATAATAACCCAACAAAAAGCCGCAGTAAGAATAATCACTAAATCCCATCCCTGGCAACACACCCCCCCACTCTTCATGGATCTAAACTTACTCCCTGTTCAATACATCCACACTTACTACTATGCAATCTACATCTACAGGACCTTAAATTCCAATATTAACCTTGGCCTAAAATGCTTTCTTGATAGTTGTGACAGAACCCACAGGCATAACACCAGACACAAACATCTCTGACATTCCCTGTGTCCGACTAAACCTTTACAAAAATTCAATGCATGTCAAAAGCCCTAAAATCTGGAACACCCTACCTGAAAACTCTAGAACTGCAGACACATTCATCACCATCAAAACTACCATTAGAAAACATCTTATCTCCCTGATACACCCCGTCAGCTAATTACACGAAAACCACCTGGTGGTTCACACTTACACTCACTCACCCATTTGACCATAAACAGAAATATCAATCTCAATCTTAAAATAATGAATCCTAACTAGTCATAAGTTGGCCTGTGATACTCCAATACTGAAACTATGTATTGTGCCAAAACAAAAGCATTCACATTGCTAAACTCACAAACTAGTATTTAGTCACTTAGCCATAATACCAACTTACCTCATCATTTGTAATATTTTAAAGTTAAGAATTAATCTAAGTCTGCCCGAAATGCCTAGCCATGCTAGATGTTCTAGTGGCCCCCTCTGTAATTAGTATTTTACTATATGTAAACCACACAATAACCAAATTCTGTAAACTCAGCATTGTAATCCTTATACAGAATGAACTTGGAATTTGAATTTGAATTGAAGATCTGGTGATGATTGATGGGATGGGAGGAGGGGAGAGTGTTGATGGTGTTAGTGTTTAGAAGGGGAATCCCCTTCCATTAGGACTTGAGGTAGCAAGTCCTTTTCCGGGTTACCTCCCTTCTTCTTTTAATGCCACTAGGACCAGCTTGAGAGTCACTGGACCTCTGTCGCACAACAAATCTGTCCATAGAGCTCTGTACCTCCTGTTCTTTTACGATTTGTCTAAAATGGGCCACAACGTTGTCATTGTAATAGTCACCAGTACGGCTTGCAATAGCTGTGTTAGGGTGATTTTCATCCATAAAGGTTTGCAGTTCAACCCACTTTGCACACATTTCCTTAATTTTTGAAGTAGGCACAATGGATTTCACAACTGGCATAGGCTTCTCAGGGTTAGCCCCCAAACCCTTCAAAATCTTTCTTAATTTCCATACTAATTCTCACTCTTTTTACCACAGGATTGGCATTAGAAGCTTTCTTGGGGCCCATGGTGACTTACTTTGCAGAAACAAGCACCAAAAACACTGTGATAATATGGAATGTACCGAATGTATGCTTAGATGCTAGCACACTGGCTGGCTCGCTTGTAAACACTGGTACGCACTGGGCAGTTCAGGCCACATGTGGACGCGTCTTGGATGAATCGCGTATACCGGTTTTTTTAACGCGAACCAAGGCAAAATTTTTGCGTTAAAATGTATTGTATACCGGATTTAACGTATACCGATGCCTTCGTATACCAGGGGTCCACTGTACTTCACTTCTTTTATGCAGTGTACAGATTATAACGTGGTTCAAATGTAATAAAATATTATTAGGTACAAAAAGAAACTCGCTTGAATGAAGTGGGTTTCTTTGTATGAGTTTTAATGAATGATTAGGAATACACAAGTACACCTACCATCCGACTTATGACCTGCTCGACATACGACCGCTTGACTTACGACCGTGTTTTTTATGCCAAATTTCTGGGAAATAAAAAACTGTTTGTGCTGTACACAGTGTTTATCCTAAACCTTACAGTATAAAATACAGCACTGACAGCATAAAAAGTAAAGTAAAAAATGAAATACCAAAATAAAACAACAAAGTAAAGTCATTACAAAAATGTGAAGTTGATATTCAGCAGTAAGGTTCGACTTACGTCCATTTTGACTTACGACCGGTTGTTCGGAGCCAAGCTCGGTCGTAAGTCGGATGGTACCTGTAATAGTTTCCTTTCCTTTTACTAGTACTGGAGTTCTCTTTATCATTTTTAACACAGTAGGTTTCTATTTTCTATAGCTGAGCTCAAGACCTACCCAGCTGGGAGCTGCCAGTCACCATCCAGCATCTCTGCAGGTTGTATCACTTAGGCTAATGATAAGATTCACTGCCAGTGGGTACACCTGTATCTGTTGCTAAGGTTCACATTAAACTGGAAAAAGTGGGATTGCTATTACCCTGTCCTTGTCTATCATTCCTTCATGATAAGTTAGACACATGTGCAACTCTTGGGTATCTTTGAGGAAACGTTTTGCCACACAGTGGCTTCATCAGTCCATACATAGGAGAAACTTCAAGAACTGGAGTAGAACGAGGTAATCAGTCCCTCAGCCTTGAGTCCATGTGGTCAGTCCATCAATCTTGAATAGAATACGGCATATGTGCGTAGAAGCGGCTTATAAACCGTAGGCAGGAGAGGTGCAGCAGTCGTAGGTGGTGTCGCATTTGTCCAATGTATCGGTTCTCTGAGCCATTCATCTGCAATCCTGTCAGACACTGCAGCTTCTTGGGATCTTAATACTTGGAAATTCTTCACTTGCCTAACCCTTGGGCACGACCTACTTCCACATTGGACAAATGTGACACCACCTACGACTGCTGCACCTCTCCTGCCTACGGTTTATAAGCTGCTTCTCCGCACATATGCCGTATTCTATTCAAGATTGATGGACTGACCACATCGACACAAGGTTGAGGGACTTGATTACCTCATTCTACTCCTGTTCTTCAAGTTTCTCCTATGTATGGACTGATGAAGCCACTGTGTGGCAAAACGTTTCCTCAATAAAGATACCCAAGAGTTGCACATGTGTCTAATTTTTCAACGTGTCAGTTCTCTGAACCATTCATCTGCAATCATTCCTTCATCTCGCATACCTAGCTTCATCTCTAATACATCACTGTTTGTACTTTTTTATTGAATTACTAAACACCTCCAGTATTTTAAAAACTGTGTATTCTTATTCTTATATAATTGTGTAATCATAATTAACTTTTAAGGATGGCAAATATGCCTTGCATAACAAGAGGCTTACTGTAGTTATATATGCCAATCACCCAAATTGTACATTGTAATTATAAAGTATACTGTACTCCAATTTATAGAGATTGTTTACCATTTCAGGTGGGGCAGCCCCGGTAAAATGGCTCATGGTCACTTTGTGAATATAAAGCTAGATTTATTTCTTTGTGAAGGTTACAATGTGTAATTATAATTTTGGTTTGCTAAGTGCAAAGAAAGTCACTATCTTGCCAGGGCATTTCGGGCAGACTAATCTGAATATATAGTAACTACTTAAAACTAGACAAGATAATAGTGGTTCACTTTATTACAATCTTGTTTAATCTTAATACTAATATGTGGTAGTCAAGGTAGAGGTTTATAAGAGTAATAATCTTGAAGTTGCACATAATAAAAACTTAATTAATGGTTCAAGCAGTAATATTTCATGAATTGTCAGATATTTAAGACTAGAGGTCACATAATATAACTAATTAGAAGTTGTTTTGGTTGATTTGGTTAGTATTGTAAGTATCAGGGGATCCTTTACTGGTTCTGGCAGTGAGTTCCAGATCTTTGGGCCCTTTATGTGCATTGCATTTTTGCATAGTGTGAGACTGACATGAGGGTTGTGATGAGTGCCTTATTCCTTGTATTGTGACTACATTCTGTTGTAACTATCAAGGAGAAGTTTAAGTGGAGGGTTTATAGTGGAATTTACTGTTCTGCATATGTAGTAGGCACAATATTATAAGTGCATGTCTCTTACATTTAGCATGTTCAGGCTTTTGAAAAACGGTGGGTGTGCTGTCTAGCACAGGAGCTGGTAATCATCTGCACAGCAGCTTTCTGTTGAGTTATTAAAGGTTGAAGGTGGTCGGCTGTGGTTGATCCCCAGGCACAAATACCGTAGGTGAGGTAAGGATATATTAAAGAGTGTCATTTGTGGTACATAGCATTGTATCATGGAAAGGATGCAAAGGATGCCTACTGGTTTGGAAATTTTCTTGGATATATGTTGGATGTGGGAATGAAATTTAACCCCTTGACTGTCGCAACTCCCAATCCTGAGGCGTTTCCTGGTGTTGCAAAATTTAAAAAAAAAAAATTATTTTTTCTTATGAAATGATAGAGAATCTTTTCCCGATTGTAATGACACCAAAAGAACGAAATTTGATGGAAAACTGACAGAATTACGCTCTCGCAAATTTGGCGACCTTGGCGATATTTACAAATCAGTGATTTCGCCCACTTTGAGCCCTATTTTCGGCTAATTCCATTGTTCTATTCGACCAAACTCATAGCTATTTCTTTAGAACTCCATTTTTTCTATCAATTGAGTACAAGAAACTGCCCATTTATCGATTTCAACTACCCAGTAACGTGGTCAGAAATTTGCAATTTGGCTAATTTCACGAAAATTAAAAAATATGACAATTTGAAAATAATCTGCAGAATGAACAATGCAGACATTCCTGGTTCTAAAATAACATTTTCTTTGTTCATCAGTCACATCTCAGGGTCCCTCTTACTTTGTATTTTGAATTTTTATTCAAAGAAAAAATAGAAGATTTACTGTTATGCAGACTACTGCAATACTATAATAATTGTACAAATAATGTCAACCCATTCATTACTGCATATTAGAATGGCTAGTTGGACATTTATTGGACAATGACATCATTTGTTTACTTTTGAACCTCGGCAAAAATCAAACATTTCCCCTACTTTGAGCTCCATTTCAAGGTTCTTTTTATAGTAAAACCAATCAAAATCACCTCTATTTCTATAATATGTTTTCCATTCTATCAAATGAGACCAAGAAAACGAGAGTACAGCCATAAACACTCCACGAAAATAGACCACAAATTCGGCATTTTAATTAAAAAAATGGTCGGAGTTTTTTTTTTCTCATTATGCACTGCGTGCTGCAGGATTTTTTTTATATGGTGCACACTGACCACACAGACCCAATCTCTCACATGTGGGCCTACCAGCTTTCTCCTGCTTGATTTGAAGCCGCTAGAATTTCTGTGTATATGTACGTCAAAAACAGTGGCTCATAAGACGTATATATACGACCAAAACAGTCAAAGGGTTAACATCACTTTTACCTTTATTGAAGACTTTGTTGGTGTATGGAAGATGGCAAGTAGGGGAGAGGGAGGAGAGGTTCTCTACCACCATCACTACTACCCTCTACCACCATCACTACTACCCTCTACCACCATCACTACTACCCTCTACCACCATCACTACTACCCTCTACCACCATCACTAATACCCTCTACCACCATCACTACTACCCTCTACCACCATCACTACTACCCTTACCACCATCACTACTACCCTCTACCACCATCACTACTACCCTCTACCACCATCACTACCACCCTCTACCACCATCACTACCACCCTCTACCACCATCACTACCACCCTCTACCACCATCACTACCACCCTCTACCACCATCACAACCACCCTCTACCACCATCACTACCACCCTCTACCACCATCACAACCACCCTCTACCACCATCACTACCACCCTCTACCGATGAGAAAGAAAGCCAGACTGACTCAGAACGCGTGGGATGGTTTGTGTGGGCGCAGGTGGACATGTTCGGTACGGCGGACCACTGTCAATTCGATGAAACCTGAGGTGATGAATGAAAACTGGGACAAAATTTGGACGAAAAAAGTAGTTGAAAACCGAATTCAGTGAAAACCAGGGCAAAAAAAAAAAAACAGAGGTTCCACTGTACATACTGTTGTCTGTCGTTAAGATAAGATTCTAGGTAATCAAGGGAATGCCCTCTGATGCCATAATGATTTAGTTTTAGGTGCAGGAGATTGTGGTCCACTCTATCAAATGCTTTTCATAGGCCAATGAAGAACATCAGAGGCTATACATTTTTATCGAGGGCTGTATATATTAGTTCAATCATTTGTATAATAGCATTATTCCTACTTTTTTTTGGTCTAAACCCAAAATAGCATGGGTTAAGTATGTTGTTGGATATAAGGTAGGAGTAAAGTCATTTGTGTATTACATGTATTTTTTTTGAATATTTTAAAAAGTAAGGGAAGTTTTTTATTGGTCTATAGTTGTTCAAGTCAGTTGGATCACCTCCTTTGAGGATCGGGGTAACCCTTGCTGTCTTGAGTATAGATGGGAAGGTTGAGGACACTACAGATTTGTTAAATATTGTTGCAGTAATGGGTGACAGCACATATGCAGCTTTTTTATTTATAAATGGTGGCATGTTATCTAGATCTCCTGCTTTGTTTTATTAATGATTTAATGATGAGTGAGACCAGTAGAATTAGTTGGAGCTAAATATACAGTGGACCCCCGGTATTCAATATTAATCCGTTCCTGAGAGCTCATCGAATACCGATAATATCGAAAACCGAATCAATTTTCCTCATAAGAAATAATGGAAATCAAATTAATCCATGCAAGACACCCAAAAGTATGAAAAAAAAATATTTTACTACATGAAATATTAAGTTTAATGCAATAGAATGATTACAATAACAATAAAATAATTGACACTTACCTTTAATGAAGATCTGGTGATGATTGATAGGATGGGAGGAGGGGAGAGGTGTTAGTGTTTAGAAGGGGAATCCCCTTTCATTAGGACTTGAGGTAGCAAGTCCTTTTCTGGGGTTAGTTCCCTTCTTCTTTTAATGCCACTAGGACCAGCTTGAGAGTCACTGGACCTCTGTCGCACAACAAATCTGTCCATAGAGCTCTGTACCTCCCATTCCTTTGCGATTTGTCTAAAATGGGCCACAACATTGCCATTGTAATAGTCACCAGCATGGCTTGCAATAGCTGTGTTAGGGTGATTTTCATCCATAAAGGTTTGCACTTCAACCTACTGTGCACACATTTCCTTAATTTTTGAAGTAGACACAATGGATTCCACAACTGGCATAGGCTTCTCAGGGTTAGCCCCAAACCCTTCAAAATCTTTCTTAATTTCCATACTAATTCTCACTCTTTTTACCACAGGGTTGGCACTAGAAGCTTTCTTGGGGCCCCATGGTGACTTATTTTGCAGAAACAAGCGCCAAACACAGTGATAATATGGATAATATGGAATGTACCGAATGTATCCTTAGATGCACGCACACTGGCTGGCTTGTAAACACTGGCACACATGGGGCAGTTCTGGCCACACATGGACAGGTCTCGTATGAATCGTATCAAATACCGGATTTTCAATCGAATACCGAGGAAAATTTTTTGCGATATAATGCATCGAATACCGGATACTCTACAGTGGACCGGGGGTCCACTGTAGAGTATTTGGGTAGTTGCCAGTGAGGTAGTCTTTCGGCTGGGTATTTGAGCTAGGAATTTTACTTGCTAGCTTTGATCCTACTGTAGAGAAGACATTAAATTTGTTGGCCGTGTCTATAGGCTGTATGTGAGGTTCATCTGGTTTAGTTAAGTTTATATCTCCGTTTCCAGACGGTTTCCTAGAGCCCAAAATTTTGGAGAGGGTTTGCCAGGTATTTCATATCACCTTTTATATAAATAAATCTATTTTCGTAATACATTTGCTTTGATTTTCATATTAGTTTTGTGAGTATTGATGTGTATTGTTTAGCCAGTTCTTTAGTAATCAGGCCTAATCTGAACAGATTTTCAAGTTGGTGCTTTTTATCAATATATTTGAGGATACTATTTGTTAGGCATGGGCTATTTAGTCTCTTTTCTGTGATCTGCTTCATTCTGATCAGACATTGCTTGTTATAGAGGTTTAGGGTTTTATGTAAATAAGTTTTGACATCTTTGTCAATATTGTTGCTGTCAGCTAGCTCTCTCTGCCAATCAGTGTCACCTAGTGCTAATATGAAATTATTTACAGATGTCTCGTCATGCAGGCAAAATGAGATCTTTCTCGAGCCGTGAGGCAGTTTACATAAGTTGGTTATGAGAAAGGTAGGGTAGTGATCTGTAGTGTTGTCTGTGAGTATACATGCTTGTAGTGGGGATATCGTGTTGGTCCAGATATGGTCAAATAATGAGGCACTTCGCTCAGAGATTCTTGTTGACTTAGTTATAGAAGGTAGCAGCAAGCAGTTTTTCAGTGTTTGTGAAATCAACTACTGGAGGGTCAATTGTTTGGATGAGGTTCATGTTGAAGTCTGTAAGTATTGGGTGGTGTTTATTCAACTCTGACTCAGTTACCATGTTTCTAAGGTTACTACTAAAAATGTAAGTACATATTTGTCTGTGGTAGTCTGTAGACTGCTCCAACTGTTATAGGTTGCTTAACCCTTTCAGGGTCCGTCCCGTAGATCTACGGCTTTACGTTCAGGGTCCAAACCCTAGATCTACGCCATGAGCTCAGCTCACTCTGATAAACTGTGAGTGGTACATTTGGGCCTAGATATGAGAGAATACATCTATGTGGTATGTGTGCACCACATAACAGATCCTGCAGCACACTGTGTATAATGAGAGAAAAAAAATGAAATCATGATTTTTCGATTAAAACAGCAACTTTGCAGTGTTTTTTCGTATGTTTTTTATAGTTGTATTTGCGATTTCTTGGTCTCATTTGATAGAATGGAAGACATATTACAGAAATAGAGATGATTTTGATTGGTTTTAGCATTGGAAATGACTTGAAACTGAGTTCAAAGTAGCGGAAATGTTAAATTTTTTGCCGATATTCAAGAGTAAACAAGCGACCTCACACGTCTAATACACGTCAGCTGGTGGGTCTAATATACATTCACAAATATGGTGATGATATTTATACAATTATTACAGTATTGCATAACAGTAAATCTTCTATTTTTTGGTGTGAATAAAATTCATTATGTGAATAAAAAATCAAAATGGAATTTATTTGTAAAGCCTCAAAACATAACTAACGAACAGAGGAAATGTTAGTTTAGTGCCAGGAATGCCTACATTGTTCATTCTGGACCCTATTTTGAAATTGGAATATTTTGAACTTTGTGTTAAATTGGCCAAATTAACAATTTTCCGATCACTTTATTTTGTAGTTGAAACAGTTGACTTGGCGATTTCTTGTGCTCAATCGATAGAATAGAAGTAATACTAGTGAAATAGCTAAGAATTTGGTTGATTGGAATAATGTAATTGGCCTAAAATGGGAGTCAAAGTCGGCAAAATCGCCGATCCGTAAATATCGCTGACACATCAAAATTCGCGAGAGCATAATTTCGTCAGTTTTCCACCAAATTTCGTACTTTTTGTTTTATTACCTTCACAAAAAGATTCTCTACGATTTCATAAGAAAAAATAACAAATTTTTTTTTTGAAAATTCTTGGACACTGGTGCGTGACTCCAGATTTGGGCCTTGGGCCCTGAAAGGGTTAAGGGAGAAGTAGCACTTACTCAGCGCGAACGAAAAATTTTGTCGAAAAATTCACAAACTGAGTTAATCTTATAGAAAAATAGCTTAACTCTCTGGCAACGCAATGGTACCAGTATCATTGTTCTACGACATTCCTACAAGGAATTATGGTCATTTAAAACACCTAGGGTGACGTCACTACCCGCGGCAGGTGTGCTCACCTGTCCTCAATTTTTTTTTGTTTTTTTCCGTTTTTTTTTCGTGTATTTATTGTATTATTCTTTCTAAGATAATAATTGACGATTTGGCATCATAATACAGTGGGTGGGACTTATACGTAGAGTTCCAACCAACCAGGAACCTCCCGACACCATTTTGCTGACGTCATGGAAAATTCCAGTCTCGGGGTGGCCGGGGAATATGGCTCAATATAACGCTATTATAGCTTCTACGGCTTATTTATCTATCACAATTGATCTAATATGACATAATAAACAATATAAATAACAAAGAAATATGGTAAATACTCCAGAATGAATAATATATGGCATATTCTCAGAGCGCTCCGTTGGGAATAATAGATTCCCATTCTCAGAGAGGGGCTTTCATTCTCTTTCTTTCACCTCCAGGGTTCTTATATTAAAGAAAATGAACATGGGGTAACTATGATATACACTCGTACTGCTGAGAATGTTATTTTCTCGAAAAAAAGAAAAATCGGTGGTCCGGCTGTTTCGCGGATTATCTCAGAAGTAAGTTATTCACATATATGAGCCACGAAATTCGTTAATAATAGCAGGAATGTAATGAAATTCACAGAGAACATAAAGGAAAGATTGTTTTACAAGCTAATGGTTTGCTTTTTGAGATATCATAATTTGTTTTTGATTTTTGTGAGGGCAAAAGTCAGATATTTGGCTGAAAGTCAAAACCATACAAAATTTATTTTTTTTAAGAATGAAGAAAGGAAAAATTACAGAAAGGCTAAACACTAGAAATACAGTTTAGCATTGTTTTATGCGTAGATAATGCCAAAACAGCTTCTCCAAGTCCCATTACGAAGTTACTGTTCAATATGTATGATTATTAGTGCCTGCACTCTGAAGGAGGGGTGTTAATGTTGCAGTTTAAAAACTGTAGTGGAAAGCACCCTTCTGGCAAGACAGTGATGGAGTGAATGATGGTGAAAGTTTTTCTTTTTCGGGCCACCCTGCCTTGGTGGGAATCGGCCAGTGTGATAATAATAATAATAATAATTTTTTTCTCAGTTGTTTTTGAGCTATCTTATTGAAACTTGGTCACATTACTATTGAAAGGTGCTTCTTTATGTACAAAAAAAATGAAAGAAATCGAACGAAAAATAAAAAAGTTCATGTGTTGACATTTGATGTGAATTTAGCTATTATATATTCGCCATTGTCGTCCCTTGTGCAAGTAGATTTCATACATCCCAGTTCATCAGAGTAATAGATGGTAGTGCCTCCTGGTTGGTTAGCCCTGCAGTTATGTATGGTTGTGTAATCAGGTATGGTAAATATGTCTGTCAAATCTTGTATGAGCCAGATTTCAGTAAAAATAATGAAAGTTGTAGACTGTAATGTTGTTGCTGGCACTGAGTAGTGTTTTAACCTGACTAGCAGTGTAGTAATGGCAATTACTGTTAACCCTTTCAGGGTTTTTCCCGTAGATCTACGGCTTCACGTTCAGGGTCCAAACCGTAGATCTACGCCAAAATTCTAGCGGCGTCAAATTTAGCACTAAAACGCTCATAGGCCTACATGTGGGGGAACGGGTCTGCGTGGTGGGTGTACACCATAAACAAAAATTCTAGGCGCCCACATAGCATTGTGGGAACGCCGGCTCTGTTACCTTTGTTCACCATGCCTCGTCGCAAGGCAGCTCTCACTCCAAGGAAAATTTGGACTCTCCTCTTCCTATCTGATAGTTCTGACTCTGATGGAAGTGGAAATGAAGACGAATTCTTTGCCTTTGATCAGTTAGTGACCGAAAGGAATGACCAGGATATCGATAATAGCACAGAAAACCCTGACAATCTTCAACCTTCTACCTCTGGTGTGGGCACTCCTCAGTCACGGTCAGTTGTACCTCATCGTAAGAGAAAACTATTATTTTTGCGTGGCCAGGCTTCTGACTTTAGTAATGATGATGATAGTGACGTGAATTGTGATTTTGTTGCTCTTGACGATCATTCGAGTAGTGATAGCGAGGAAACATATTCACCAGTGAAGCTTCGGTATGTACGCCGCCGCATGCGCTCGGGTAGTGTACCCTATGCAGTGCCCAGGGGATGGAGCACATCCCGGAGTACATCCTGTGGCCCTACACCAGGAATAGACAGTGAAAGTGAGGATGATGTCACTACACTTGGCATGGATAGACCACAGGCATCAGTAGTTGGTGGTAGTGGTGATGGTAGTGCCATGGCCATGTGTGACTCACCAGCCCAGGCTGGGACCCACGCTGCTGACTCCTCAGTTCAAGGACAAAGCAGAGCATCAGCCACCAGCCCACCACAACCACAACTACCCTCACAACCAGCCTATGATGTCCAGTATCCACCAGCAAACTGTATCTGGGATTGGCAGCAAAATCTCAGTTTTGTTCCCAAGCCCCACCACTTTGATGACTCTCAAAGTGGAATTCTACCTACTTGTCCCCTTGGAACCACGGCCAATGAACTGGAATTTTTTGAAATATTCTTTGACCAGCCCTTGATGGAAACTATTGCCAGGGAAAGTAACAAGTACAGTGGTCCCTCGCTTTTCGTAGTTCTCGGCAATCGTAAATTTCGCCAATCATAGGGGTATTTTCGTATAAACATGGACTCGCTTTTCATAGGTTGACTCGCAAATAGTAGTTCGTCTGGGACGCGTACGCACGGTGTGAGCCGGGGAGGCCTCCCTACCCAGCCAGTCTGGCATTGTTTACCAGTGAGTGAAGGTCCCCTCAAGTGCTCCTACGAAATATTTCATAATATTCCACTCATTTTAGTGCTTGCAGGTACTAAATAAGCTACCATAGCTCCAAAAAAAGCTCCTGTGCCAAGCCTGTGGTAAAGAAGGTGAGAAATATGTACAGTGACAAAGCTTGGGTCATTTTAGGGAAGTGTTAAAGAGACGCCAGAAACAGAGCTCTCTCCACAGTTACTTTTTGCGAGACAGGACTAGAGTGACTCAAGGTGGTCCTAGTGGATTAAGAAACAGAGAAGAGAAGCAACCCCAGAGAAGCAATTGGTACCTGAGGTGTTGCTGGAAGGGGTTTCCCCCTTTAAAACTATAAACAATCCACTCTCTCCTCCTCCTGTCTCCCATACACTAAGAAGAATCTCCAATAAAGGTAAGTATTATGCTGTTAATGTTTTATTCATCATTTCCCATTGTATTTTTTTATGTACTACATGTATATTTCATGTAAAAAAAATTTTTGTTTTAATACTTCTGGGTGTCAGGAACGGATTAATTGTTTTACATTATTTCTTATGGGGAAAATTGATTCGCAAATCTAAATTTCTTTTATGAAGCTCCTCCAGGAACGGATTAATTACGAAAACGAGGGACCACTGTATTTTGAGTACCCCAAATGGCAAATACGATCATATCACCACAGTCAAGACTACACCGGTGGAAAGAGATGACTGTTTTCAGAAATGTATTTTTCTTTTTGCAACAATAATGCTTTTAAACCCCAAAGTCTATAACATAATATAAAAGCATACTGGTCCACAGATCGGCTAATTTCTACCCCGGTCTTCAGTGAAAATCATCCCAGTGAACAGGTTTATCTTACTGTTATGTATGTTGCACTTCTCTGACAAAACCAGGCCTGACAGAAGTGACAGGTTATACAAGATTAGAAATGTTTTTATGTATCTCAAACAAAAGTTCAACATGTACTTTTATCCATTCAAGAATCTTGTAATTGACAAGTCTTTGATTTTGTTCATAGGTAAAGGGTGTCATTCAAGCAGTATATACCGAGCAAGAGGAAACGCTTTGGTAGTTAGTTTAATATGTTTATTATGCAGCCCATACCCATCCTGTGGGCGGTAGTCAAAAGATTACAGAGGTACATAATTGGTCCGGGGACTGGACCCAATTTGATAGCTAGCAAGTTACAGAGGTAATGAACTCACAATTTACAAAGGTAATGAACCACAATTTACAAAGGTAATGAACTCCAGGGGGTCTATCACAGTCATGACAATTTTACAAAGGTAAAACTGTTTATTCTCTGTGACTGTGACAGACCCTAGTAAAGGGGACCCCCCCCAAAACGATGGATCACATAGCGATTTTTCCGCTACCGATTACTTTTTACGCAAAATTTTTGCCGGCATACGTTAAAAACCCCCTACCGTTTTCGGCCGAGACCCGCCCAATGTCCCCTCACCACCTCACATGTCCCGGGGCCGCCCCTTTTTTTACCAGCCACCTCCGGGGAACATCCAAGCAACCCCGGGGAAAAAACGTAATTACGGGTTTTTTTCGGTGCTGTTTCTGGAAAAAATCCATGGGCCCCAAGAAACTTCTAGTGCCAAACCCGGGAAAAAGGGTGAGAATTAGTAGGGAAAATTTAAGAAAGTTTTTAAAGGGTTTGGGGGTAACCCTAGAAGCCATGCCATTTTTGAATCCTTGTGCCTACTTAAAGATTAAGGAAATGTGTGCACAGTGGTTGAACTGCAAACCTTTAGATGAAAATCACCCTGACAAGCTGTTTAAGCCGTGCTGTGACTATTTCAATACAATTTGGCCCATTTTAGACAAATCGAAAGGAACGGGGGGTACAGAGCTCTATGGACAGTTTGTTGTGCGACGAGGCCCCCTGACTCTCAAACTGGTCCTAGGGCATTAAAAAAAAGGGAAGTAACCCCCGGGAAAAGGACTTTCTACCTCAAGCGTAATGGAAGGGGTTCCCCTTCTAAACAGTAAAAGATATGCTCCCCCTCCTCCCATCCCATCAATCACACCAGATCTTCAATAAAAGTAAGTGTCATTTAATTGTGCATGCCTTTTTCAGTTTGTGTGTATTAAAATTAACATTTCATGTGGTAAAAAAAAATTTTTTTCATACTTTTGGGCGTCTTGCACGGATTAATTTGATTTCCATTATTTCTTATGGGGAAAATTCATTCGCATAACGATTATTTCGCATAACGATGAGCCCTCTTGCACGGATTAAAATCGTTAACCGGGGGTCCACTGTATTGGATATTGTTGTATACACTGGATGTAAAACATTGAAAGATACCAAGATGTTATTGGGTATCTCAGGTGACGTAGTGAGAAGCATGATGG
The DNA here is from genome assembly GCF_026875155.1 of Cherax quadricarinatus. Lineage (NCBI taxonomy): Eukaryota > Metazoa > Arthropoda > Malacostraca > Decapoda > Parastacidae > Cherax > Cherax quadricarinatus. The sequence goes on along the minus strand of NC_069404.1, from coordinate 4,155,842 downwards.
CACCTTATCTTGGTAAGGGGCATGCATCATATACCGATAACTGGTACACAAGCCCTTTACTCAGTGATTTCTTGCGAGTGAACAAGACAGATGTGTGTGGCACAATGCGTTCTAATCATAAATATATGCCCAGGTACAACGCAGGTGCTCGTGGTGATGATGTGCAGGTGTTTACTACCAATGACATCATGGCATTACGGTGGCATGACAAACGAGATGTCACATTGCTGACAACCATTCACCGTAACGAAATGCAAGACAGTGGCAAACTTGATGGAGTGACTAATGAACATATTCAAAAACCAGTGACAGTGATTGATTATACACAAAACATGCGCTTGGTTGACAAATGTGACATGCAGATTGGCTTTGTTGATTGTGTTCGTAAGAGTTACAAGTGGTACATGAAACTTTTCTTCCATCTCATGGACATTTAAATGCTCAATGCATATAATATGTACCAAATGAAGACTGGCAACAGACCACCGTATGGTGAATTTTGTTTGTCTGTTGTCAGACAACTCATAATGAAGTACCAGGTAACAACACCTGGTATACAACAAGGTCCTCGAATTCCTCAGAATATACCCAAGCGTTTGAGGAGGGAAGGTGATCATTTCATAATACAGCTTCCTACAACTAAGAAGAAATTTGCTCAGAAGAAATGCATTGTCTGTGCACAAACAAAACGACGGCAACAAAGACGCAAAGACACTCAGTTTATGTGTTAGGAATGTAAGGTGCCTCTTTGTACGGTGCCTTGTTTCAAGGAGTTCCACAAGCTCCAGCAGTTCTAAAACCATGTCCAGTGATTGTAAATATGTAAATATATGATAGAACATTAGTATTATACAAGATTTGTGCATGTTTATTGTAATAAACAACAGTGGTAAATAATAATATGATAATAACTTTAGTGCGGTTATTGTGTTCAATACAGTGAGTTTATATATATACATTATATACAGTATTGGTCTCTCAGGCTCCAAATGTTAGTAGGAAAAGAAAAAAATTAGAAAAGAAAAAACTACAAAAAACGTTAAATAAAGTAATGTGCGTATGTGGAAATCGTCAATGTTGCCGCCACCCGGTCATTATGGGTAAACTTCTTGGCACTGTATCTCAGTAAGTACTGATCAGATTTTTTTTTTTGTCTTATTACCTTCACAAAAATGTACTCTTTAATTCTGTAAGAATTTTTTTTTTTTTTTTCTCAAAATTTCTAGTGAGGATAGGAAAGAGACAGGGAAACATGCACCAACAGGGAATACAGTCACAGAAACCCAAGGCAAACGGAAACCAAGCCTGTGCACATACTATGCACTCGGTATCTGCTGGCATGGGAAATCTGGAAAAACACATGGGACGTGCAACTTTGACCACCCTAGAAAATACCGTGCCCATATGACAACAGGAAAATGCAGACTCCCTTCCTGTAAGCTTTTTCACCCAGAAATGTGTCCCTCTTCAGTACTTCAGTACAGGAAAGACTGTGCTATAACTTAAATTGCCAGGCACACTATCTTAAGGTAATAAAGCAAAAAGTACGAAATTTGATGGAAAATTGACGAAATTATGCTTTCGCGAATATTGATGTGTCAGCGATATTTATGCATCGGCGATTTTGCCGACTTTGACTCCCATTTTAGGCCAATTACCTTATTCCAGTCGACCAAATTCTTAGCTATTTCACTAGTATTACTTCTATTCTATCGACTGAGCACAAGAAATCGCCAACTCAACTGTTTCAATTACAAAATAAAGTGAATGGAAACTGGTAATTTTTGCCAATTTAGTGCAAAATTCAAAATATTGCAATTTCAAAATAGAGTCCAGAATAAACAATGCAGGCATTCCTGGCACTAAAGTAACATTTCCTCTGTTCATTAGTTATGTTTTCAGGCTTTACAAATGAATTCCATTTTGATTTTTAATTCACAGAATGAATTTTTATTCAAACCAAAAAATAGAAGATTTACTGTCATGCAGTATTGTAATAATTGTATAAATAATATCAGCACATTTGTGAACATATATTAGACCCGCCAGCTGGTGTGTATTAGACGTGTGAAGTCATTTGTTTACTCTTGAACATCGACAAAAATTTAACATTTCTGCTGCTTTGAGCTCAGTGTCAAGCCATTTTCAGTACTAAAACCAATCAAAATCATCTCTATTTCTGTAATATATCTTCCATTCTATCAACTAAGACTAAGAAATTGCAAATACAACTATAAAAAACATGAAAAAGCACTGCAAAGTTGCTGTTTTAATCGAAAATTACGGTCTCTCTTTTTTTCTCTTATTATGCACTGTTTGCTGCAGGATTTGTTTTATGTGGTGCACACATACCACTTAAATGTATTCTCTCATATCTAGGCCCAAATTTACCGCTCACAGCTTATCAGAGTGAGCTGAGCTCATGGCGTAGATCTACGGTTTGGAACCCTCAACATAAAGCCGTAGATCTACGACATGGACCCTGAAAGGGTTAAAATATGTCATTACATATATGACGAGTGTGTTGTTGTTGTTGGGTTTATAAAGGCCACTGACAGCATAAGCCGTACATATAGTGGTGGTGGTGGCGGCAGCAGCAGAGGCCACCACCATTAATCACGCTGAAACATTTTCTGTAATTTATAAATATGAAATATTTACACTTTATTAATAAATATTTACACTTTATAAATAAGAAATATTTACACTTATCTTAGAGGAGATGTTAGTTTAATTAGCTTGATGGAGGAGATGCTGGCAGAGGTTTAGGGTGGTGAAAGATATGCAGGGCAGCATATGTTCTCAGTGGCCCTTTATACCTCCAACAACATTGGAGGAGTTTCATGTCATCCTTTTTCTATCGTCTTAATCACTGAACTTACTTGCTACACTGTTAATGCTACACTTTATCTCTGGCTGGCGCTATAGCCTTTATCGACTCCTGCTGCTTTAGTATCATGCATATCGTAGAATCACTGAAGAAGGCACATTCTCCCGTCTTCCTCCTCCACTTTGGTACTTTGCTATGAGTTCTTTCTTGAATTCTATCATGGTGGCTTATTTAGCAGTCATACAGAATAAACAAGTGCAAAAAAACAATTATTACGAAATGTTCCTATGACCTCGCAGAATAATGTTCACTCGCTGAGAAACAAAGTGACATTGCCTCAGAATGTGTGTGGGAGGCTTTGTGTCTGCATGGCACTCGGACAGTACCTACGAGAACGGAGGAAAGTAACGAAAACAGAGCCAATATTTTTACGAAAACAGAGCCCAATGAAAAGGGAGGGTCCACTGTATCTTGGAAAGTACTTGTGGGAAAATTTATTGCTTTTGTTTTATTACACCCACAAAAATATACTGATTAATTTTTTTTTTAATTCTTCGACCCTGAGAGCAAGTTTGAGAGCAGGGAGCTGTATAATTATGATGTGTTTAGTGCTTCCCAATAATATTAATAAAAATAATTAGAGCAGGGGTCCCGACCCCTGCAGATATTGCAACATGGAACCAGTCATGCCAACTGAGTCCCATTAAGTTAAGAGTTGAGTACCATCTATGACTGTCATATATTTTTTTACTTACGCTTTTCTCTCATGGAATGTTTTTCAGGCTAAGAAGCCAGAAATGGAAGAGTCTCTCCACAAATTTCTTATTGATGGGCCACGCAAAATTATTATTGCCAGACATGGAGAAAGAGTTGATTTCACTTTTGGTGACTGGACACGCTTGTGCTTTGATGAGACAGGTATGTTTTATTTATTGTCTATAATCTATGTTATGCAGAGTACAAAATATTCTTGAACTAGTTTAAAGACAATGTAGGGGATGCCTTTATTTCAAATGATATTTTATTCAGAGTGGAAAAAACTCAAAGCCTAAGTGAAATGTATTAAAATATAACCTGATACAAGGAGGGAGGAGAATATAGAGAGAAAAAGAGAGGTTAAGAAAGAGTGGTGATGGAATGTAAAAGGAAAGCAAATGAAAGATTGCATGAATGCTATCAACAAATTTTGTTGAGAACAAGAAAAAGTTTTAGAATGAGATTAATAAGTTGAGGAAGCCTAGGGAACAAATAGATTTGACAGTTAGATAGGAGAGAGGAGGATTATTAGATGGAGAGTCAGGGGAGATGGAGGGAATATTTTGAGGAACTGTTAACCCTTTGAGGGTCCAGTCCCCCAACCTAAAGCTTGTTCATAGGGTCCAGGAATTTAAAAAAAAAAAGTTATTTTTTCTTATGAGATGTAGTCTTTTTCTGAAGGTAATATAACAAAAAATATGAAATTTGATGGAAAATGATGAAATTACACTATCACGAATTATGCTGTGTCAGTGATATTTATGCATCAGTGATTTTGCCCACTTAGATTCCTATTTTTGGCCCATTACATTGTTCTAGTTGACCAGATTCTTAGCTGTTTTGCTAGTTTGCCTTCCATTTTACCAATTCAGGACAAGAAACCTCCCAGTCAGTTATGTCAACTACCCAGTAAAGTAATCAGAAATTGATAATCTGTCCAATTTCACACAGATTTCAAAATATTCCAGTTTCAAAATAGGGTCCAAAATAAACAATGCAGGCATTCCTGGTATTAAAATAACATTTCCTCTCTTCATTAGTTATGTTTCCATGCTTTACATATGAATTCCATTTTGATTTTTTATTCACACAAAGAAGTTTTCTTCACACAAAGAATTTTTCTTCACACAAAGAATTTTTATTCACACTCAAAAATAGAAGATTTACTGTTATGCAGTATTGTAATAATTGAATAAATAATATCAGTGCCTTCTTGAACACATGTTAGACCCACCAGTTGATGTGTATTGGATGCTTGATATGATTCGTTTACTCTTGAACATAAGCAATAATCGAAAATTTCCCCTACTTTGAGCTCAGCTTCAAACTATTTACAAACCTAAAACCAATCAAAATCATCTTTTTTTCTGTAATATATCTTCCATTCTATCAAATGAGACCAAAAAAACTGAATACAACCATAAAAACAAGATGAAAGTACACCACAAAGTTACTGTTTTAATCCCAAAACACGGTCAGTTTTTCCATTCACTGTGTGCTTCAGGATTTTTTTTACATGATGCACACTTACCAAATACACATTCTCTCATATATAGGCCCAAATTTACTGCTCACAGCTTATCTGAGTGAGCTAACCTCACGCCTTGGAACAGTGGCACAGACCCTGGCTTCAAACACGTAAAACAACTGCATAGACCCTCAAGTGATTAAATGTTAATGAAGATAGAGGTGCTGTGGTTTTGGTATTGGGCAGGGAGACATAACATCATATAGGAGTGATGAAGAGCTAGTTGTGAATGTGGGAGAAGTGCATGAGGCAGTGGGTAGAATGAAAGGGGATATAACAGCTGGGAATGATGGGATGAAGACAGAAATGTTAAAAGCAGGTGGGGATAGTTTTGGAGTGGTTAATGCTTTTATTTAATAAGTATATGGAAGAGGGCAAGGTACCTAGGGATTGGCAGAGAGCATGCTTATTTCCTTTGTATAAAGGCAAAGGGGGCAAAAGAATGTTTAAGAATTATAGGGGAATAATCCTGTTGAGTATACCTGGTAAAGTGTATGATAGTTGTTATTGAAAGAGGGAGAACAGGATTGCAGAGGAACAAGCGAGGTTTTAGGAAGGGTAGTGGGTGCGTAGATCTAGTGTTTACAGTGAAACATATAGGTGAACAGTACAGTGGACCCCCGGTATACGATGGCATCGTATACGTTAAATCCGGTATACGATACATTTTAACGCAAAAATTTTGCCTCGCCACTCGTTAAAAAACCCGCTACATGCGATTCGTCCGGGATGCGTACACGTGAGGCCTGAACTGCCCCATGCGTGCCAGTGTTTACAAGCCATCCAGTGTGCTCGCATCTAAGCATACATTCAGTACATTCCATATTATCACAGTGTTTTTGGTGCTTGTTTCTGCAAAATAAGTCACCATGGGCCCCAAGAAAGCTTCTAGTGCCAACCCTGTGGTAAAAAGGGTGAGAATTAGTATGGAAATTAAGAAAGATTTTGAAGGGTTTGGGGTTAACCCTGAGAAGCCTATGCCATTGTGCCAACTTCAAAAATTAAGGAAATGTGTGCAAAGTGGGTTGAACTGCAAACCTTTATGGATGAAAATTGCCCTGACACAGCTATTGCAAGCCATGCTGGTGACTATTACAATGACAGTGTTGTGGCCCATTTTAGACAAATCTTAAAGGAACAGGAGGTACAGAGCTCTATGGACAGATTTGTTGTGCAACATAGGTCCAGTGACTCTCAAGCTGGTCCTAGTGGCATTAAAAGAAGGGAAGTAACCCCAGAAAAGGACTTGCTACCTAAAGTCCTAATGGAAGGGGATTCCCCTTCTAAACATTAACAACTTCGACACTCTCCCCTCCTCCCATCCCATCAATCATCACCAGATCTTCATTACAGGTAAGCGTCATGTATTCTATTGTTAGTAGAGTACTGCTAACTGTGCATGTCTTCTTCAGTTTGTGTGCATTAAACTTAATATTTCATGTGGTAAAACTTTTTTTTTTCATAGTACTTTTGGGTGTCTTGCACGGATTAATTTGATTTCCATTATTTCTTATGGGGAAAATTAATTCGCCTTCCGATAATTTTGGCATACGATGAGCTCTCAGGAACGGATTAATATTGTATACCGGGGGTCCACTGTATTAGATAAAGGTAAAGAGGTTTTTGTGGCATTTATGGATTTGGAAAAGGCATATGATAGGGTGGATGGGGGACAATGTGGCAGATGTTGCAAATGTATGGAATAGGTCAGTTACTGAAAGCGGTGAAGAGTTTTTACAAGGATAGTGAGGATAGATATGGTGATTATTTCCCAGTAAAAGTAAGCTTTAGACAGGGATCTGTGATGTCACCATGGATGTTCAATATATTTTTTCACTGGGGTTGGAAGAGCAGTGAATGCTTGGGTGTTGGCAAGAGGTGTGGGGTTAACAGATAAAGAATCTAACACAAGAGTGGGAGTTGTCAAAGTTGCTTTTTGCTGATGACACTGCTTTTGGGAGATTCTGAAGAGAAGTTGCAGATGTTGGTGGATGAGTTTGGAAGGGTATGTAAAGGAAGGAAATTAAAAGTGAACATAGGACAGTGTAAGGTGATGAGGATAACAAAAAATTTAGGTAATGAAAGATTGGATATCAGATTGGAGGGAGGGATTGTGGAGGAAATGAATGTATTCATATATTTGGGAGTAGACTTGTCAGTAGATGGGTCTGTGAAAGACGAGGTGAATTATGGATTTGATGAGGGGAAAAAGGTAAGTGGTGCACTGAGAAGTCTGTGGAGACAAAGAGCATTATCCATGGAAGCAAAAAAGGGAATGCATGAGAGTATAGTCATACCAGTGCTCTTACTTGGGTGTAAAACATGTGTGGTAAATGTTGGAACAAGGAGAAGGCTGGGGGCAGTGGAGATGTCATGTCTGAGGTCAATGTGTGGTGCGAATATAATGCAAGAGAATCCATAGTTTGGAAATTAGGATGAGGTACAGGGTTATGAAAAGTATTATTCAGAGAGCTGAGGTGGTTTTGGACATTGAGAGGATGGAATGAAATAGAATGACTTGGAGAGCCTATAAATCTGTAGTAGAATTAAAGCAGGGTAGGGGTCGGCCTAGTTAAGGTTGGAGGGAGGGTGTAAAGGCTTCATGTGCAAGGGCCTTGGACTTAAAGCAAGCATTCATTCCCTTCCTAGACAGTAGCAAGTGGAGACAAATGGTTTTTAGTACTGGACATGCCGTTGGAGTGTGAACAAGATAACATTTATGAGGGATTTACGGAAACTGGTAGGCTGGACTTGAGACCTGGAGGTGGGAAGTACAGTGCCTGCACTCTGAAGGAGGGGTGTTGATAAGTTGCAGTTTTATAACTGTAGTGTAGACCTGCTTCTGGCATGACAATGATGAAGTGAATGATGATGATGATGATGAAAGTGTTTCTTCTTTTCCAGGTCACCCGTCGTTGGTGGGAAACAGCTGATGTGTTAATGAAAAATAACAAGCTTGATCTGCTTTATTTGTTTAACAATCCTTATTGCTCTAGTCAGCAATATTGTGCACTAATTTGCATATTCAAAGAGTGAAAGTCGGAGTATTAAGGTTATCGAGTTGTTAAGTGTTCTAGGGATTACCTTCCCCAGCAAGTCTTTAGACTTGAAGGACAAATTTTAAATACTGATGGTTTTGGAGTTGACACCGTTGAGGTAAAGAAAATTTAGGGGATTTCGGAAACGGAGGCGGACTTGAGACCTGGAGTGGGAGTACAGTGCCTGACTCTGAAGGAGGGGTGTTAAAGTTGCAGTTTTAAAAACTGTAGTGTAACCTGCTTCTGGCAAGACATGATGAGTGAAGATGAGATGATGTGAAATGTTTTTCTTTTCAGGTCACCCTTCGTTGGTGGGAACGCTGAGTGTGTTAATGAAAAAAACAAATATTTTTAAACAATTTAATGATTGTCGCAATATGTCACTAATAGCATATAGTGAAATAGTAAGAGTTTTAAATGTTATGGTTCAGGTTATAAATTTTTATGGAAAGGGAAAAAATGATTGCGAGTATTAGGCTGAAAATAGAGTACAAACAAAACATTAAATCATTTCATTCAGTTAAAAACAAACAGATTCCATCAAGTATTGACAGGCCAGTAATACCTCCCTAGATGGTTGCCCTTTATTAACCTACTATTAAAATTATTTAACTCTCATCTGACTGAGGCCTTCTGCTGGCTTGACAGTGCACTCATTTAAAAATATGGTCATAGTTCTAACCATTATTCATGTTATTTACCTTCTCTCTCTCTCTTTCTTTTTTTTACACAGGTTTGGAACAGGATAAGGTAACCCTAGCTTATGACAAGCTATTTACAGTAGGATTCATGACTTTATTGGCAAGCTAGATGCCGTTAACTCTCATTTGACAGATTTTATATTATGAAGGCATACAAGTAGGGTACTCGGAATAAGTTGGACCATCTTGTGAGGCCAGCATTTTCTATTGGTGATCACTACTTTATCTCGTTACTCATCTTGCTGTTACGAATGTGTTCCATACTCAGTCATCCTGGTATCTATGATCTCATGTTGGATGATTTTTTGAGAAGTGTACAGCCAAGTGAAGTTCCTACTTTCTGCCCGTTCTTGTGGCATAAGCTTGTCTCTTCTCGCTTGTCCTCGAAGTGGATCCATGTTTGGTACTCTTGACATTTTGGCCTTTGTACTAACAGTAAGGCCTCCTCATCCTCCTATGTTTGAAGCTCTGCTGAATTGACTCTCTATCCGTGGTCCCGTCTCTCTCTCTCTTCTCTCTCTCTCTCTCTGCTCTCTGCTCTCTGCTCTCTGTTTCTCTTGCTCTCTTGCTTTTTCTTGCTCTCCTTGTCTCTTGCTCTCTTGCTCTCTTGCTCTCTTGCTCTCTTGCTCTCTGTCATCTTACATTTTATCTGAGGAATTTTTCTAATGTTTCAACCATCATACCTTACATCTTAGTAATTGTATTTCCTGTCTCAGCTATCTTTTCTCCTGTCCCAGGCATCTTACCTCCTGTCTGTTAGTACAGACAGCTTTCTCTGTTGAGGACCTAGAGAGCCCAACTTCATGATCCTTTGATTCCTGAACAAGGAGGCTGCTAAGTTGCAGGTTAAATCACCTGTTCCTCTGAGGGACTAGGTTGTCAGCCAAGGAGTACTGTGCCGTGTGGCAAAACTAGGGGATCTTGGTAGAATCATGCACCAGTTGGTGATCCCGGAATACTTAATACTTGCAACTCTGAAGTTGATTCATGACATCCCAGGATCAGCACATCAGGGTAAACAGTGCAGTGTCAGACAGGTGAGAATGAAATTCTATTGGCCTAAAATGGCAGTGGAAATGCAAAGCTTGTGCATAAGTGTGTTGTCTGCCTCCAGCACACAGGCACCATTTCCAGTCCTAATCCCATTCTCATGTATCCCATTACTAAAGAGAGCCCTGGGAGAAAACATCTGTTGATGAACTTCTTGACCTCAGAGAAGGGTAATAAACACCTGCTTGTAATGGTGGATAACTTAACAAATTATTTTTTTTTTTGACAAGGTTTTTTTTTTTTTTGACAAGTTAAGGATTCCTAACTTTATTGACAAGCTAAGAGCTGGCACCTACATCAGCCCCTGTGAAAGCATTTTTATTGTTATGCACTTCACTTGTCTGAGGGATGACCTGAAGATCTGTGATACATGTAGTATGAGTTTTGGTGCTGATCACTGGAGCTACTCTAGTCATGAGGTTTAGACTGAGGTTTCACACACTGACTTGTAATGATCACATTTACCACAGTTGAAACATTTCACATCATATTTTGATGGTGATGCAGGTGGTGGTGAATGGTATGGATTTTTACCTTTCTTCTTACTGTTTGCACTTTTCCTACATGTATTTGTTTGAGGATGGGTACTGCTGGCTGCTGACACTTTGACGGATGCAGCATGTGTGTTTGTACGCTGCACAGGTGGCACTGTGGGCGTGAGCAGGACTACGTCAAGTGCTTGGTATACTCTGTCTCTTTCAGCAGCTGACTTAAGCCTGTCTGTGGCTTTGCATATGGCCATGATATCATGTTTTGGGCCAAGATAACTGTTAATATTGTTTATGCATATTAGATGAATTTTGGTAGATAAATAATCCATAGAGACGATATTAGCGTCATATCAAAGCATAATAAACTTGCCTTCTTCTTGCCTCCTGCCTGTCTTCCATACACCAACAAGAGTCAATAAAGGTAAGTGTTATGTTAAATGTGCATTTATCCATTTTATTAGTGCTTTATATTTGCTTGTTATTGTTTTCTGTATGTATATCTATATTTAATCTTTAAAAAAAATATTTTTTGTTAATACTTTTGGGTGTCTGAAACGGGTTAATTGGATTTTCCATTATTTCCTATGGGGAAAATTAATTTGGATAACGATAAATTCAGTTAAAGATAAGCTCTCTGGAACGGATTAACTCTTTCAGGGTCTGTGCCGTAGATCTACGGCTTTACGTTGAGGGTCCAAACCGTAGATCTATGCCATGAGTTCAGCTCACTCTGATAAGCTGTGAGTGGTAAATTTTGGCCTAGATATGAGAGAATACATCTATGTGGTATGTGTGCACCACATAAAACAAATCCTGCAGCACAGCGCATAATGAGAGAAAAAACTGAGACTGTAATTTTCAATTAAAATAACAACTTTGCAGTGTTTTTTCGTATGTTTTTTATAGTTGTATTTCCCCTCAAGGAAGGTTCCTTGATGCTGGTGAGGGGCTCTTGATCTAGGGAACTGGATCTGTGCTCCAGTTCCCTGAATTAACCCTGAATACGTTCCATCCTCCCCACAGGTGCTGTATAATCCTACGGGTTTAGCGCTTCCCCCTTGATTACAATAATTACAATATAGTTGTATTTGCAATTTCTTGGTCTCATTTGATAGAATGGAAGGTATATTACAGAAATAGAGATGATTTTGATTGATTTTAATATTGAAAATGGCTTGAAACTGAGCTCATAGTAGCAGAAATGTTAAATTTTTGCCGATGTTGAAGAATAAACAGATGACTTCACACGTCTAATACACACCAGCTTGTGGGTCTAATATATGTTCACAAATGTGCTGATATTATTTATACAATTATTACAATATTGCATGACAGTAAATCTTCTATTTTTTTCTTTAAATAAAAATTCATTATGTGAATTAAAAATCAAAATGAAATTCATTTGTAAAGCCTGAAAATGTAACTAATGAACAGAGGAAATGTTAGTTTAGTGCCAGGAATGCCTGCATTGTTTACTCTGGACCTTATTTTGAAATTGGAATATTTTGAACTTTGCACTAAATTGGCCAAATTACTACTTTCCAATCACACTATTTTGTAGTTGAAACAGCTGAGTTGGCAATTTCATGTGCTCGATCGATAGAATAGAAGTAATGCTAGTGAAATAGCTAAGAATTTGATTGACTCGAATAAGGTATTTGCCTAAAATGGGAGTCAAAGTAGGCAAAATTGCCAATGCGTAAATATTGCTGACACATCAAAATTCGTGAGAGGATAATTTTATCAATTTTCATCAAATTTCGTACTTTTTGTTTTATTACCTTCAGAAAAAGATTCTCTACCATTTCATAAGAAAATAACAAAATTATTTTTGAAAATTCTTGAACACTGGTACGCACTTTAAATTTGGCCTCTGGACCCTGAAAGGGTTAATATCGTTACTCGAGGGTCCACTGTACCTCGGGATACAAACTTAATTCATTCCAGCAGGCTGTTCGAGTGCTGATGCTGAACAAATTTGTTCCTACAAGGAATAATTTAAATTAAATTAATCTGTTTGTCTTCCAAAAATACACTTACAAAAGCACTTACAAAAATACACTTACTTAATTGTTCGAGTTGGGAGCAGTTCGTATGCCGAGGTACCACTGTGTACTAAAAATGTTGTAAATGGTGCAGAGGTGACATTAAAACAACAACTAAGATGGTTGACATAAACCCATTACCATTATAGTATGCTCCTTGCTTAGCATGATTTGTTTATGTTTTTTGTTTTAAAAAGGGAAAACTCTGCTTTAGGGAGGGGAGGTTACGGGTCTCCCTCAACATTCACGTTTTCAGCTTTCGGGGTTTCACACATTCCGAATTCCCCCCCGCCAAATTCCCCACCCCACCAAATTTTCCCACCGCCAATCATTTCAATTTTTCTGCCCCTGCGAGCCCCTACTACCCCCCCCCACCACCCCCACAACGGGCGCCAGCCCCCTACCATCATTGTGGCGAGTGTTTTGTTTGTTTCATTATTTGCTATTAAATACAGTATAAATTTTGAAAAACCATTCATGACGCATTTTGGAATGGCTTTTTCAACGGGTATTAGACGGTGACTCTGTTTTTTTACTTTTGAAACAGCAAAGAATCAAAATTTCTGTACTGCTAATAATAACAATAGTAATAAAAATACAAAAATAAAAATAAAAAAAATAATAATAATAATAATAATAAATACGATAAAATTTGAAGAAGGAAGCTGTACAAAAAATAAGGAGTATTGAACATCGTATTTGGCTTTTTTTGTTTTGGAGTGGCATTAGTTCCCTGCTCTTCCAAACATTTCAAATAATTCATTGTGTTTGGTGCTTGTAGATTGATGCAACTGGAGTGGTTGGGGCAGTGGTTGGGGCAGGGTTGAGGCAGCGTTTGGGCAGTGGGTGAGGCAGCGATTGAGGCGGGGTGAGGCAGGTTTGGGCGGGGGTGAGGAGCTTTTGAGGCGCTGTTGGGGGCCGATTGAGGCAGGGGTTGAGGCACAATTGAGGCAGTGGGTGAGGCAGCTGTTGAGGTGCTGTTGGGGTGCTGTTGAGGCAGAAAATTGAGGCAGGGGGTGAGGCAGCTGTTGAGGCAGTGGTGAGGCAGCTGTTGAGGCAGCGATGAGGCAGTGGGTGAGGCAGCTGTTGAGGTGTGGGTGAGGCAGTGGGTGAGGCACGTTGAGGATGGGTGGGGCAGCTGTTAGGCACGTTGGGCAGTGGGTGGGGCAGGGGTTTTGGGGCAGTGGTATTTAATAACATACTGTTTTTTAAAATTACATGTTATTAAAAATATGTATTGTATTATTATTTATAAAAATATGTTATTAAATACCACTGCTCAACTGCTCATTTATTGTAAATGTTTGGAAGACAGGGAGACTAAGTCACTCCAGCATAAACAAAGCCACATGACGATCTGTCAACCACCCCCTCGTTTTTTTGTAAATTTCCTTCTTCAATTTTCGTATTTTATTATTATTATTATTTTTTATTATTATATTGTTACTATTGTTATTATTAGCAGTAGCAGAAATGTTTGATTCTTTGCTGTTTCAAGATAAACACATGATGTCACCGTCCAATACCTGCCCAAATCCCATTCCTATGCGTCATGAAGGGGTTTTAAATTATTTATATGTATTTTTAATAGAAAATAATGAAAAACAAAATCACCACATGAGTGGTGGGAGGGCGGGCTGCCAGTTGGGGGGGTCGGAGGGAGGGTAGTAGGGACTCGCAGGGGTTTTGAGGAAGGAGGGAGGCTTTGGTGGGGGGTTTTATCGGGGTTTTTACTGGAGAGGTTCCGGGGTCAACGCCCCCGCGGCCTGGTCTGTGCCCAGGCCCCCTTAGTCAGTGTCTCAGGATCGACCCAAACCCCAGTCGACTAACACCCAGGAAACCCATTTTACTGATGGGGAACCTAGCAACGGGTGGAAAGAAAACGCCCAAATGTTTTTTACCGGCGGGGAATCAAACCAGGCCCTCCCCGGTAAAGGGAAAGAGCGTTCCCACCAGGCCCCCCTGGTGTATCTGTGGTATTTAATAACATACATGTTAAAAAGAAAAACAGTTTATTTTAGTACAATTTATGACTTTTTCATGTATTTTTATTTTTCATGGTTCACAAGTTAAGGAAGCATATTGTTTTATATTTCCCTACAAAAATTTTGGGGGCCCCCAAAAAATTCAGGGTTTTTTTAACATTCGCGGGGCTCTTGATCCCCAAACCCCTCGCGAATGTTGGGGGAGACTGTATTTCCTTTGTTTGGTCGCCCCCCTTTGGGGTTTTGATATGGTGTAGAAAATTTTTGTTTTCTGCATTTAATATGAATATATGTTTTTGGGTGGGTGCTAAAAATTAATACACTATCTTTGTGCAGGAAAGTAACCCCGAAGTGATTTACATCCCGAAACACTTCCTCAAAGGAAAAGGACACCTCATAGTTTTTATAAAGATAGCCCGCTTACAAACATTGGTTTATTTCAAGCAACACTTGTAGGTCAAGCTCTGAAGGCCAATAATACAGAGGTGCATCATGTTTTATGCTCCCCAGCTTTACGCTGTGTTCAAACTTGTGCCAGTATACTTAAGGGTAAGTTCAATAATTAATTACATAGCTAATCAATATTGATGAAAGTAAACTGAAGATTACATAAATTTTGCATGTTTAGTATACACAATAATAGGTTTCTTGAATAATTTGTAAGTGTCTTTTCAAAGGTGGGGGGAAGGGCTCCTAGAAGTTAAGAAAGGCTTTTTACTCAAGGAATTAAAACCCCCTCCCCCCTTTTCAGTCAAAAACCCGATTTCCCTCATACTTCAGTTTCCCAGACACTGTTTTACACTTATGGATGTTCTGCTGTCCTTGAATATAATGATAAGAAAAATAAATATAGTAAGGAAATTGCATAGAAGATTATTCACAAACACTAATCTTTGGTCGAAGGAGACTCTAACTTATGAACTTGGGACAAGGTATGCAGTGCTCTAACCACCGTACCACACTGGCCAAACCTTGGAATTCAGCCCTCACAAAATTTTGATCCCAAGGGAGCTAGCATTCAGGAAGGTGGCCCGTCGGTTGATGCATGCAGGGGATAAGATGAAATAGCTAACGCCACCTTCCTGAATGCTGGCTGCCTTGGATCAAAATGTTTGGCATTGGCTGGACCCAAAGTATTTGGGCCAGTATGGGCAGTGGCTAGAGCCTGCGACCTTGTCCCCAAGGGTTGTAGGTTCGAGTTCCTTCGACCAGAGATTAGTGTTTTTTGGGAAAATTTTGCCTGTTCTGCAATTAAACTAAAAAGGTTTTTTTTCAAAGCAAAGTGTTAAAGAAGGCAGAGTATATGGAGAGTAAAAAAAAGGTAAAGAGATGGTGGGAGGGGCAAAAAGGGGGAGATATAGAGTGGGAGAGGCACTGTCCCAAAAAAATTTTAATGAAAATAAAAAAAAATTTTGGAGTGAGTTAAACAAGTTAAGAAAAAACCTAGGGAAAAAATGGTTTTTCAGTTAAAAACAGAGTAGGGGGTTATAGATGGGGATGGAGGTTTGGGTAGATGGCGAGAATATTTTGAGGAACTTTTAAATGTTTAAAGGGAAAAAAGAGGCAGTAATTTTTATGCACTGGTCAGGGGGGTATACCATCTTTTAGGAGTGAAGAAAGCAGAATGTAAGTGTGGGGGGGGTCGTGAGGCATTACGTAAATAAAGGGGGGGAAAGCGCTGGGAAATGAGGGATCATGACGAAATGTTAAAAGCGGGGGGGTTTTTAGTGTTGGAGGGTTGGGACTTTTGTTTAATAAATGTATGAAAGAGGGGAAGGTACCTAGGGGTTGGCGGAGAGCATGTATAGTCCCTTTATATAAAGGGAAAGGGGACAAAAGAGACTGTAAAAATTATAGAGGAATAAGCTTACTGAGTATACCAGGAAAAGTGTACGGTAGGGTTATAATTGAAAGAATTAGAGGTAAGACAGAATGTAGGATTGCGGATGAGCAAGGAGGTTTTAGAGTGGGTAGGGGATGTGTAGATCAGGTGTTTACATTGAAGCATATATGTGAACAGTATTTAGATAAAGATAGGGAAGTTTTTATTGCATTTATGGATTTAGAAAAGGCATATGATAGAGTGGATAGAGGAGCAATGTGGCAGATGTTGCAAGTATATGGAATAGGTGGTAAGTTTTAAATGCTGTAAAGAGTTTTTATGAGGATAGTGAGGCTCAGGTTAGGGTGTGTAGAAGAGAGGGAGAATACTTCCCGGTAAAAGTAGGTCTTAGACAGGGATGTGTAATGTCACCATGGTTGTTTAATATATTTATAGATGGGGTTATAAAGGAAGTAAATGCTAGGGTGTTTGGGAGAGGGGTGGGATTAAATTATGGGGAATCAAGTTCAAAAGGGGAATTGACACAGTTACTTTTTGCTGATGATACTGTGCTTATGGGAGATTCTAAAGAAAAATTGCAAAGGTTAGTGGATGAGTTTGGGAATGTGTGTAAAGGTAGAAAGTTGAAAGTGAACATAGAAAAGAGTAAGGTGATGAGGGTGTCAAATGATTTAGATAAAGAAAAATTGGATATCAAATTGGGGAGGAGGAGTATGAAGAAGTGAATGTTTTCAGATACTTGGGAGTTGACGTGTCGGCGGATGGATTTATGAAGGATGAGTTAATCATAGAATTGATGAGGGAAAAAAGGTGAGTGGTGCGTGAGGTATATGTGGAGTCAAAAAACGTTATCTATGGAGGCAAAGAAGGGGAAAGTATGAAAGTATAGTAGTACCAACACTCTTATATGGGTGTGAAGCTTGGGTGGTAAATGCAGCAGCGAGGAGACAGTTGGAGGCAGTGGAGATGTCCTGTTTAAGGGCAATGTGTGGTGTTAAATATTATGCAGAAAATTCGGAGTGTGGAAATTAGGAGAAGGTGTGGAGTTAATAAAAGTATTAGTCAGAGGGCAGAAGAGGGTTGTTGAGGTGGTTTGGTCATTAGAGAGAATGGATCAAAGTAGAATGACATGGAAGCATATAAATCTATAGGGGAAGGAAGGAGGGGTAGGGGTCGTCCTCGAAAGGGTTGGAGAGAGGGGGTAAAGGAGGTTTTGTGGGTAAGGGGCTTGGACTTCCAGCAAGCGTGCGTGAGCGTGTTAGATAGGAGTGAATGGAGACGAATGGTACTTGGGACCTGACGATCTGTTGGAGTGTGAGCAGGGTAATATTTAGTGAAGGGATTCAGGGAAACCGGTTATTTTTATATAGTCGGACTTGAGTCCTGGAAATGGGAAGTACAATGCCTGCACTTTAAAGGAGTGGTTTGGGATATTGGCAGTTTGGAGGGATATGTTGTGTATCTTTATACGTATATGCTTCTAAACTGTTGTATTCTGGGCACCTCTGCAAAAGCAGTGATAATGTGTGAGTGTGGTGAAATGGTTGAATGATGATGAAAGTATTTTCTTTTTGGGGATTTTCTTTTCTTTTTTGGGTCACCCTGCCTCGGTGGGAGACGGCCGACTTGTTGAAAAAAAAAAAAATATATATATTATATATACAGTGGACCCCCGGTTTACGATATTATTTCATTCCAGAAGTATGTTCAGGTGCCAGTACTGACCGAATTTGTTCCCATAAAGAATATTGTGAATTAGATTAGTCCATTTCAGACCCCCAAACATGCACATACAAACGCACTTACATAAATACACTTACATAATTTGTCGCATTGGGAGCTGATCGTAAACCGAGGGTCCACTGTATATTTTTTATTTTTTTTTTTATTATCACACTGGCCGATTCCCACCAAGGCAGGGTGGCCCGAAAAAGAAAAACTTTCACCATCATTCACTCCATCACTGTCTTGCCAGAAGGGTGCTTTACACTACAGTTTTTAAACTGCAACATTAAACCCCTCCTTCAGAGTGCAGGCACTGTACTTCCCATCTCCAGGACTCAAGTCCGGCCTGCCGGTTTCCCTGAATCCCTTCATAAATGTTACTTTGCTCACACTCCAACAGCACGTCAAGTTTTTAAAAACCATTTGTCTCCATTCACTCCTATCAAACAACGCTCACGCATGCCTGCTGGAAGTCCAAGCCCCTCCACACAAAACCCCCTTTACCCCCTCCCTCCAACCCTTCCTAGGCCGACCCCCACCCGCCTTCCTTCCACTTTCAGACTGATACACTCTTGAAGTTATTCTGTTTCGCTCCATTCTCTCTACATGTCCGAACCACCTCAACAACCCCTTTCCCCAGCCCTCTGGACAACAGTTTTGGTAATCCCCCACCTCCTCCTAAATTCCAAACTACGAATTCTCTGCATTATATTCACACCACACATTGCCCTCAGACATGACATCTCCACTGCCTCCAGCCTTCTCCTCGCTGCAAAAATTCATCACCCATGCTTCACACCCATATAAAAAGGTTGGTAAAACTATACTCTCATACATTCCCCTCTTTGCCTCCAAGGACAAAGTTCTCTGTCTCCACAGACTCTAAGTGCAAACCCCTCACTCTTTTTCTCTCCTCAATTCTATGATTCACCTCATCTTTCATAGACCCATCCGCTGACACGTCCACTCCCAAATATCTGAATACGTTTACCTCCTCCATACTCTCTCCCTCCAATCTGATATTCAATCTTTCATCACCTAATCTTTTTGTTATCCTCATAACCTTACTCTTTCCTGTATTCACCTTTAATTTTTCTTTTGACCCTCCAATTCATCCACCAATCTCTGCAGCTTCTCTTCAGAATCTCCCAAGAGCACAGTGTCTCAGCAAAGAGCAGCTGTGACAACTCCCACCCTGTGTGTGATTCTTTATCTTTTAACTCCACGCCTCTTGCCCAAAACCCTCGCATTTACTTTCTCTTACAACCCCATCTTTTGAATATATTAAACAACCACGGGGACATCACACATCCTTGTCTAAGGCCTACTTTTACTGGGAAAAAAATTTCCCTCTTTTCTACATACTCTAACTTGAGCCTCCCATCCCCGTTTAAAAAATCTTCATGCTTTCAGTAACCTACCTCCTACCCATACACTTGCAACATCTGCCACATTGCCCCCCTATCCCCCCTGTCATACGCCTTTTTCCCCAAAACCATAAATGCCACAAAGACCTCTTTAGCCTTATCTAAAAAACTGTTCACTTATATGTTTCACTGTAAACACCTGGTCCCCACACCCCCTACCTTTCCCAAAGCCTCCTTGTTCATCTGCTATCCTATTCTCGTCTTACTCTTAATTCTTTCAATTATAACTCTACCATACACTTTACCAGGTACACTCAACAGACTTATCGCCCTATAATTTTTGCACTCTCTTTTATCCCTCTTGCCTTTATACAAAGGAACTATGCATGCTCTCTGCCAATCCCTAGGTACCTTACCCTCTTCCATACATTTATTAAATAATTGCACCAACCACTCCAAAACTATATCCCCACCTGCTTTTAACATTTCTATCTTTATCCCATCAATCCCGGCTGCCTTACCCCCTTTCATTCTACCTACTGCCTCACGAACTTCCCCCACACTCACAACTGGCTCTTCCTCACTCCTACAAGATGTTATTCCTCCTTGCCCTATACACAAAATCACAGCTTCCCTATCTTCATCAACATTTAAAAATTTCCTCAAAATATTCCCTCCATCTTCCCAATACCTCTAACTCTCCATTTAATAACTCTCCTCTCCTATTTTTAACTGACAAATCCATTTGTTTCTCTAGGCTTCCTTAACTTGTTAATCTCACTCCAAAACTTTTTCTTATTTTCAACAAAATTTGTTGATATATATAAATTATATATATATATATATATATATATTTTATATATATATATATGGAGACAAAGAACTTTGTCCTTGGAGGCAAAGAGGGGAATGTATGAGAGTATAGTTTTACCAACGCTCTTATATGGGTGTGAAGCGGGGTGATGAATGTTGCAGCGAGGAGAAGGCTGGAGGCAGTGGAGATGTCGTGTCTGAGGGCAATGTGTGGTGTGAATATAATGCAGAGAATTCGTAGTTTGGAAGTTAGGAGGAGGTGCGGGATTACCAAAACTGTTGTCCAGAGGGCTGAGGGGAAGGGGTTTTTGAGGTGTTCGGACATGTAGAGAGAATGGAGCGAAACAGAATGACTTCAAGAGTGTATCAGTCTGTAGTGGAAGGAAGGCGGGGTAGGGGTCGGCCTAGGAAGGGTTGGAGGGAGGGGTAAAGGAGGTTTTGTGTGCGAGGGGCTTGGACTTCCAGCAGGCATGCGTGAGCGTGTTTGATAGGAGTGAATGGAGACAAATGGTTTTTAATACTTGACGTGCTGTTGGAGTGTGAGCAAAGTAACATTTATGAAGGGATTCAGGGAAACCGGCAGGCCGGACTTGAGTCCTGGAGATGGGAAGTACAGTGCCTGCACTCTGAAGGAGGGGTGTTAATGTTGCAGTTTAAAAACTGTAGTGTAAAGCACCCTTCTGGCAAGACAGTGATGGAGTGAATGATGGTGAAAGTTTTTCTTTTTCGGGCCACCCTGCCTTGGTGGGAATCGGCCGGTGTGATAATAAATAAATAAAATATATTTCTTTTTTTTTTCAACAAGTCGGCCGTCTCCCACCGAGGCAGGGTGACCCAAAAAAGAAAGAAAATCCTTAAAAAGAAAATACTTTCATCATCATTCAACACTTTCACCACACTCGCACATTATCACTGTTTTTGCAGAGGTGCTCAGAATACAACAGTCTAGAAGCACATACGTAAAAAGACGCACAACACATCCCTCCAAACCGCCAACATCCCAAACCCCTCCTTCAAAGTGCAGGCATTGTACTTCCCATTTCCAGGACTCATGTCCGACTATATGAAAATAACCGGTTTCCCTGAATCCCTTCACTAAATATTACCCTGCTCACACTCCAACAGATCGTCAGGTCCAAAGTATCATTCGTCTCCATTCACTCCTATCTAACACGCTCACGCACGCTTGCTGGAAGTCCAAGCCCCTCGCCCACAAAACCTCATTTACCCCCTCTCTCCAACCCTTTCGAGGACGACCCCTACCCCTCCTTAGTTCCCCTATAGATTTATATGCTTTCCATGTCATTCTACTTTGATCCATTCTCTCTAAAATGACCAAACCACCTCAACACCCCTCTTCTGCCCTCTGACTAATGCTTTTATTAACTCCACACCTTCTCCTAATTTCCACACTCCGAATTTTCTGCATAATACTTACACCACACATTGCCCTTAGACAGGACATCTCCACTGCCTCCAACCATCTCCTCGCTGCTGCATTTACCACCCAAGCTTCACATCCATATAAGAGTGTTGGACTACTATACTTTCTACTTTCCCCTTTCTTTGCCCCCATAGATAGCGTTTTTTGACTCCCATATACTCAATCCCACTCATCTTTTTTTCCTCATTAATTCTATTTTAACCTCACCCTTAAAATTTCCCATCCCCCGGACACGCAGCTCCCAAGTATCTAAAACATTCACTTCTTCCATATTCCTCCCCAATTTATACCAATTTTTTTTTATCAAATCATTTGTACCCTCATCCCCTTACTTTTTCTATGTTCACTTTCAACTTTTTTTTACCACTTTCCCCAAAAACTCATCTAGTTAAATCC
Source organism: Cherax quadricarinatus (assembly GCF_026875155.1). Taxonomy (NCBI): domain Eukaryota; kingdom Metazoa; phylum Arthropoda; class Malacostraca; order Decapoda; family Parastacidae; genus Cherax; species Cherax quadricarinatus. Next base: position 4,133,830 of record NC_069404.1, on the reverse strand, counting down.
TCTTAAAACAACTTCTTGTATAAACCCTTACCCCCGGCTTCGTCTCTGTAATGCCTTCCTCTCCCACTACATTGTAAAATGCCCCAAAAACTTCAGAACACCCGTGACTTAACCTACTCCCCATTTTTTTTTTTTTCTTTTTTCTTTTTTTTCCCCCTTTTTCCCCTTTCCTCTTTCCTTTTTCCTCTGGGTTTTCTTTTTTCTTCTGTCTGGGTTTTCTGTTCCTTCTTCATTTATTTCACCATTTCCCCCTTTCACGCACCTCTGTGCGCTTGTTTTTCCCTCAGTGGGCAACCTACTCTCTTGCAGTGCTCCCTTCCTTTGTTTTTGACTGCTCGTCCTCCTTTTTTCCCCCTTCTACCCTACCCCTATACTACCTCTTTACTAATACTATACTACAAATACTGATGAAATTAAGACACAGTGCGGCGTCTGGTTGCCTTTTTGTGGGCGTTTCGCCCTCCAGTGGCTGGCTGGGTGGGGAAACGTCTACGATAGTGATGTCCGGGTGTTGCGCATGTGTCTTAATTTCATCTTGTCGGTATTACATACCATTCTTGTACTACTACTACTACTACTACTACTAATACTAATACTAATACTAATACTAATACTACTACTACTACTACTACTACTAATACTACTACTACTACTACTACTACTACTACTACTACTACTACTACTACTACTACTACTACTACTACTACTAATACTACTACTACTACTACTAATACTACTACTAATACTACTACTAATACTACTAATACTGCTACTACTACTACTACTACTACTACTACTACTACTACTACTACTACTAATACTACTACTACTACTACTACTACTGATAGCTTGTGCTACCAGGTCGGTTGCCGTGTTCCTCCCTTAAGTCAATGTGACCTGACCTGACTAGGTTGGGTGCATTGGCTTAAGCCGGTAGGAGACTTGGACCTGCCTCGCATGGGCCAGTAGGCCTTCTGCAGTGTTCCTTCGTTCTTATGTTCTTACTAATACTACTAATACTACTAATACTACTACTAATACTACTACTAATACTACTACTAATACTACTACTAATACTACTACTAATACTACTACTAATACTACTACTAATACTACTACTAATACTACTACTAATACTATACTAATACTACTACTAATACTACTACTAATACTACTACTAATACTACTACTAATATACTACTAATATTATACTAATACTACTACTAATACTACTACTAATACTACTACTAATACTACTACTAATACTACTACTAATGCTACTACTAATGCTACTACTAATGCTACTACTAATGCTACTACTAATACTACTACTAATACTACTACTAATACTACTACTAATACTACTACTAATACTACTACTAATACTACTACTAATACTACTACTAATACTACTACTAATACTACTACTAATGCTACTACTAATACTACTACTAATACTACTACTAATACTACTACTAATACTACTACTATACTACTAATACTACTACTAATACTACTACTACTACTACTACTACTAATACTACTACTAATACTACTACTAATACTACTAATACTACTACTAATACTACTAATACTACTACTAATACTACTACTAATACTACTACTAATACTACTACTAATACTACTACTACTACTACTACTACTACTTCTTCTTATTCTTATTCTTATTCTTATTCTTCTTGCCTATATATAGCCATCCTGCTCCACTTCTGGTTAGTGTGACTTTGTCAATGGTCCAAGTCGGACCAAAACGTCGTCGTAAGCTTCTCTCTTTTATGTGCGGGTTATTTGTGCATCAACCTTTTGTCCACCAATACATAATCTAATAAACTACTTTCATTATGTGCTACATCATACCTTGTACAGTGGACCCCCGCATAGCGAACTTAATCCGTGCAAGAGGGCTGGTCGTTATGCGAAATGTTCGCTATGCGAATTAATTTTCCCCATAAGAAATAATGGAAATAAAATTAATCCGTGCAAGACACCCAAAAGTATGAAAAAAAAATTTTTTTACCACAAAAAAATGTTAATTTTAGTACACACAAACTGAAAAAGGCATGCACAATTACATGACACTTACTTTTATTGAAGATCTGGTGATGATTGATGGGATGGGAGGAGGGGAGAGGAGTGTTAGTGTTTTAGAAGGGGAACCCCCTTCCATTAGGACTTGAGGTAGCAAGTCCTTTTTGGGGTTACTTCCCTTCTTCTTTTAATGCCACTAGGACCAGCTTCAGGGGTCACTGGACTTCTTTCGCACAACTATCTGTCCATAGTGGCCTGTACTCTGTTCCTTTATGATTTGTCTAAAGTGGTTCACAACAGTGTCATTGAAAACAGTCACCAGCACGGCTTGCAATAGCTGTGTGAGGGTGATTTTCATCAAAAAAGGTTTTGCACTTCAAGCCATTTTGTACACATTTCCTTAATCTTTGAAGTAGGCAATTCCTTCAATTTCTCTCTCCCCTCCTTTAAACCCAGTTTCCCCAGGTCTGGCCTCTTGCTCTTGAAGTTGATCTATCAGCTATCAGGGGTTTTAGTTCTTCATTGTCCTCCTCCACCAACTCTTCCACATCCTCCCACTAACCTCCAACCCCAAGGACTTCCCCAATTCCACAATTGATTCCTCAACTGGTATACTACTCCTCTCAGGGTTAGCCTCAAACCCTTCAAAATCCCTTTTGTCTACACATTTGGCCACAGTTTCTTCCAAGCAGAGTTCAAGGTTCTCTTAGTCACTCCCTCCCAAGCCTTACCTATAAGGTTTACACAATTGAGGATATTAAAGTGATCCTTCCAAAACTCTTTTAGAGTAAATCGAGTGTCTGTGGTCACTTCAAAGCACTTTTGAAACAGAGCTTTTGTGTACAGTTTCTTGAAGTTGGAAAAATGACCTGCTGGTCCATGGGTTTGCAGGAGAGGAGTGGTATTAGGGGGCAAAAACTTCCCCTTTAAATTTGAAGCTCATGTCCCCATAAAGTCGCTCTGCCACGTCTGTAGGATGACCAGGGGCATTGTCTAACCAGGAGGCACTTAAGGTCTAATTTCTTTTCAGTTAGGTAATCTTCACATTGGGGGCAAATGCATGGTTGTAACCAGTTATAGAAAAATTCCCTAGTGACCCATGCCTTACTGTTTGCCCTCCACAGCACCCCACAAATTATCCTTGAGGACATTCTTTTGCCTGAACGCTCTGGGAGTTTCAGAGTGATACACTAATAAAGGCTTAACTTTGCAATCACCACTAGCATTGGCACACATCAACAAAGTAAGCCTGTCTTTCATAGGTTATGCCCTGGGGAGTGCCTTTTCCTCCTGAGTAATGTAGGCCCTGCTTGGCATTTTCTTCCAGAACAGGCCTGTTTCATCACAATTAAACACTTGTTCAGGTTCCAGCCCTTCAGTTTCTATTTTACTCTTGAATTTCCTGCACATTTTTTTTCAGCCGCTTTGTGGTCCGAACTGGCAGCCTCACCATGCCGTATCACACTATGGATGCCACTACGCTTTTTAAAAATCTCTCAAACCAACCTTTGCTGGGCCTTAAATTCACTCACATCATCACTAGTTGCAGGCATTTTTTTAATTAAATCGTCATGCAACTTCCTAGCCTTTTTCACATATGATCGCTTGAGAGCGCTATCTCCTGCTAGCTGTTTTTCATTATCCACACCCAAAAAGAGTCTTCAACATCTTCCATCACTTGCGATCTTTGTTTCGAAAACACAGTTAAACCTTTGCAACAACAGCTTCCTTGATTGCCATTTTCTTGCCCACAAAAGAAGCGATGGTTGATTTTGGTTTCTTGTACAACCCGACCAGGTCGGTGATACTACTCCACTTTCATACTTATCAATGATCTCTTTCTTCATTTCAATGGGTATTCTTACCCTTTGAGGTGTAGGGTTGGCACTAGAAGCTTTCTTGGGGCCCATGGTCACTTATTTTCCACAAACAGCACCGAAAACACTGGGAATAATACGAAATATTCCGAGTGTATGCTTGAATGTTACGCGGAGGCTGGCTGGTAAACAATGGACGGGCGGCACATGTGAGGCTGGCTGAGGGCGCAGATTGGACGCGTCTCGGACGAAGTTCGCTGAGCGGGTTTTTTTCCACTATGCGGGGCAAAAATTTTTGCGAACAAAGCGTTCGCTATGGGATTGTTCGCTATGCAAGGCGTTCGCTATGCGGGGGTCCCCTGTATATTTATTTATCCTCTTTTTCATAAAATATGTATTAGTTATTACCAATATATATATGTATATATATATTTTTTTTTTTTTTTTTTTTTTCGCAACAAGTCGGTCGTCTCCCACCGAGGCAGGGTGACCCAAAAAAGAAAGAAAATCCCCAAAAAGAAAATACTTTCATCATCATTCAACACTTTCACCACACTCACACATTATCACTGCTTTTGCAGAGGTGCTCAGAATACAACAGTTTAGAAGCATATACGTATAAAGATACACAACATATCCCTCCAAACTGCCAATATATATGTATATATATATATATATGACCTGACGATCTGTTGGAGTGTGAGCAGGGTAATATTTAGTGAAGGGATTCAGGGAAACCGGTTATTTTCATATAGTCGGACTTGAGTCCTGGAAATGGGAAGTACAATGCCTGCACTTTAAAGGAGGCGTTTGGGATATTGGCAGTTTGGAGGGATATGTTGTGTATCTTTATACGTATATGCTTCTAAGCTGTTGTATTCTGAGCACCTCTGCAAAAGCAGTGATAATGTGTGAGTGTGGTGAAGTGTTGAATGATGATGAATATTTTCTTTTTGGGGGTTTTTTTTTCTTTTTTGGGTCACCCTGCCTCGGTGGGAGACGACCGACTTGTTGAAAAAAAAAATATATACAGTGGACCCCCGGTTAACGATATTTTTTCACTCCAGAAGTATGTTCAGGTGCCAGTACTGACCGAATTTGTTCCCATAAGGAATATTGTGAAGTAGATTAGTCCATTTCAGACCCCCAAACATACACGTACAAACGCACTTACATAATTACACTTACATAATTGGTCGCATTCGGAGGTAATCATTATGCCGGGGTCCACTGTATATGTATATATATGTATATGTGTATATATGTAGGTAGTAGGTTGGTAGACAGCAACCACCCAGGGAGGTACTACCGTCCTGCCAAGTGAGTGTAAAACGAAAGCCTGTGATTGTTTTACATGATGGTAGGATTGCTGATGTCTTTTGTCCTGTCTCATAAATATGCAAGATTACAGGCATATCTTGCTACTTCTACTTACACTTAGGTCACACTACACATACATATACACATTTATTTATACACACTCATCTGAGTTTTCTTTGATTTTATCTTAATAGTTCTTGGTCTTATTAATTTTCCTTTTATATCCATGGGGAAGTGGAATAAGAATCTTTCCTCCGTAAGCCATGCGTGTTGTAAAAGTCAACTAAAATGCCGGGAACAATGGGCTAGTAACCCCTTTTCCTGTAAAGATTACTAAAAGAATAAGAAGAAGAAAATTGTCCAAAGTGGGAAGTCTGAATGTGCGTGGATGTTGTGCAGATGATAAGAAGGAGATGATTGTGGATGTATGAATGAGAAGAAGCTGGATGTCTGGCTTTAAGTGAAACAAAGCTGAAGGGGGTGGGAGAGTTTCAGTGGAGAGGAATAAATGGGATTAGGTCAGGGGTTTCAAATAGAGTTAGAGCTAAAGAAGGAGTAGCAATAATGTTGAAGGATTAGCTATGGCAGGAAAAGAGGGACTATAAATGTATTAATTTAAGGATTATGTGGAGTAAAATAAAGATTGGATGTGAAAAGTGGGTTATAATAAGCGTGTATGCACCTGGAGAAGAGAGAAGTGTAGAGGAGAGAGAGAGATTTTGGGAAATGTTGAGTGAATGCGTGGGGAGTTTTGAATCAAGTGTGAGAGTAATGGTGGTTGGGGATTTCAATGCTAAAGTGGGTAAAAAATGTTATGGAGGGAGTAGTAGGTAAATTTGGGGTGCAGGGGTAAATGTAAATGGGGTGCCTTTAATTGAGCTATGTGTAGAAAGAAAATTTGGTAAAAAGTAATACATATTTTATGAAAAAGAGGATAAATAAATATACAAGGTATGATGTAGCACGTAATGAAAGTAGTTTATTGGATTATGTATTGGTGGATAAAAGGTTGATGGGTAGGCCCCGGATGTACATGTTTATAGAGGGCAATGATATATCGGCCATTATTTAGTTTTTAGCTACAGTTAGAGTAAGAGGTGGGAGGGGAAAAAGGGAAAAGGTGGCAAAAAAACAAGTAAGAGGGAGGTGAAATTTGTAAAAAACTAAGGGAGGGGGAAAGTTCGGGTGGGGTATAAGGGGTTTTTTTGGGAAAAAGGGGGTAGTGAAAAAAGATGAGTAGGGGGGGGGTTGAAGGGGTTTGGGAAATATTTTTAAAAAATGAAAGTATTAGTGTGGGGAGAGTTTGTGGTTATGGAGGGTGCGGGAGGAGGAAAGAGGAGTGAAGGGGGAATGATAAAGGGAAAAGGGGTTTGTGAAAAAAAGAAAAAAAGGTTTGTTATGAGGGGTTTTTTAAAAAAGCGAAGGTTTGAAGGCAGGTATAGGGGAAGAGTAAAAGAAAGGTAAAGAGAGTTTGAGAGAGTGAAAAAAGGAGGCAGATGATGGGGAGGGGAGGGCACTGTAAAAAAAATTTTAAGGAAAATAAAAAAAAATTTTGGGAAAGTGAGTTAAAAAAGTTAAAAAAAAGCCTAGGGAAAATAGGGGATTTGTCATTTAAAAAACAGAGTGGGGGAGTTAGTGATGGGGAGATGGGGGTATTGGGTAGATGGCGAGATATTTTGGGGAACTTTTAAATGTTAAAAGGGAAAAAGCCGAGGCGTAAATTTTATGATGGGAAAGGGGGGTATACCCTCTTTTTTGGAGTGAGAAGGAAAAATGTAAGTGTGGGGGAGGTTTCGTGAGGCATTAGAAAAAAAGAAAGGGGGGTTTAAAGGGAGCGGAAAAAGATGGGATTTAAAGGGCAGAAAAAGTTAAAAACAGGGGGGGGTTTAGTGTTGGAGTGGTTGGGAATTTTGTTTAATAATGTATGAAAGAGGGGAAGGTACCTAGGGATTGGCGGAGAGCATGTATAGTACCTTTATATAAAGGGAAAGGGGACAAAAGAGATTGTAAAAATTATGGAGGAATAAGCTTACTGAGTATGCCAGGAAAAGTGCAAGGTAGGGTTATAATTGAAAGAATTAGAGGTAAGACAGAATGTAGGATTGCGCATGAGCAAGGAGGTTTCAGAGTGGGTAGGGGATGTGTAGATCAGGTGTTTACATTGAAGCATATATGTGAACAGTATTTAGATAAAGATAGGGAAGTTTTTATTGCATTTATGGATTTAGAAAAGGCATATGATAGAGTGGATGAGGAGCAATGTGGCAGATGTTGCAAGTATATGGAATAGGTGGTAAGTTATTAAATGCTGTAAAGAGTTTTTATGAGGATAGTGAGGCTCAGGTTAGGGTGTGTAGAAGAGAGGGAGGACTACTTCCCGGTTAAAAGTAGGTCTTAGACAGGGATGTGTAATGTCACCATGATTGTTTAATATATTTATAGATGGGGTTGTAAAGGAAGTAAATGCTAGGGTGTTTGGGAGAGGGTGGGATTAAATTATGGGGAATCAAATTCAAAATGGGAATTGACACAGTTACTTTTTGCTGATGATACTGTGCTTATGGGAGATTCTAAAAAAAAATTGCAAAGGTTAGTGGATGAGTTTGGGAATGTGTGTAAGGTAGAAAGTTGAAAGTGAACATAGAAAAGAGTAAGGTGATGAGGGTGTCAAATGATTTAGATAAAGAAAAATTGGATATCAAATTGGGGAGGAGGAGTATGGAAGAAGTGAATGTTTTAAGATACTTGGGAGTTGACGTGTCGGCGGATGGATTTATGAAGGATGAGGTTAATCATAGAATTGATGAGGGAAAAAAGGTGAGTGGTGCGTTGAGGTATATGTGGAGTCAAAAAACGTTATCTATGGAGGCAAAGAAGGGAATGTATGAAAGTATAGTAGTAACCAACACTCTTATATGGGTGTGAAGCTTGGGTGGTAAATGCAGCAGCGAGGAGACGGTTGGAGGCAGTGGAGATGTCCTGTTTAAGGGCAATGTGTGGTGTAAATATTATGCAGAAAATTCGGAGTGTGGAAATTAGGAGAAGGTGTGGAGTTAATAAAAGTATTAGTCAGAGGGCAGAAGAGGGGTTGTTGAGGTGGTTTGGTCATTTAGAGAGAATGGATCAAAGTAGAATGACATGGAAAGCATATAAATCTATAGGGGAAGGAAGGCGGGGTAGGGGTCGTCCTCGAAAGGGTTGGAGAGTGGGGGTAAAGGAGGTTTTGTGGGCAAGGGGCTTGGACTTCCAGCAAGCGTGTGTGAGCGTGTTAGATAGGAGTGAATGGAGACGAATGGTACTTGGGACCTGACGATCTGTTGGAGTGTGAACAGGGTAATATTTAGTGAAGGGATTCAGGGAGAAACCGGTTATTTTCATATAGTCGGACTTGAGTCCTGGAAATGGAAGTACAATGCCTGCACTTTAAAGGAGGGGTTTGGGATTTGGCAGTTTGGAGGGATATGTTGTGTATCTTTATTTGTGTATGCTTTAGACTGTTGTATTCTGAGCACCTCTGCAAAAACAGTGATAATGTGCGAGTGTGGTGAAAGTGTTGAATGATGATGAAAGTATTTTCTTTTTGGGGATTTTCTTTCTTTTTTTGGGTCACCCTGCCTCGGTGGGAGACGGCCGACTTGTTGAAATATATATATATAATATATATATATATATATATATATATTATATATATATATATTATATATATATATATATATATATATATATATATATATATATTTTTTTTTTTTTTTTTTTTTCACAAGTCGGCCCGTCTCCCACCGAGGCAGGGTGACCCAAAAAAAAAGAAGAAAATCCCAAAAAGAAAATACTTTCATCATCATTCAACACTTTCACCACACTCACACATTATCACTGCTTTTGCAGAGGTGCTCAGAATACAACAGTTTAGAAGCATATACGTATAAAGATACACAACATATCCCTCCAAACTGCCAATATCCCAAAACCCCTCCTTTAAAGTGCAGGCATTGTACTTCCCATTTCCAGGACTCAAGTCCGACTATATGAAAATAACCGGTTTCCCTGAATCCCTTCACTAAATATTACCCTGCTCACACTCCAACAGATCGTCAGGTCCCAAGTATCATTCGTCTCCATTCACTCCTATCTAACACGCCCACGCACGCCGCTGGAAGTCCAAGCCCCTCACCCACAAAACCTCCTTTACCCCCTCTTTCCAACCCTTTCGAGGACGACCCCTACCCTCTTTCCTTCCCCTATAGATTTATATGCTTTCCATGTCATTCTACTTTGATCCATTCTCTCTAAATGACCAAACCACCTCAACAACCCCTCTTCTGCCCTCTGACTAATGTTTTATTAACTCCACACCTTCTCCTAATTTCCACATCCGAATTTTCTGCATAATATTTACACCACACATTGCCCTTAAACAGGACATCTCCACTGCCTCAACCGTCTCCTCGCTGCTGCATTTACCACCCAAGCTTCACATCCATATAAGAGTGTTGGTACTACTATTACTTTCATACATTCCCTTCTTTGCCTCCATAGATAACGTTTTTTGACTCCACATATACCTCAACGCACCACTCACCTTTTTTCCCTCATCAATTCTATGATTAACCTCATCCTTCATAAATCCATCCGCCGACAAGTCAACTCCCAAGTATCTGAAAACATTCACTTCTTCCATACTCCTCCTCCCCAATTTGATATCCAATTTTTCTTTATCTAAATCATTTGATACCCTCATCACCTTACTCTTTTCTATGTTCACTTTTAACTTTTACCTTTACACACATTCTCAAACTCATCCACTAACCTTTGCAATTTTTCTTTAGAATCTCCCATAAGCACAGTATCATCTGCAAAAAGAAAACTGTGTCAATTCCCATTTTTGAATTTGATTCCCCATAATTTAACCCCACCCCTCTCCCGAACACCCCTAGCATTTACTTCTTTTACAACCCCATCTATAAATATATTACACAACCATGGTGACATTACACATCCTGTCTAAGACCTACTTTTACCGGGAAGTATTCTCCCTCTCTTCTACACACCCTAACCTGGGCCTAAACTATCCTCATAAAAGCTCTTTACAGCATTTAGTAACTTACCACTATTTCCATAAACTTGCAACATCTGCCACATTGCCCCCTTTCCCCACTCTATCATATGCCTTTTCTAAATCCATAAATGCAATAAAAACTTCCCTACCTTTATCTAAATACGTTCACATATATGCTTCAATGTAAACACTTGATCTACACATCCCCTACCCACTCTGAAGCCTCCTTGCTCATCCGCAATACTACATTCTGTGTTACCTCTAATTCTTTCAATTAAAAACTCTACCGTATATTTTTCCCTGGTATACTCAGTAAACTTATTCCTCTATAATTTTTACCAATTCTTTTTGTCCCCTTTCCTTTTTTATAAAGGCCCATACTGCTCTCTGCCTTTTTCCTAGGTACCTTCCCCTCTTTCATACATTTATAAACAAAGTACAACCACTCCAACACTATATCCCCCCTGGTTTTTAACATTTCTGTCATGATCCCATCATTCCAGCTGCTTTAACCCCCTTTCATTCTACGTAATGCCTTTCACGTACCTCACCACACTTACATTCTGCTCTTCTTCACTCCTAAAAAAGATGGTTATCCCTTTCCCTGGCCAGTGCATAAAATTTACTGCCTCCCTTTCTTCCTTAACATTTAAAAGTTCCTCAAAATATTCTTGCCATCTACCTAATACCTCCTCTCCCCATCTACTAACCCCCCTACTCTGTTTTTAACTGACAAATCCATATTTTCCCCTAGGCTTTCTTAACTTGTTTAATCACTCCAAAATTTTTTTTATTTCATTAAAATTTCTTGACAATGTCTCTCCCACTCTTTCATTGCTCTCCTTTTGCACTCTCTCACCACTCTCTTCACTTTCTTTACTCTCCATATACTTGCTCTTCTTATAACACTTCTGCTTTGTAAAAACCTCTCGTAAGCTACCTTTTTCTCTTTTATCACACCCTTTACTTATCATTCCACCAATCACTCCTCTTTCCCCCTGCCACCACCTCCTATAACCACAAACTTCTGCCCCACATTCCAATACTGCTTTTTTTAAAACTATTCCAACCCTTTCTTCAACCCCCCCACTACTCATCTTTGCACTAGCCCACCTTTTCTGCCAATAGTCGCTTATATCTCGCCCGAACTTCCTCCCCCCCTTAGTTTATACACTTTCACCTCCCTCTTACTTTTTTGTTGCCACCTTCCTCTTTTCCCATCTACCTTTTTACTCTAACTGTAGCACAACTAAATATGATCCGATATATACAGTTGCCCCTCTATAAACATGTTACATCCTGGAGCCTACCCATCAACCTTTTATCACCAATACATAATCAAACAAACTACTTTCATTACGTGCTACATCATACCTTGTATATTTATTTCCTCTTTTTCATAAAATTTATGTGTTACTTATTACCAAATTTCTTTCTACACATAGCTCAATTAAGGCTCCCCATTTACATTTACCCCGGGCCCACCCAAATTTACCTATTTACTCCCTCCAAAACATTTTTACCCACTTTAGCATTGAAATCCCCAACCACCATTCTCTCACACTTGATTCAAAACTCCCCACGCATTCACTCAACATTTTCCCAGAATCTCTCTCTCTCCTCTACACTTCTTCTTCTCCAGGTGCATACACGCTTACTATAACCCACTTTTCACATCCAATTTTTTATTTTACTCCACATAATTTGGGATTTTTTACATTTGTAGTCCTCTTTTCCTGCCTAGCTTATCCTTCCAACATTATTGCTACTCCTTCTTTAGCTCTAACTCTATTTGAAACCCCTGACCTAATCCCATTATTCCTCTCCTTTTAAAATCTCCCACCCCCTTCAGCTTTGTTTCACTTAAAGCCAGGACATCCAGTTTCTTCTCATTCATAACATCCACAATCATCTCTTTCTTATCATTTGCACAACATCCACGCAAAATTCAGATTCCCACTTTGAAAATTTTCTTCTTCTTATTCTTTTTAGTAATCTTTACAGGAAAAGGGTTACTGCCCATTGTTCCCGCATTTTAGTTGACTTTTACAACACGCATGGCTTACGGAGGAAAGATTCTTTTTCCCACTTCCCCATGGATATAAAAGGAAAAGTAATAAGACCAAGAACTATTAAGATAAAATCAAAGAAAACTCAGATGAGTGTGCATAAATAAACATGTACATGTATGTGTAGTGTGACCTAAGTGTAAGTAGAAGTAGCAAGACGTACCTGTAATCTTGCATATTTATGATACAGACAAAAGACACCAGCAATCCTACCATCATGTAAAACAATTACAGGCTTTTGCTTTACACTCACTTGGCAGGACGGTAGTACCTCCCTGGGTGGTTGCTGTCTACCAACCTACTACCTATATATATATATATACAGTGGACCCCCGCATAACGATGGCATCGCATAGCGATTTTTCCGCATAACGATTACTTTTATCGCAAAATTTTTTCCCCGCATACCGATTAAAAACCCGCATACCGATTTTCGTCCGAGACGCGTCCAATGTGCCCTCAGCCAGCCTCACAAAGTGCCGCTCCGTCCTTGTTTACCAGCCAGCCTCCCGGGGGACATCCCAAACATACATCGGAATATTTCGTATTATTACAGTATTTTCGGTGCTGTTTCTGGAAATAAGTGACCATGGGCCCCAAGAAAGCTTCTTTGTGCCAACCCTGTGGTAAAAAGGGTGAGAATTAGTATGGAAATTAAGAAAGATTTTGAAGGGTTTGGGGCTAACCCCGAGAAGCCTATGCCAGTTGTGGAATCCATTGTGCCATTCAAGATTAAGGAAATTGTGTGCACAGTGGGTTGAAAAAGCAAACCTTTATAGATGAAAATCACCCTGACACAGCTGTTTGCAAGCCGTGCTGGTGACTATTTCAATGACAATGTTGTGGCCCATTTTTGACAAATCGTAAAGGAACGGGAGGTACAGAGCTCTAGGACAGATTTGTTGTGCGACAGAGGTCCAGTGGGCTCTCAAGCTGGTCCTAGTGGCATTAAAAGAAGAAGGGAAGTAACCCCGGAAAAGGACTTGCTACCTCAAGTCGTATGGGAAGGGGATTCCCCTTCTAAACCCGTAAGAAGATAATGCCTCTCCCTCCTCCCATCCCATCAATCATCACCAGATCTTCAATAAAAGTAAGTGTCATTTAATTGTGCATGCCTTTTTCAGTTTGTGTGTATTAAAAATTTAAATTTTCATGTGGTAAAAAAAAATTTTTTTTTAACTTTTGGCGTCCTTGCACGGATTTTAAATTTTATTTCCATTATTTCTTATGGGGAAAATTCATTCGCATAACGATTATTTGCATAACGATGAGCCCTCTTGCACGGATTTAAAATCGTTAACCGGGGTCCACTGTATATATATATATATATTATATATATATATATATATATATATATATATATATATATATTATATATATATATATACATACACACACACAAAACACACACACACACACACACACACCACACACACACACACAAAACACCACACACACACACACACACAACACACACCACATACACAAGGAGGCAGAGGAAGGTTTGTTCCAAGGGAAACAGAAATAATGGGAAGAACAGAACAAGTCCTTGGTTCACCCAAAGGTGTAGGGAGGCAAAAACTAGGTGTACTAGAGAATGGAAAAGGTACAGAAGACAGAGAACTCAGGAAAAAAAAGAAATCAGCCGAAGAGCCAGAAACGAATATGCACAGATAAGAAGGGAGGCTCAGAGACAATATGAAAATGACATAGCATCAAAAGTAAAGACTGACCCCAAGCTGTTGTACAGCCACATCAGGAGGAAAACAACTGTCAAAGGACCAGGTAATCAGACTGAGGAAGGGTGGGTGGGGAATTCACAAGAAACGACCGGAGGTATGTCAGGAGCTCAACACAAGATTTAAAGAGGTATTTACAGTGGAAACCAGTGGACTCCAAGAAATCAGAACAGGGGGGCACACCCGCAAGTGCTGGATGAGGTACATATAACCAAGGAGGAGGTGAAGAAGCTGCTATGCGAACTTGACACCTCAAAGGCGGTGGGACCAGACAACATCTCTCCATGGGTCCCTTTAAAAAGGGAGCAGAGATATTGTGTGAGCCCTTAACAAAAATCTTCAACAATCATTTGAAACTGGGCAACTCCCTGAGGTATGAAAATGGCAAATTTTAGTCCCAATTTTTAAAAGGGAGACAGACATGAGGCACTAAACTACAGACCTGTATCTCTAACGTGTATAGTATGCAAGGTCATGGAGAAGATCATCAGGAGGAGAGTGGTGGGGCACCGGGAAAAGAACAAGTGTATAATTGACAACCCGCACGGTTTCAGGGAAGGAAAATCCTGTGTCACAAACCTACTAGAGTTTTATGACAAGGTGACAGAAGTAAGACAAAGAGAGAGAGGGTGGATCGACTGCGTATTTTTGGCTGCAAGAAGGCTTTCGACACAGTTCCCCACAAGAGGTTACTGCAAAAGCTAGAGGCCAGGCACACATAACAGGAAAGGCACTGCAATGGATTTAGAGAATATCTGACAGGGAGGAAACAACGAGTCATGGTACGCGACGAGGTGTCAGAGTGGGGCGCCTGTGACAAGCGGGGTTCCACAGGGGTCAGTCCTAGGACCTGTGCTGTTCTTGGTATACGTGAACGACATAATGGAAGGGATAGACTCAGAAGTGTCCTTGTTTGCAGACGATGTGAAGTTAATGAGAAGAATCGAAAAAAGGACGAGGATCAGGCAGGACTAAAGAGATCTGGACAGGCTTTTAAGCCTGGTCCAGCAACTGGCTCCTTGAATTTAACCCTGCCAAATGCAAAGTCCTGAAGATTGGGGAAGGGCAAAGAAGACCGCAGACACAATATAGTTTAGATGGCCAAAGACTGCAAAACCTCACTAAAGGAAAAAGATCTGTGGGTGGAGTATAACACCGAGCATATCTCCTGAGGCGCACATCAATCAGATAACTGCTGCAGCATACGGGCGCCTGGCAAACCTACGGATAGCGTTCCGATACCTCAGTAAGGATTCGTTTAAGACTCTGTACACCATCTACGTCAGGCCCATACTGGAGTATGCAGCACCAGTTTGGAATCCACACCTAGTCAAGCACGTCAAGAAATTAGAGAAAGTGCAAAGGTTTGCAACAAGACTAGTCCCAGAGCTACGGGGATTGTCCTATGAAGAAAGGTTGAGGGAAAACGGCCTGACGACACTGGAGGCCAGGAGGGTCAGGGGGAGACATGAATAACGACATATAAAATACTGCGCGGAATAGACGAGGTGGACAAAGACGGGATGTTCCAGAGATGGGACACAGACACAAGAGGTCACAATTGGAAGTTGAAGACTCAGATGAATCAAAGGGATGTTAGGAAGTGTTTCTTCAGTCATAGAGTAGTCAGGCCATGGAATAGCCTAGAAAGTGATGTGGTGGAGGCAGGAACCATACATAGTTTTAAGGCGAGGTATGATAGAGCTCATGGGGCAGGGAGAGAGAGGACCTAGTAGCAATCAGCGAAGAGGCGGGGCCAGGAGCTGTGACTCGACCCCTGCAACCACAAATAGGTGAGTACACACACACACACACACACACACACACACACACACACACACACACACACACACACACACACACACACACACACACACACAAAAAAAAAAAAACCACTCTGAAAGAATAGAGAAATTCCAAGCGCTTTCGTGACTACTCACATTATCAAGGAACTATAGTTCCTTGATAATGTGAGTAGTCACGAAAGCAATTGGAATGTCTGTATTCTTTCAGAGTGGTTGTTTTGCATATTCTGAAATCACCTGTTTACTGTGATCTTATTGCATATATATATATATATATATATAGTTTTTTTTTCAGGTATGGGTATTGCTGAAGTTATGCCAATCAACATTGAACCTGGGCTCTTTGAGTTTCTTCTATATTACAAAGATGAAATGCCTACATGGATGACTCTGGAAGAACTAACAGATGCAGGCTTCAATATCAATCATAATTATGATCAAATAACTCAGGAAAAGGAATTGAATACCAATGAGAGTTGCAATGACTTCTATCACAGAAATGCCAATGTTACACAGAAGGTTATCAAAAGAACACAATTACAAGGTATCATTGTTTTAACGATAATATATAATTTTTTTTAACATGCCAACCACCACCCACTGAGGTAGGGTGACCCTAAAAAGAAGAAACATTTTCACCAGTATGCAGTCCTAAGTAATGTATATTAGAGCTGATTTCCTTGATTCTGTTTATTACAGTGTACAGTACACTACTGTATAAACATTTAAAAATATACAAAAAATGTTTTGAATGTTGCAAATGTGACATTAAAAAAATATCAAAAGATGTTTGACACAAACCCACTACCAGTACAGTATGCTTCTCATTTACCGACCAATTCACTCACCGACCTACTCTTAGGAACGGAACTCTGTCGTTAAGCGAGGAGAGGCTGTACCACAGTTCAGATTCCTTTCCAAACAGCAATTATCCCCATTTCTCCTTCAGAGTGCAGGCACTCTTTCTCGCACCTCCAAGACTCTAGTCCGGCTAACTAGTTCCCCTGAACCCCTTTATGAATGTTATCTTGCTCTCACTCCAATATAACATCAAGTTATGAAAAACTACTTGCATGCACTCACTCCTATTTAACATGCTTACACAAGCCCCTCGCATTCTAAACAACCTTTAACCTCTCGTTCCAACCTTTCTTAGGGTGACACCTGCTCCCTCCCCCCTTTCCCTACACTACTGATTTTTACACCTTCCAAGTTATCCTGTTTTGCTCCATCCTTTCTAAATATCCAAACTTCAGCCCTCTGTAATTCTGCACCTCCTAATCCCCAAACTACAAAATTCTTTGAATAATATTCACCCTTCACATTGCCCACAGACATGACAGACTTCCAATGCCCCCACCAGCCTCCTCGCTGCAACATTCACCACCCATGCTTCACACCTATGTAAGAGTGTTGGTACTGCTGTACCCTGATACATTCCCCATTTTTGCCTCCATGAATGATATTCTTTGTCCCCATAGATGCCTTAATGTTCCACTTGTTTTTCCCCTCATCAATTCTATGGTTCACCTCATCTCCTAGACCCATCTGCTGACACATTCACTCCCAAATATCAGAACACATTCACTTCCTCCTTCTAATCTGATATCAAATCTTTCATTACCTAAATTTTTTGTTATCCTCATCATCCTGCTCTTTCCTATGTTCACTTTTTATTTTCCTTCTTTCACATAGCCTCCCAGATTTTTCCACTAACTTCTGCAACTTTTCTTCAGTATCTCCCAAAACCACAGTTTCATCAGCAAAAATCAATTGTGACAAACTCCAACTTTGTGTTAGATTTTTTATCTTCCAATCCCAACCTTTCCCGAACACTCCTGCATACACTTTTCTTACAACCCCATTTATAAATATGCTAACTTTTTGAGGGTCCAGACCTTTAATCTGAAACTTATTTTCAGGGTCCAAAAATTCCCCCCCCCCCTCAAATTATAAATTGGTAGGGCGATCTTTTTCTGAAGGTAATTACACCAAAAGTATGAACTTTGATAGAAAACTTGCAGAATTAAAACTTGCAGATATTTTTTTTGTGCACCGGTAATTTTGCCCACTTTGAGTCCTATTTTGGGTCAATTCCATTGTTCCAGCCAACCAGACTCTTAGCTGCTATGCTTAGTATGCCTTCCATTAGATTAGATTAGATTTTTTTTTTTTTTGACAAATTACATGGTTGTACAAAGGAATATAATAGTTGGGTGTACATGCCAAAACCCCTCTGTATGCTGAGCATTTAGGGCAAACTTAAAGATTAACTTAAGAATAGTAAGGCAATAATACATAGTTCATATGGTCATTAGATGAGTTAGAGTGAGTACAGGAAAATTTAATATTATATCAGGTGATTCTACATGGTTTTGATAAGTCTAGTAGAGACTTTTTTACACTAATTACTAGTTAATAAAGATTACAGTACGGGTCCGCCATCACAAATCCAGCAATCAGTTATTCGGTTCCTTCAGTTATTCGGCACTAATTTCAGCTAGCATAATTTCAAAATTCCGGGGTCACCACACCAACCTGCTGGTACTGTTTGGTGGTGCTACTTGCTGTATAACTCATTCTAATTTCTTTTTCTCCATTTATTGTTATAACCTGCTTACTTTTAGCCCTAGCCATGGTTTCAATGAATAAAAGAAATGCTTTTTGTTGTGTAAAGCACCTACACAGTACATTGTCTATTAAAGATAAGGTGGCTTTGAAGCCACTGTCGTTTGCCATGAGCTCAGAAATAAGTAAGTTTATTCAGGTACTATACACAAATACAGTTACATAGATTATCATACACAGCAGCGTATGTATAGAGAACCTAGGATAACCCAAAAAAGTCCGACAAAGTGACTTATTTCCAGTACCTGGCTTGGGCTTGCCATAATTTTTGGTAAATATTGTTTTTTCTCAGTTGTCTGTTGGGCTATCTCCTTGAAACTTGGGCAATGTATGATGGAAAGATGCTTCTTAACGTACACCAAAAATAAAAAAGACGAACGATAAATAAGGGAGTTCACTTCTCAGCCATTAGCTGCCACTTTGTAGTATATTTTCATATGGTTTTTATGGTTGTATTCTCGTTGTTTTGGTCTCATTTGATAGAATGGAAGATATATTGCAGAATTAGATATGATTTTGATTGCTTTCATGATGAAAAGTACCTTGAAATTGAGCTGAAAGTAGCGGAAATGTTCGATTTTTACCGATGTTCAGTGAACTTTGTGTAAGTCAAGTTGGTTAATTTTATTAAATGTATTCTAACCTAACCACTCTGTAATCCAGCAAACTCAGTAATCCGGCACACTACAGGTCCCAATGATGCCGGATTTGTGATGGAGGACCAGTATTACAATGTAATAATTTTAAACAATTTACAGTGTGATGTATTACAGTTCAGTACTATTTAAAACAATGAAATTTGGTATTACAATGGAACAATTTACATTATGATGTATTGTATTATAATCTACTTCTGTTTAAAACAGTGAAAAGAACAGACATCCTAATTTCAAAGTAGTAAGTGGTTGAGCATTGATCAGCACAATATGAGTAGCTTTTGAGAAACTGGTAGTGGTTAGGTACGGTTTGTCTGGTTAATTTTGGGCAATGAGGTGATTTCTTATTTGGGCCTTAAACTGATTTCCAGACAGGGGTCCTTTAGTTTGTTCTGGCAACGAATTCCAGATCTTTGGGCCTTTTACGTGCATAGCATTTTTGCATAGGGAGAGATGAGCACGGGGAATATTGAAGAGTGATCTGTGTCTCGTATTATGTTTGTGTTCTGTTATAGTTATCAAGGAGGAGTTTGAGAGGAGGGTTTACATTAGAGCATAGTGTTCTGTGTATGTAGTAGGAACAATAATAAGTCTGGATGTTTTGTATATTTAGTAAGTTAAGACTCTTCAAAAGTGGTGGAGTGTGTTATCTAATGCAGGAGTTAGTAATCAATCTCACTGCAGCTTTTTGCTGGGTTATTAAAGGCTTAAGGTGATTTGCTGTTGTTGAGCCCCATGCACAAATACCATAGGTTAGGTAAGGGTAAATGAGAGTGTGGTATAAAGCTAGAAGAGCTGATTGGGGTACATAGTACCATATCTTTGAAAGGATGCCTACTGTTTTGGAGACTTTCTTGGAAATTTGCTGTATGTATGTCTGAAATTTGAGGCTGCAGTCAAGGTGGAGACCTAGAAATTTGCCCTCTGTCTGTCTCAAGATAGGTGAACCATTTATCAATATGTTTAGCTGTACATTTGAAGCTCTGTTTCCAAAAAGCATGAAGTAGGTTTTGTCAATGTTGAGAGTAAGTTTGTTGGTAATCATCCAAGTAGATATTTTTAGCAATTCAGCATTTACTGTGCTGTTAGTATGGTTGGGTTTGGGTGAGAAAAGACATAAGTTGTCATCTGCAAATAAAATGGGTATAAGGAGATTAGATGCATTTGGTAGGTCATTAATGTATATGAGAAAGAGAAGTGGGCCAAGAATGCTCCCCTGTGGGACTCCAACAAGAATAGGTTGTGTAGTGGAACAGGCTCCATTTGTGTATACATACTGGTTTCTGTTGTTAAGATATGATTTTAGATAATCGAGTGTCCTCTGACCCCGTAATGTTCAAATTTTTGGTCCAAAAGGTCAGGGTCAACTGTATCAAAAGCTTTTTGTAAGTCTATAAACAGTCCCAGGGGAAATTCATTTTTCTCGAGTGCAGAGTATTAGTTCAAGCATATGTATAATAGCATTATTAGTACTTTTTTTCGGTCTGAACCCAAACTGACAAGGGTTGTGTATGTTGTGGGATACGAAGTATCCCACAACATACTCAACCCTTGTCAGGAGTAGACTAGTTTGTGTATTAATTTTTTGAAAATTTTAGATAGTAGGGGCAGGTTTGATATATAATTGTTCAATTCAGTTGGATCACCTCCTTTGAGGATCGGGGTGACTCTTGCTGTCTTGAGTATGGATGGGAAGGTGTAAGATTCAATGGATTTGTTAAAAAGAGTTGCAATAATTAGTGACAACACATGAGAGGCTTTTTTATACATGAGTGGTGGTAAGTTATTTAGGTCCCCTGTCTTGTTCTTTAGTGTTTTGATGATAAGTGAGATTTCAGTTGGGTTTGTTGGGGCTAAAAATAGAGTATTAGGGTAGTTGCCAGTGAGGTAGTCTTTTGGTTGAATGTTTGAGCTTGGTATTTTACCTGCTAGTTTTGTTCCTATGGTAGAGAAAGAGACATTAAGTTTGTTGGCAGTATCAGTCGGCTGTAGGAGAGGTTCATCTGGTTTAGTTAAGTTAATCAATCTGTTTTGTGACAGCTTTTTTGTTCCTAGAATTTCAGATAAGGTTTTCCAGGTATTTTTCGTATCACCTTTTATGTCATGAAATCTGTCTTCATAATACAATGTTTTTTGACCTCCTTATTAGATTGATTAACTTTGATGAGTAACGTTTTGTGAGATCCTTTGTTATTAGACCCATTCTGTACTGTTTTTCATATAGATGTTTTTTATCAATAGATTTGAAGATGATGTTTGTAAGCCAGGGGCTGTTTAGTCTCTTTGTTGTGATCTGCTTAGTTTTTATTGGGCAATGCATGTTATAGAGGTTTTGGGTTTTTTGTAAAAAAATATTAACACATTCATCAATATCGAAGTTGTCTGCTAGCTCGTATTGTCAGTCAATGTCACTAAATGCTTAAATAATTTTATTAACAGATGACTCGTTGTGTAGTCAGAATGTGATCTTGGTTGTGTCCTCAGGCAGTTTACAGAAGTTGGTTATGAGAAAGATGGCATAGTGGTCAGTGGTGTTATCTGTGATTATGCCTGCTTTTAATGGGGATATAGTGTTTGTCCAGATATGGTCTAGTAATGAGGCATCTGTGTCAGTGATTCTTGTAGGTCTTGTTATTGTGGTAGAAGTAAGCACCTGTTCATAGTGTTTGTGAATTCAGTCAATTGAGCACAAGAAACTACCCATTTCACTATTTCAGCTACCCAATAAAGTGATCAGAAATTGTTAATTTGGCCAATTCACACAAAATTTAAAAATTTTCAATTTAATAGTAGGGTCCAGAATAAACATTGAAGACACTCCTGGCACTGTAATGACATTTTGTCTATTCATTAGTGACATCCCCAGGCTTCTCCTATATTACACTTGTTTTCTGTTTTGAATTTTTATTCACATAAAAAATAGATTTACTGTTATACAGGTACTGCATCATTGTAAATTTTTTATAAATGTCAGCGCATTCATGAATGCATATGAACCCTTAACCCTTTGACTGTTTTGGTCGTATATATACGTCTTACGAGCCACCGTGTTTGACGTATATAATGACGCAGTGACCCCAATGGGAACGAATTATTTCAAGTGTATGTTATGGTGAAGTTGACGTTTTTTCCTAAGGTATTTGTGAGTAGTTGTCATTCGGACCAAATCTACTACCAAATCGCCTTATAAATAATTCGTCATATGGTCGCATTTGGAGGTGATTCGTTAAGCGGGGGTCCACTGTATACTCAAAAATTCTAGTGGCCTCAAATCAAGCAGGAGAATGCTGATAGGCCCACATGTAAGAGAATGGGTCTATGTGGTCAGTGTGCACTGTATAAAAAAAATCCTGCAGTACGCAGTGCATAATGAGAAAAAAACTCCAACCATTTTTTTGGATTAAAACGCTGACTTTGTGGTGTACTTTCATCTCCTACATCTCCTACCATTCCTAAAGCCTTCTTGTTCATCTGTGATCCTGCTCTCTGTCTTACCCTTAATTCTTTCAATAATAGCTCTACCATACACCTTACCAGGTAAATTTAACAGGCTTATTTCCCTATAATTTTTACACTCTTGTCCTCTTTGCCTTTATACAAAGGAACTATGCACAAACTGCCAATTCCTTGGTACCTTCACCTCTTTCATACATTTATTAAATAAAAGCACCATCCACTCCAGAACTATATCCGCACCTACTTTTAAATTTTACGATAACATAAATTCCAACTACTTTACCCCCTTTTATTCTACCCACAGCCTCAAGCATCTCCCCCACACTCACATCTGGCTCTTCCTTGCTCCTAAAAGATGATATACATCATGATCAATGAATAAAGTAATAGTTTCCCTCTCTTCATCAACATTTAACAGTTCCTCAAAGTATTCCCTCCATTTTCCCGATACCTCCGACTCCCTATCTAATAACTCTTCCTCTTCTATTTTTAACTGTCAAATTCATTCATTTCCTAGGCTTTCTCAGCTTATTAATCTCAACTACAAGGTGCATTTATTTGGAAATAAAACCTTGCACCATATTTTTTCCAGGTGGCACAGTGTTACTCGTAGGTCACAGTGCAACTCTGGAAACTTGTACGAGAGAATTAGTTGGAGGAGCACCGAGAACAGAACATGAGATGATTGCTGTGATCAAGGAGGTCTGTATGAAACCAGTATTTATATCTTACCTAAATTTGTTGCTTTATTATTTAAGTGTAGTATTGTATGTGAGCTGAAGACAAATGGTACAAAGCCAACAAGTGGTGAAAAAGAGAGAATTACAGAGGGAAACTTTATTGAGGTGTTTCACCTGTGGACATATTTCTTCAGTTAGTGACTGAAGAAGATTGTCCAGAGTCAAAACATCTCAATAAAGTTCCTCTTTCCAGTTGGATCTTTTTCACTCGTGAGTTCTCCACTGAATGGCTCTGGCTTTAAATCCTTATCAGGGCAAGACTTATGGGTAAGTCTTATTGCACCTATTGCCCATGTTCACATCAGTAATTAGCTACTAATGTGTTAGCCAACTGTTTGTGTCACATCTTTAAGGATTGTTAAATACTTTAAAGCACCGTTATAAGTCAAGGACTTCCTGTCCTTGTTACTACATATTTCTTCTTTATATCTTCATCTATACAAGTAGGTAAACACTGGCACAAGGCAACAAGTGGAATTAATAACACTGATAATTGGGAAGTTTTTTATTTCTACATTTGACCCAGTGTCGAGCTTTATCAGGTATACAAGAAAAAAAGCATACACACCACCTTGTTAGGGATACAAGCACCCTGGGGTCAGGCTCAGAGAAAAACAGGGCAAAGGTTTAAGGTAAAGCAGGCAGTGGCGAAGTATGTGAGGTCGAGTTTTGGTGAGAGTAAAGAACAAAGCCAAGGTGACAAGACAAGGTTTATTATTTTTAAATTATAAATGATGAATAATGTGAGGAATGGGGAAATGGAGTGATGGTGATGGTAATCTACTCTTTGAGGAGAACCAGTCATCTATTTGTGTTAGTATCCTCTTTGGATGTGCTGTGTATAAGGAAGGCTTTTTGTTTTCAAGAGCAAACAATTTTAAGTAACAAAAGTATTCTCAATTTACATCTGTTCTTCTGAATGAGATTTGTCATTACACATTCTGAATGCTTAGAAAAAAATCCTGTTATTATACTTCTCTTGGTTTTGAGCTCAGGGTGGTATATATTTTATATTAAGTCATCATAATGTTTAAGTGTATAGAAACCCAACAGTAAAGATGACCAAATATATTACTTCTCCCATCATGACCTCGGACCCAAGCAGGGCATTATCATAGGATTCTTCTTATGATCACTCACACTTTGTAATGATGAATATCTTTCAGAAGAACAGGAACATGTGAAGGACACTTATTCTGCTATCGAATTTCCTCTTTATATTGTTCACTCGTTCAAACATAAAACTTTCCTCATACACTGACACCCACAGTGGATATCAGCATTGTCAGATGACTGGCCCTATACACAAGGCATAACTGCCATTACTATAACTCTGTTTTTCTGAAAGACTAACTTGAGTGTGGCACTCTTAACCACCAAAATATCAAAATTACTAGAAACCCTAAACCTGGAATTGCTTGTATACCAGTAGGTACCCCTTCCCTTTTGGCAGAAAGTTTTAAAATTATTTTTTTGGGGACTGGCCAAAGACCTTAAACCCTATGTGTCAGTAAAAATCTCCTGCGGGGATTACGGTAACATTGCATGCATATTTCCATTGTAACCATTTTGTCACATCATGGATTTGGGGGAAGGGAACACAAATCAAACCACCCAAAAAAAAGACATTGCTCAGAATAAAAATGGACTAATAGGGGTTTTCTTTTTATATCTGTTTTTTGTGGACTAATAGGGGATGCTTTTTAATCTGAATTTTAAAAAAAAAATTTTAAAAAAAATTTACCCTAAAAGCATAAAACCAGGGGTTTCCCAAACCCCTTTCCCCAAACCAAGGATCCCTTTTTTTTTAAATTAATTTTCCCATGAACCTCTTTTTTTTGGGAAAGGTCTGTCTACTTAAACAATTTTATTTATTAACTAACAAAAAACTCTTTTTCCCATTTTTAACCCTCTCATTGGGAAAGTTTGGTGTAATTGACTATTAAATTTTTAAATAAATGCCCGGTTTTAAAAAAAACTTATTTTTTTTAAGAGATGGTTAAGGCTGTCTTGCGGGATGCTATTTCCCGAATTTCGATTCAATGCAGACATTTTTTAAGCAAAAGATGGTTTCCCACTTCCTTCTTTTTTAAATTTTAAAATTTTACAGGAACTCTGTTTTCATAAATCTCTGTTTTTTTGTTCTGGGGCGTTTTAAAATGTCGTAGCAAATTACTGTGGGTGGGGTGAGGTGGGGGGGGGCCTGGCTGGCTACCATATCTACCACACCTAATTTTTTAAACAGTAAAAAAATATCACTTCTCCCCCCAAACTTTTAAGACTAAAAAATATTTCGAGGTAGGGCAGAAAACCAAATTTAAAGCACGGTATTTTTACGTTCCTAAAAATTTCCCTGTTTGGTAAAATCGTTTTTAGATGAACTGAAGAAAATTAATGGAAAAATAAGGTTTTCTTTTCCCGGGATCCCCCCAAAAAACCAAAAAAACTTTTTTTTTATGCTCCCAAACTTAAAAAAAATAAAAGTGAAAAATGTAGTTGTATTCATTTTTTTGTGATGTATTTAAGTTGTTTTTAAAAGCTTAAAAACTAAAATTTAACAGAAAAAAATTTGTTTTCCCTTCCCTTTAAAATTGGTGGGGGGGGTTGTTTGTGGATGATTGTGAAGAGAGTGGAGAGTTATTTCCCGTGGTCCAAAGGGCTGAGGGGATGGTAGAGGTTTTTGGAAATTTAAGTTGTGGTTTTTACTGGAGTGTCTAACTTTTAAAAACATTCAGTCAGTTCCCAAATCCCTTCAGAATTCGACTCAAATCACTCGTAAGTCACAAAGGGCATTCAGTAAATCAAATAAAATTTACCGGGAAGTCCCTCAAAATCACTCAGTAAGTCAATCCAAATCAAATAAGTCAGGGCAAATCCCTTCAAATAAGTCAGTCAACTCTTTTAGTAAATCATTCCAAAACTAACCGTTTGTCCCGTCAAAATTTATTAAGGGCAAACAAGTCACTCAGTAATTTCCGTCCAAAAATCACTCTTAAGTCTTTAAAATCACTCAGTAAGTTGTCAAATCATTCGTAAGTCGTGCACCCCATTTAAATTTAAACCCAATCATTCAGTAAGTTTTTCAAAATCACTCAGTAAAGTTTAAAATAAAGTCATCAGTAAAAGCGAAAAAAATGCGGCTAAAGGAATAAAAAGGAAAAAAAATCGGTTTGATGGATCTATAATTTCCTCACTAACAGAACATAGGGGTAGTAGTAGTCCCAAAAGAGTAAAGTCCCCAGGCCCGCTACGGTTGGGGAAAAACTCTGTTCCACAAAGGCCCCAAAACTCCCCTCCCATCCTTTTTCCTTTATTTCCCCATATCCGACATAGAAAAGGTTTTCAGCCCCCGAAACCGTGTCTTCCTTTGGGGATACAAACCCCAAAACTGCATGAAGTGTCTTCCCTTGCAGGGCACTGCAAGGCTCCAGGCGGGGTCAACCAAATTCCCCTTTAGTGGGCGCAGAAAACAATATGAAGTTCAACGATGGAAATTTCAAATTTTAGTGGACCCTCGACCCAATGTTTGGGATCCATTAACGATAAAACTGGGCTAGCGATACATTTTAAACGCAAAAATTTTCCCTCGACTAGCGTTAAAAACCCGACCAGTGCTATTCGTTCCGTACCATACGCGTCCACTTTGGCCTGGCGCGCCTCACTTGCCCCTTTGGTGCCAGTGTTTACAAGCCAGCCAGCCACCGCGGTCGCTTCCAAACATACAACTGGAACATTTCGTATTATCACAGCCTTTTTAGTGGTTGCACCTGCAAAATAAAGTCACCATTGGCCCCAAGAAAGCTTTTTGTGCCAACCCTACAGCAAAAAGGGTGAGAATTACTATGGAGATGAAGAAAGAGATCATTGATAATATGAAAGTGGAGTGGTATCTCTGAGCTGGTCAGGTTGTATAATAAACCCCAATCAACCATCGCTACTATTGTGGGCAAAAAAACGGCTATAAAGGGAAAAGCTGTTTTGCCAAAGGTGCAACTATGTTTTCGAAACTGAGATCGCAAGTGATAGAAGATATTGAGAGACTTTTATTGGTGTGGATAAACGAGAAACAGATGGGCAGGAGACAGCATCTCTCGAGCGATCATATGTAAAAAGGCTAGGAAGTTGCATGCGATTTAATTAAAAAAATTGCCAGCAACTAGTGATGTGAGTAAAATTTAAGGCCAGCAAAGGTTGGTTTGAGAGATTTAAGAAAGCGTAGTGGCATCATAGTGTGATAAGGCATGGTGAGGCTGCCAGTTTGGACCACAAATCGGCTGAAAATATGTGCAGGACTTCAAGGAGTACATAGACAGTAAAGGGGACTGAAACCCTGAACAAGTGTTTAATTGTGACGAAACAGGCCTGTTTTGGAAGAAAATGCCAAGCGGGGACGTACATACTCAGGAGGGAAAGGCACCCCCAGGACATAACCCTATGAAAAGACAGGCTTACTTGTTGATGTGTGCCAATGCTAGTGGTGTTTGCAAGTAAAGCCTTTATTGGTGTATACTCTGAAACTCCCAGGGTGTTAGGAAAAACAATGTCCTCAAGGCTAATTTGTGTGTGGCTGTGGAGGGCAAACAGTAACCCAGGGTCATAGGGACTTTTTCTATGACTGGTTACATCATGCATTTGCCCCCAATGTAAAAAATTTAAATCTAATTGGAAAAGAAATTAGACCTTAAGTGCCTCCTGGTTTTTAGACAATGCTCCTGGTCATCCTTGGGACTTGGGCAGAGCGATTTTTCTAGGGACATGAGCTTCATTAAGGTGAAGTTTTTGCCCCCTAATACCACCCCTTTTCCCTGCAGCCCATGGACAGCAGGTTATTTCCAACTTCAAGAAACTGAAACGAAAGCTATGTTTGAAAGGTGCTTTGTTAGTGACCTCAGAAACTCAACTGACTCTAAGAGAGTTTTGGAAAGATCATTTTACCATCCTCAGTTGTGTAAACCCTTTTAGGTAACGCTTGGGAGAAAGTGACTAAGAGGACATTGAACTCTGCTTGGAAAAAACTGTGGCCAGAATGTGTAGCAAAAGGGATTTTGAAGGGTTTGAGGCTAACCCTGAGAATCCTATGCCAGTTGAGGAATCCATTGTGGCATTGGGGAAGTCCTTGGGGTTGGAGGTTAGCGGGGAGGATGTGGAAGAGTTGGTGGTGGAGGACAGTGAAGAACTAATCACTGATGAGCTGCTAGTCATCTTCAAAAGCAAGAGGGCACACCTGAGGAAACTGTTCGGAGGAGGGGGAGAGAAATTGAAGAAGTTGCCTACTTCTAAGATAAAGGAAATGTGTGCAAAGTGGCTTGAAGTGCAAACCTTTTCTGATGAAAATCACCCTGACACAGCTACTGCAAGCCGTGCTGATGACTATTACACTGACACTGTTGTGAACCCTTTAGGAAAGTCATAAAGGAAAGAGAGGTACAGGCCTCTGTGGACAGATATGTTGTGCGGACAGAACTCCAGTGACTCTGAAGTGGTCCTAGTGGCATTAAAAGAACAAGGGGAAATAACCCAGAAAAAGGGCTTGCTGCCTCAAGTGCTAATTTGGGAAAGGGGGTTCCCCTTCTAAACACTAACACTCTCCTTCCCCCCCATCCCATCAGTCATCACCAGATCTTCAATAAAGGTAAGTGTCATGTAACTGTGCATGTAATCTTCAGTTTGTGTGTATTAAAATTAATATTTCATGTGGTAAAAATTTTTTTTTCAATACTTTTGGGTGTCTTGCACGGATTAATTTGATTTCCATTATTTCTTATGGGAAAATTAACTTGACTAATGATAATTCTGACTAACGATGAGCTCTCAGGAACGGATTAATATCGCTGGTTGAGGGTCCACTGTACTCAGATATGGTAAACACAAGGAAATTAAATCTTCATCAGAGTACAAAACAAATTCTGGCCACAAAATAGAGCGAAACACCAAAGTCAAAGACCTGGGAAGTGATATGTCGGAGGGGTCTCACCTTCAAGGACCATAACATTGTATCAATCGCATCTGCTAGAAAAATGACAGGATGGATAATGAGAACCTTCAAAACTAGGGAGGCCAAGCCCATGATGACACTCTTCAGGTCACTTGTTCTATCTAGGCTGGAATATTGCTGCACACTAACAGCACCTTTCAAGGCAGGTGGAACTTGCCGACCTAGAAAATGTACAGGAACCTTCACGGCGGCCAAAAGCGGAGATAAAACACCTCAATTACTGGGAGCGCTTGAGGTTCCTGAACCCGTATTCCCTGGAGGAACGCAGGCGGGAGAGATACATGATTATTACACCTGGAAAAAACCTAGAGGGACTAGTACCGAACTTGCACAGAAAATCACTCACTACGAAAGCAAAAGACTTGGCAGACGATGCAACATCCCCCCAATGGAAAGCAGGGGTGTCACTAGCACATTAAGAGACCATACAATAAGTGTCAGGGGCCTGAGACTGTTCACCTGCCTCCCAGCATACATAAGGGGGATTACCAACAGACCCCTGGCAGTCTTCAAGCTGGCACTGGACAAGCACCTAAAGTCGGTTCCTGACCAGCCGGGCTGTGGCTCGTACGTTGGTTTGCGTGCAGCCAGCAGTAACAGCCTGGTTGATCAGGCTCTGATCCACCAGGAGGCCTGGTCACAGACCGGGCCGCGGGGGAGTTGACCCCCGGAATTCTCTCCAGGTACTCTCTCCAGTAATGTCAGCATAGTTGCTGAACCCCTACATGTGTTGTATCGCTTATCTGAGTATCATAGCACCATCCATATGTTTTACATACACGTCTGCTTTGCTAGGCTTAGTGACTAGTTTGTATGACATCATGTGATCCCGGATGAATGTGTGGGCTGCATCAGCCTCAGTTCCCTGTAATCCAAGCAAGCGATGGGCCAGGCAGTTTGGGCTCTTCCCCCTTCATACTCTGCTAATATAAGTGTTACCATCCAACAAGTGTGTTTTACTCCAACCATCATATCTCCTACGAACCCCCACTACAGTAAGTCAGTCAAGTGACTCAGTAAGTCAAGGCACTCAGTAAGTCAGTTAAATCACTCAGTAGGCAGTCAAGACATTCAGTAAGTCAGTCAAGTCATTCAGTAAATTTGTCAAGTCACTCACTAAATCAGTAAGTCAGTCAAGGCACTCAGTAAGTCAGTCAAGTCACTCACTAAATCAGTCAAGTCATTCACTAAGTCAGTCAAGGCACTCACTAAATCAGTCAAGTCACTCAGTAAGTCAGTCAAGTCACTCACTAAATCAGTCAAGTCATTCACTAAGTCAGTCAAGGCACTCACTAAATCAGTCAAGTCATTCAGTAAGTCAGTCAAGTCATTCAGAAAGTCAAGTCACTCAGTAAGTTAGCTAAGTCATTCAGTAAGTCACTCAAGGCTCTCAGTAAGTCAGCCAAGTCATTCAGTGAGTCAAGTCACTCAGTAAGTGAAATCATTCAGTAAGTTAGTGAAGTCACTCAGTAAGTCAGTCAAGTCACTCAGTAAGTCAGTCAATTCATTCATTCAGTCAGTCAAGTCACTCAGTAAGTCAGTCAGGTCATTCAGTAAGTCAGTCAAGTCATTCAGTAAGTCAAGTTACTCAGTAAGTCAGTCAAGTCACTCAGTAAGTCAGTCAAGTCATTCAGTAAGTCAGCCAAGTCATTCAGTAAGCCAGGGCACTCAGTAAGTCAGTCAAGTCACTCAGTAAGTGACTTGACTGACTTACAGAATGACTTGACTTACTTACTGAGTGACTTGGTTGACTTACTGAGTGACGGACTGACTTACTGAGTGACTGACTGGTTACTGAGTGACTTGTGACTTCCCGGAGTTTTTCCTGGAGAGGTTCCGGGGGTAAGCCCCGCGGGCCGGTCTGTGAACCGGCCTCCTGGTGGTCGGGCCCTGATCAAACCAGGCTTTTGTGTGGCTGCACGCAAACCAACGTACAAAGCCAACCCCGGTGGTCGGAAACCGACTTTAGGTGCTTGCCCAGTGCCGTTTGAAGATGCCGGGGGTCTGTTGGTAACCCCCCCTTACGTATGCTGGGAGGCAGTTGAACAGTTGGGGCCCCCTGACACTTTTTGTATGGCTCTTAACGTGCTAGTGCCCCCCTGTTTTTCATTGGGGGGGGATGGTGCATGTTCCCAAAAGTCTTTTGCTTTGTATGAGTGATTTTTTGGGGCAGTTCGGACTGTCCCTCTAGGTTTTTCCAGGTGTTTTAATCATGTATCTCTCCTCCCTGGTTCGGGAATAAGGTTTAGGAACCTAAAGCGCTACTGAGGATTGTTTTGACTTACTGCGTCAAGTCATTCGAAAGTCAGTCAGGTCCACATAAGTTAGTCATTCATTTTAGTCATTTAGTAAGTCTTTAAAAAGTCATTCAGTCAAATCCCCTTTTACCTCTTTTTCTTTTTACAAAGTAACACTTCATTACGGCAACAGGTTATCTCTTGTCTAATTTTTTGTTTTTTTTTAATTCTAACCTAACCTACCAAATTCACAAACACAGCTGCCTTGTGGGGGGAAAGATTGTATAGAACGTATGAATTACGAACATGGGTGGGGGGGTTTTGGGGGGAATGGAGGGGATGGGGGAGGTCCCCCCGGCTGCTTCCAATGGTGGCGTTTGAGCGAAAAAAAAATTTTTTTTTTCCTTCCCACAAACTGAACCGTGTTAAATTATTTACGATGTGTACATAAAATTGTCCCGAATTCTTCAATCTGAAAATCCAAATCGGTTTGGGCAAAAATGACAGTTATGAAAAGTAATGAGTGTACACTATATGCATTTTATATCTAGGGACTTTTAAATGTGATATATATTAGGGTGGGGGGGGGTGGGGTTTGAGTGGCCTGGCTGGCTCCATCCCTAAAAACCTAACTTCTTAAGTAAACATTAGTCACGTTACCCTACATTAAGAACAAAATTTTTAGGAAAGTAATGAGTGTACTTGTGTGTATTTTACTTTTTTTTTTTTAATGCCTAGTTCTTTTGCAACTTAATATATGTCATTTAAAACCCTATTGTCTGACATTTATAAAGTGGAAACAAATGACACCCCTTTCGGGGGTAGTCTGGAACCTACCGCTGTAAAGTGGGGCCTACTGTCAATACTAGAAGATAAAATGAGAAATTTTTTAGCAAACCCCTTGTAGAAACTAAAATTCATACTAAAACCCAATACCTATCTAAAAGGGGGAAAAAAATTTTTTGGTGGTTTTCCCTTTCGGAAAATCTTATCTGTACTCAAAAAAATTTTCATTCAGTATACCTTTAATCCTCATTACCCCACTTTTGCTTATGTACAGGGATTTTAAATGGTGGCATCCCCCCTGGGGCAGGGTGACCCAAAAAAAAGAAACACTTTCCCATTATTCACCTTCACTGTTTTGTAGTGGCATGCAGTACGACAGTTTAGATGTCACTCAAAACAGCAGTATCAAAAATTTTCCCTTTAAAGTCCAGGTTTCTGTACTTTTACCCCGGACCCCTGGAGATAAAAACCAGCTAACCGGTTTCCCTGAATCCCTTTGCAGTATTCCCCTGCTCACACTCAGCAGTCATCAAGTCCAAAAACCCATCATCTCCATCTATCTATCAGCTCACAGTGGTGTATGCCCAAGCCCCTAGCACACAAAACCTTTTTTCCCCCCTTTTCTGTCCTTTCCTGGGTGATCCTACCCCCTTGCCCCACTACAGATTTATGCACCCTTGAAGTCCCTATTTTACTTTCCTTAAAACCACTAAAAAACCCTTCTATCCCTTAAATAATATTTTAGTAACTCCACACCTCTTCCAAATTTTTACACTATGATTCTGGCTAATATTTTGTCACATTGCCGCCCCTCGCTGCAAAACTGACAAGCCTTGCTTCACATCTATATAAGGTTTTTTGGTACATTATCCCTCAAAATCCCATCCTTGCCCCAAAGAAAAATTCTTGGCTATTAAAATTGATCATTATGGGTTCCAGAAAACACACATCCGTACATTTTAAATTTTTTACTCTCATTAAAAAAATCCATTCTATTTCCCAGGGCATATGTGATTTTTTTAAAAGAAATTTGACAAATATTTTTTAAAATTTAAAGCAGTAAAGCTAGACCAATTATTTTTTAATAACATATCGGCTGTGTGCCCCCAAAGGGAGGGGGGGCCTGAAAAAGAAAATTTCATATCAGTAAATCCATCACTGTCTTCCCGGGCACGCTTACATCAGTTATAAAACAAACATCCCCCTTCGAGTGTGCCCCGGTTTCCTGAACCCCTTTATAAATTTTCCCTTTTGCTCACAATCTAACAGACATAAAGTTTTAAAAAAACCATTTTTTGCCATTTTGATTAACAACTTAGCATGCTTGTGGAAGTCCAACCCCCTCTCACAAAAAACCCCTTTCCCCCTCCCTCCACCCTTTTCCTGGGCCCCGCCCCTCCCTAAACTTCCTTCCACTAAGATTTAACACTCTTGAAGTCATTTATTTCGTTCCATCCTCTTCTTTCTAAAAACCACTCGAAACCCCCTCCTCAACCCTCGGAAATGTTTTGGTAATCCCACCCCTCTTCAAATTTTCCCAAACTGCGAATTCTCTTCGTTTTTATTCACACTCCATAGCTCTGAATTAACATCTCCACGCCCCCAAACCTTTTCCCCCGTTGAACTTTCATTACCGTGTTTCGCCCCCATATAAGAGTGGTTTAAAAACTATGCTCTCTACATTCCCCTTTTTGCTTTAGGGAAAAGTTCTTTTGTCTCCACAGCCTCCAAAAGGTTTGCCCCCACTTTTTTCCCTGTAATTCTATGATTTCACCTCATCTTTCAGACCCATCCGCTACCTTTTTAACTTAAAATTCCCCCTCCCTTCTCCTCCAATTAAACCCATCTTCTTTTCCAATTTTTTTGTTATCCTGGTCCTCACCTTTTTATTCATTTTAAAAATTTTTTTTACTTCCCCCCAAAACTTACAACCTCGAATTTTTTAAAAATTAAAAAAAATTTTTTATACAATTTTAGCTCAAAAATTAAAATTCTGCAAAAAAGGGTTAAAAATTTGACCTTAAATAAAAAGTTTTTACATTCCTGTCTTTTAATTTTCAAAATTAACATTGAATTTTACAACTTTATTAAAATCAAATATAATTCAAATGCTTATTTTTTTAGAATCTGTTATCCTTTTTCCAAAAATATTCCATTCATTTCTTATTATTATTATTTTTGTCCCATAAATTTTAAAAAAAAAATATAAAAATTTTGGGCCCCCCCCCCCCCCCCCCCCCCCCCCCCCCCCCCCCCCCCCAAAAAACCCCCCCCCCACCCCCCCCCCAACCTTTTAATACATTTTGAATTTTAAAAAATTTGTTTTTCATATCTTTTTTGAAATCTCCTGAGGGAGTTTATATCCCTGCTCATTGTTTAACATCTTCCTTTTTCCCAACCATGTTTTGTTTTATTCGGTAAAGGTTACACACTAAAAAAAGGCAAGTAGTATTTTCTTCGTAAAAAATTTAAAAAGTAAACTTTTTGAACCAGTAATTTTTTTTGTTATTAATCCAATAATTGTTTTACCACTTCACTTTTCCCCCCAACAGTTTCCCCTCCTCAGTTGCTTTTGCTGCTCAAGAAAAAAGGGCAGGGGTTCATTGCAAAAGCCCCCATTTTTCCCTGCAACCCCCCCGCTAATAATAAATTTGTTTGGGAATGTCCTCAGTTCATAGCTTCATATCAAACCAGAATTAAAAAATTTTCCCGTTTCCGTTGTGGTAAAACAAAACTTAACGAGATTTAATACCCCGGGGCCGGCAGTAAATAATAAAAATAATAAAATAAAATACATGTAATAATAATAAAAATTTATAAAATAATAATACATGTAAAATAATAAAAATACATATTAATAATAATAATAAAAATTTAATACAATAAATAATCATAAATAAAAATTACTTAATAATAATGTAAAAATAAAAATAATATTTTTTCCCTCTAATTACAGTACAATGATACGCCCAAGCTGACATCTTGGCATACTTATACAAACCCGGGTTAGAGAACTTTTGGGGGGAACTTGGAGTTAATGTAATCCTATGATGTGCCATAACAGTTTGCTAACCCTAGGTACCTACTTAGTAGGGAAACAAGGACAGCGGGTGTGAGGAAATATCCCCAACATTACATTTCTGGGAGTCAATCGGGGCCCCAGTGTGTGAATGAAGAAATTCCCCAACCAAGCATGGTTTGGGGGCCACAGTGTATATGATCTTTATATTCAGCCTCCCCTCACTGTATTGGTGGGTTTGTGTCAACCATCTTCAGTATTTTTTTCATGTCATCTTTGCACCTTTTATAAATGTAACTATGTTTGTGCCCAAAACAAAAGCATTACATTGTAAGTTAGCAATAGTATTTAGTATTACCATAAAACCAATTACCTCATAAAATTTTTAATATTTTTAAAATTTAAGAATTAATCTAAGTTTGCTGAAAAGCAGCCATGCTAGGTGTTTTAGGGGACCCCCTGTAATTATTATTTTACTACATAAACCCCAAGTTGTAAT
Organism: Cherax quadricarinatus; assembly: GCF_026875155.1. Classification (NCBI taxonomy): domain Eukaryota; kingdom Metazoa; phylum Arthropoda; class Malacostraca; order Decapoda; family Parastacidae; genus Cherax; species Cherax quadricarinatus. The sequence goes on along the minus strand of NC_069404.1, from coordinate 4,097,959 downwards.
CCTTATAGAGAATAAACTTTTAATTTGAATTTACATATTTTTAAATGTTTTATAGTAGTTTTTTTGTTGTATAAAAATAGAAAATCAGTCAATACAGCCTCTCCAACTTTACGACGAAAATTTCCCCTTTTAGACCCGTTGGTAAAAAAATTCATTGCAATCAAGGGAACCACCCTTACTAAACAGTGGGCCCCCCTTTTCGGCATTTCGCTTTGCGGCGTTCGCTAAAAACGGTATTTTAGATTTGGCCAAAAACTTTTACGGCTCCCCCCCCCTGATTTTTAATGGGCACCGTGCCCCCCCCGGTTTGTTTACATTCTCTGTGAGATCCGTAAAACATGTCTCCCGTTTTGCGGAAACTCCAAAATTTTAAGTGTTTTTAAAAAGTTATTTTAATTTAAAAAACTCTGAAAAATCTCATATGTATATCTGTACCTAAATAAACTAAATACTGTGCTGGGTGAGGTACAATTAAAAACAGTAAGTTCTTATGTCTCCCGGGCGTATATTAAGATGATGTAACACCCAAATCTATTAAAAGTCGTTATTTCGTTAATTACTATGTATTTTTATTAATCCATCTATGATTTTTTTTCAGAATTTATAATAAACACGATAAATAACATGATAATAAAATAACCCCACAGCAGATAAATAAACAAAATATGGTGTGGTGCAGACGCTTGCACTGCAAAGTGACGCCATTTAAAACGATAATAATAATCACGAAAATTTATTAAATGATATTTACGTTAAATACACTTTTCATTAATCCATCCATGATACTTTTTTTAAAATTATTAATAAAATGATACTTAACATTAAAGTGATAAATCCCCCCACAATAGAAAAATAAAAAAAATGGATGTGGGAGCCAGGGCTTTAAGGTGCGGAAAGGGAAAAAACATTTTCTTAGTAAAAATCAGAGAAAATGTGTTACTGGGGTAAATTTGAAAATCATTCCTTTTGTATATTGTTAGTTGTTTTTAAGATATACACAAAAACGTTACATAGATTATCATACATAACAGCATATGTGTAGGAACCTAGGTAACCCAAAACAAGTAGCAGAGTGCATTTCCCTTGCCTTCCTAGAGCTTCATTTTTTTCAAAAAAGGTGTTTCTGAGAATGGGAGTGTTTTCTTTTTTTTTCTCTGTTTTAATGTAGAGACAAATTGTACACAAAAAGGGTGTACACTTCGTTTTTTTTTACAAAAAATTTCATTTGCCCGGTTTGTTTTCTAATTGACCGTCCTTTTTTGTACTCATTTCTTTTTCATTTATTCGTTTTTTCTCGTTTTCACCCCTGACCCTCAATAAAACTACAAATATTTTAAAAGGGAGTAAATGCGGAAATGTATATGCTTTTTTCACTCTGGGTGCTTAAATATATAGAATGTAGTGTGGTGGGGTGGCCTGGTTGGTTTTCCCCGGGTGACTACCATATACCCCGCTTGATTTTTACATAAAAATATCATCTCCCCTAGATTTAAGTACAAAAATTTTAAGGGGAATAATGAGAAAGGGTTGTAAAAATTATAGGGGAATAAGTTTATGGTATACCCGGAAAAAAAATACGTAGAGTTATAAATTTAAAGAATAGAGGTAAGGAGAATGTAGAATTGCGGTGAGCAAAGGGGGCTTCGAGTGGGTAGGGGTGTGTAGATCAAGTGTTTTCATTGAAGGGATTAGTGAACAGTATTTAAGATAAAGGTAGGGAAGTTTTTATTTTATTTATGGATTTAGAAAGGAATTTTAGAGGGATAGAGGAGCAATGTGGCAGATGTTTCAAGTTTATGGAATAGGTGGTAAGTTACTAAATCTGTAAAGAGTTTTATGAGGATAGTGGGCTCGGTTAGGGTGTGTGAAGAGAGGGGAAAAACTTTCCCCTAAAAGTAGGTCTTAGACAGGGATGTGTAAGTCACCATGGTTGTTTAATTATTTATAGTGGGGTTGTAAAAGAAATAAAAGCTAGGGTGTTCGGGAGAGGGGTGGGATTAAATTATGGGGAATCAAATTCAAAATGGGAATTTACACGTTACTTTTTGTGTGATACTTGCTTTGGGAGATTTAAAGAAAAATTGCAAAGGTTATGGGAGTTTTAGAATGTGTGTAAAAGGGAGAAAATTTAAATGAAATAGAAAAGAGTAAGGTGTGGGGTATCAAATGATTTAGTAAAGAAAAATTGGATATCAAATTGGGGGGGGGAGGAGTAGGGGAAAAAGGAATGTTTTCAGTCTTGGGGGTTGACGTGTCGGCGGATGGATTTATGAAGGATGAGGTTAAACATAGAATTTATGAGGGAAAAAAGGTGAGTGGTGCGTTGAGGTTATGTGAAGTCAAAAAACGTTATCTATGGAGGGAAAAAAGGGAATGTATGAAAGTATGAGGCCAACACTCTTATATGGTGTGAGCTTGGGGTAAATAGCAGCGAGGGGACGGTTGGAGGAGTGGGATGTCTGTTAAGGGGAGTGTGTGGTGTAAAAATTTTGCAGAAAATTGAAAGGTGGAAATTTGGGAAGGTGTGGAGTTAAAAAAGATTAGTCGGGGCAGAAGGGGGGTTTTAGGTGGTTTGGTCATTTTTAGAGATGGTCAAAGTAAATGACAAAAAAGCATATAAATCTATAGGGGAAGGAAAGGGGGTAGGGGGGCGTCCTCGAAAGGGTTGGAAAGGGGGGTAAAGGAGGTTTTGTGGGCGAGGGGCTTGGGCTTCCGAAGCGTGCATGAGCTGTTAGATAGGAGTGAATGGAGACGAATGATACTTGGGGGCTGACGATCTGTTGGGTGTGAGCAGGGAATATTTTGTGAAAGGATTCAGGGAAACGGTTTTTTTCTTTAGTCGGACTTGGGTCCTGGAAATGGGGGGTACAATGCCTGCACTTTAAAGGAGGGGTTTGGGATTTGGCGTTTGGGGGATATGTTGTGTATTTTTTTCTTTATGCTTTAAACTTTGTTTCTGAGCCCCCCGCAAAAGCAGTGATAATGTGTGAGTGTGGGAAAGTGTTGATGTGATGAAAATTTTTCTTTTTTGGGGGTTTTCTTTCTTTTTTTGGGCACCCCGCTCGGTGGGAGACGACCAATTGTTAAAAAAAAAAAAAAAGTAAAGAGTGAACTGTTATGCATTTTATCCTCTGTGATGTTTAAAGTAAAAGAATATTATGGTAGGGGGGGGCTGGTATGGTAGCCTGGCTGATACCCTACATAAACCACACTTTTTTTTACAATTTAAATACTACTTTTTCTCACCTAGATTAAAACTAAAATATTTTAGGAAAATAAGAGTGCCTATGTGTGTATTTTCTGTTTTTTTGTTTTTTTGATTCCTAGTTCTATGCTAATTAATAATTTTTAGTGTAAAAATTGTTATCTAGTATTTGTATGCATTTATAAGGGGAAAAAAAAGGGTGTCCCCTTTTCGGCGATTTCGCTTTAGGCGGTAGCCTGGAACCAACCTGCGTATAAGTGGGGGCCCCACTGTAGAGTGGACCCCGGTTTGCGATTTTTAAACCGTTCCTGAGGTCATGTAAACCGAATTATCGAAAAGAAACAATTTTCCCCCTAAGAAAAAATGGAAATCAAATTAAACGATGCAAGACACCCAAAAAATTGAAAAAAAAAAAAAATTTCCCATTAAAAATTTTGTTTAATGCCACAAACTGAAGAAAAACATGCAAGTTTGTAGTACTCTACTAACAATAGAATACAGAACTTCCTTTAAAGAAGATCTGGTGTGATTGATGGGATGGGGGAGGGGGGTGTGTCAAACTTTTTGTTTTGAGGGGAAACCCCCCCAGTAGGGCTTGAGGTGCAAGCCTTTTCTGGGTTACTTCCTCTTTTTTAATGCCCTAAACCGTTGATCCCTTCTTTTTTAAAGCCACTAAGACGTTTGAGAGTCAGGCGCCCCACCCGCCTAATCACACTATGTTGCCCCCTAAGATTTTTTAAAACTTTCAAACCAACCCTTTTTGGGCCTTAAATTCACCCCATACCACAGTTGCAGGAATTTCTTTACCAAATCGTCATGCAATGCCTAGTTTTCACAAAATGACGCTTGAGGATGCTATCTCCGTATGTTTTTCATTTATCCACACCAATAACGTCTTCAAAATCTTCTAACATTGGGGTCGCTGTTTTGTAACACAGTTGCCCTTTTGCAAAAAACGCTTTCTTGATTGCCCTTTTTCCCGGTCACTTAGTGAGTGGTTGATTGGGTTTTGTTACAACCGACCAGCTCCGTACACGCACTCCCCTTTCGTACTTTTTCAATTATTCATTTTCATTTTAGTAATCATTAGCGCCCTTTTTTTGGGGTTGGATTTGAAGTTTTCTTGGGGCCCCTGGTGACTTACTTTTCAAAACATGCACCAAAAACCTGTGATAATATGGAATGTACCTAAAGTATCCTTTTTACCCCAAACACATGATGGCTTGTAAAACTGGACACACGTGGACACGTTGGACGAATTTTATACAGGTTTTTTAAAGGGGCCGAGGCAAAATTTTGCGTTAAAATCCAGAATACCGGATTTATCGGTACCCATGGGCTCGCGAACCGGGGGCCACTGTTACTTCAAAAAAAGTCACCACCTGATTTAAAAATAGTTTTTTATTTGCTGTGAAAATATTTAAACCCCTTTTTTACAAAAGTAATATAACATGAAATAGGTCAATGCATGCATACTGATTACTTGGGGAAAAAAAAAATTTAGAAAATACTTTTTTTTTTTTTTTTTTTTTTTTTTTCCGTCTTTGCTCAATAAGAGTGATTATAGTTATCCTTTAGGCAATAATGTTTTTGTAATGGTTGCGATTTTTTTTTTTTAGCCCCCTTCACCCCTTGTCCTATACTTTTCCCTATGATGTAGTTTTTTTTACTTTGGGCTTTTTTCACACTTTACAATTTTTTTTTTTACATAAAATTTTTTCTGGTAAATATGATAGGTATATAACCTTTATTGTAGTAATAGTATATTTACAGTTTTTTTTTAGTGTGAGGCACACCCGGGTGGTCATGGTGAAACATCGTTCTAGACACTTGCTTGTGCCTTAAAAACCCCTGCTTACCTCTACCCATTTGCAAAGTGCCCAATAGTGAATTAAATATATTAGAAAGAAAAATAGAAAAAATGCAAAAAAATTATGAAAATTCACTTTATGATCAGACGTATATTAAGGGTTGTGCTATCACAATAAATGTTGAAATAACTATAATTCATTGTAGAAACATCGTGCAACTGACTTAACCAAAAAGGCAGTTTTTTTTGTAACCTTTACTCATTTTCTTAATTCAAACTTATTCTGAATAAAGAGAAGATCTAAAGAAAACTTGAATTTGATAACTTTGTTATAATTTGCATATTACAGAAAATTATAATTACTGTACTGTAAACATCTTTAAGGGGGGCTCCTTGGCATGGTGAAGAGGCTCTTGGTCTGAGAAATTAGACTTTTTGGTCTCCTTCCTCAGACTGAACCTAATTCCCCCCAATCCCTCTTTCCTTACCCCACCTTCCCCATTCCCCCCCCATTTCTTCACCTTTCCCCCTCTCTCCCCCATTTCTTCACCTTTCCCCCCTTCTCTCCCCCATTTCTTCACCTTTCCCCCCTCTCCCCCCCTCTCCCCACCCTCCCCTTGTTTCCCATCCCATTTGTAGTCTCTGGGGTCCTCCCCTTGGGCATTATGGTTTCTAGGTAGGGGGAAGTGTGCCAGGGTTCATCCCACTCCGTGGGGTCCCTCAAGGTGTTGTGGTTTGCCGTGGAATCTGAATTGCCTGAAGGTGCCCTGCTCCCTTTCTGGATCTATGAAAAGTGAGTGGGGTGCCCTTCGCATAATGAGTATATCTCCGGAAGCTACCTGTTGGTTCTGGGAGGTGGTAGCCGAAGGAAGTATGTTTTGTGATGGGTTTCCGACTGCCCTTTCTTTTGTCCACCAAGGTGGCTTGGTAGATGTGAGGCTGTTATCCCGAAGCACTGGTTTACTGGCATGAAGGGTAGGGTATGGTATGGGTTCCACGCTGCATCGTCACAGCCCATGGGCTCAAGGCCCTCTCAGATGAGGGGGTGAACTTCTATCCCTTCCATGCCTCCTAGTGACTATCCCTCCATCATCCCTCTTTTTTTTCTTTTCGCCTTTCTTTTTTTCTAAAAATAACAAAAAAGGAGATGTCATGGAAGAATCACGTTTATGGAGTTTTCACCTAATGAAACCCTTCCTCCTCCCAGACCCCTTTCTGATCCCACACCCTGTTCTGACCCCGGCTTCATTTTCGATCCATTCTCTCGACTCTTCTCATACCCCTGTACCTTCTGCTAGTGACGCTTCATCACCTGCTTCAGATACTGCAGTGTCAACCGTTTCTGTCCATGCTACTACTTCTAGCATGCCTTTCACAGTGCTTCTGGCTTCCCCGAATACAGTGCGATGGTTTTCGGATCGCTCGCCTCCCTCAGGTCAGACCACCCATGGTACTACCCCTAAGCGTCCAAGACAACCTACTAATGACAGTTCATCGATGCTCGCTCAAAAATGACCTACACAACACTTTACTACCTTTGCATACCTGGCTAACAAATGCGCAATGGACAAAATTCTTTTCTTTACAAACGACATCTCGAACGGAATATGTCTGATCATGGAATTGGTAAAACTCTTTTAAGGCACATTGGCCAAAATATATCTTTCCACACTCTTCAAAGCAGTGCGTGCGTCATAACTGTACAGAATTCAGAGCAAGTACATGCTCTCTCCTGCATCACTTCCATTGTTAACATATTGGTCACTATCTGTAAGCACTCTACTCTTAATTCTTGCAGTGTTACTGTGGTGTTACCGCGTTCCATTATACAGAGTTATTTTTTGTCTTACAGCGATATTATGGAACAGTTAGTCCTTCAAAACCTCCCTATTCTTAAGGTAGATACATACATCCTGCCTGCTCATGGGCAGAGGCATTTTCCTAGTAACATCACTCCTTTAACCTTCGACTGCCGTGAACTGCCATCCTCTGTCTGCATTGCGGGCCATCGTTTAGAGGTCCGTCAAGTAGTTCCCACTCCCCAACAGTGTCTTAACTGCTGACATTTTTGGCACCCCACTAAACACTGCAGATCTGTGGTGGAATGCCTGATTTGCGGTGCAGCAGATCATTCCAACATGTCTTGTAGTCTTCTCCCGTCTTGTCTCAATTGTAAGGATCCTCATTCTTCCTTTTCCCACCATTGCCAGATCTGTCGTAATGAACGAGAGCTCCATTAACTTAAAGAGTGCAAGGGGCTTACTTACACTATGGCAGTCTCTCAGCTCCGCCTTCAAGGAAAATTTCTTTGTGTCCCGTATGCTTGAGTAGCCTATAGACCTCCAACCTCGATGGTCCTCCCGCCTCCCAATCCCTTTGCATTTGTGTCTCGCAGGGTCACCCCAGTTTCTAATGCTTTTGCAGTTTTATCCTCTAACACTCCTACCTCCGCACCACTTTCTTCTACTTCTTTGTCTTGCTCGCTCACTTCTCAGTCTATTATACCTAGCAGACTTACACTTTCTTCATGTCCATCTCCTGTACAGAATCTATCTTCTACCTCAGAGACTAGTTCTTACTACCTTTCCAACTCTCACACAAAGGTGGAGATTCACCCCCCCCGCTAGTGTAGTTCCCTCTTCCCCTGTTCCCCCCCCCTCCCCTGTCTTCTATAGTTGCCCTCCAACCTCCTTCCTCTCCTGTTACACTGCAGGACTCTTCTCCCCCAGCCAACTCATCTCTCCAGGCTCATACTCCCTGCCCTCTTCAGACCTCTTTGGTTACCTCCAGTTGCTCCGACCTTTATTTGCAATGCCTCTCCTGTCTCTGACATCATGTCATCATTGGCTTCCTTATCAACTGAGACATTAGATGCTGTCTCCAGCAATATAGCGGAGATGACACCCCCGATGGAAATCAATGCACCTCCATCTACCCTTTCTATTTCACGACCCATACAACAATATTCCTCCACAATATTCTAATTCTTCCTTGCTTACGTGCTTAATGTTACCCCCTCACACTAACTTTACTGATCCTAAAAGCCCATAAGTTTTATCGTTTCATATTGTTGTCACTTTATTTTTGTATATAATGTCTTTTTTTTTTACAATGGAATATTCGTGTCCTTCGGGGCAATCAAGGAGAACTCCAATTGTTGCTCTCCCAGTTGTCCCCAGTATGTGTTGGGTTGCAAGTGCCCAAAATTCGTTCTGCTATCATTCGCCCCGTTTCGGGCCACTTGCCGATACATTCTTTTGACTTTACCTGACGAATCTTTTAATGAAAGCACGCTTCTTGTTCTCATTGATATAGCATATCAACAAGTTTTTATTCATTCCCCGCTGCATTATACTGCAGCTCATATTTATTTACACCGATGGTATACAGTTTGCTCTCTTTATCTGTCTCCTTCCCGTGTATTCTGTATCTCTGATATCGCATTTTTAATTTCATCTCTACTGCCACCCATATTGTTGTTTTGTGATTTTAATGCTCACCATCACCTGTGGGGAGGGTCCCACTGCGACTCTCTTATTGATTAATTGGAGACTCTTCCCATCCTTCTAAGCAGAAGCGTGCGATCGCTCGCCGTGTCATCCGTGAAGCTAAACGCACTTGTTGGCGAGACTATGTTTCCACCATCACCTCTGCTTCTTCTATGAGTGCAGTCTGGAAAAAAGTGTGGAAATTGAGTGGTAAATACTCTCCTGACCCGGCTCCTGTTCTACGGGTCACTGGTGTTGATGTAGCAAACCCTCTCGACGTTGCCATTGAACTTGGCACACATCTGGTCCGTATTTCCCGAGGGCTCCATCTATGCCCCTCGTTTCTTTCCTCAAAGTCTGCCAGAGAGTTAGTACCCTTGGACTTTTCTTCTCTCAGAGAAGAACAGTATAATGTGCCTTTTACACTTCAAGAACTGGGGCAACGCTTCAAGCTTGCCGATCATCGGCAGCGGGGCCTGACGACATTCATATTCGTATGTTACAACATTTACATCAGTCAGCCCTTGTAGTCCTCTTACACCTCTTCAATTTATTTGGGCACAAGGAGTTCTTTCCCCAGCTGTGGAAATCTGCCATTGTTCTCCCTTTCCGCAAACCGGGTACTACAGGACATGATCCCTCTCACTATCGCCCCATCGCTCTTACTAGTGCAGTTTGCAAAGTGATGGAACGCCTCGGTAAATCGACGTTTAATGTGGTATTTAGAGACTCCAACATTTCTCCTCCGCTAGTAAATATGGCTTTCGTAAGGCGTTCTTACCTAGACCCCTTACTACGCTTGGATACGTATGTTCTTTAATGCCTTTGCGAATAATCACTCTTTTATTGCCATATTTTTGACCTTGAGAGGCATATGACACAACTTGGAGGTATAATATTTTGGCCCAGGCCCATTTCCTTAGGCTCCGAGGCAATCTTCCATCCTTCCTTAAAAACTTTTTAACTGACAGACATTTCCCTGTTTTGAGTCAATAATGTTCTTTCCCCGGACTTTGTCCAAGCTGAAGATGTCCCTCAGGGATGTGTTCTAAGCACAACACTTTTTCTCCTTGCTATAAATGATTTGGCCTCTGTTCTTCCACCCAATATTTGGTCATCACTCTATGTTGATGACTTCGCTATTGCTTGTGCAGGCGCTGACTGTCACCTTATTGCAGTTTCTCTCCAGCATGCGGTCGACCGTGTTTCCACTTGGGCCACCACACATGGGTTTAAATTTTCAAGTACCAAAACTCACCAAATTACTTTCACTAGACGTTCTGTTATCTCCAATCATCCTTTGTATCTCTATGGCTCCCGTATCCCTGAACGTGATACAGTCAGGTTTCTAGGCCTTCTCTTTGACCGTCGGTTATCCTGGAAACCTCACAATTACCTCTCTGAAGGCAACTTGCACAAAACCGGCTAAACCTTCTTAAAACCTTGCTCATCTTTCCCGGGAGCTGTCGTCGAACTCTGCTTCGCCTATTCAGCCCTCGTTTTAATCGAAACTCGATTATTGTGACCAAAGATTTATTCCGCGGCCCCCTCCTGTACTCTCTTTTAGCCTTAACTCCTATCCACACCAAGGCTTACGTTTGTCCCTTTGGGCTTTCGCTCTTCCCCTGTTGAGAGCCTCTATACAGAAAGCAAATGTTCCATCCTTGTCTGATCGCCGTGTGCCCATTGCCTCGCTACTACGTACGCTCTCATGATCTACACAATCCTTCCTTTATAGAATGGTCACGATTTTAGTAGACATTCTTTTTTCTTTCCCCGCCCCCCTGTTTGCTCCGTCCCTTTTCCCCTTCGCCTACATTCACTCTTGTCTTCCCTTCAGTTTACCACCTTTATATGTTCATGTAGCATCTCACTTTTCCTCCCCCCTGGGAAGTTCCAACTGTTGGGGTCTGTTCTTTCTCACACCCTTGCTCGAAAGCTCAACTGCCTAACGGTGGCTTCCCGCTCTCTTTTTTTGATCACTTCCACCCCATTCTCATGCCACGCTGTGTACACAGATGGCTCTAAGTCTTCAGACGGCGTCGGATTCGCAGCAGTGTTTCCGGACAGCGTCGTAACGGGGGCATTTACTATCTTCAGCTAGCATTTTTACTGCTGAACGTATGCCATTCTTGCAGCATTATTCGTATCGCCATCTATGCCTGTGTCATCATTTGTAGTAGTCTCAGACTCCCTTAGTGCTCTACAAGGCATACGAAAATTTGATACATCTCATCCCTAGTTCTCCGTATCCAACTTTGGCTTATGCCGTATCTCTACCAAACATAAAGATATTTTTTTTGTTGGGTCCTGGTCATGTCGACGTACAGGGCATGAACAGGCAGACAAGGGTGCGCGGTCAGCAGTACATGACCTACCAATTTCCTATCGAGGTGTCCATTTCTGGACTATTTTGCTGCAATAGCTACCCCTTCGCACCCGTTGGCAACAACGTTGGTCAACTCTGCTCGGTAACAAACTTCATTCTATTAAACCGAGCTAGGTTACTGGCCGTCTTCTTGTCATCAGTGCCGAGGTTGGGAGACCACTCTCCTCCCGCCTTCGCATTGGCCACACTCGTCTTACTCATGGGTATCTCATGGAGAGGCACCCTGTTCCTCTCTGTGAGCAGTGTCAAGTTCCAGTATCGATTAGCCACATTCTGTTAGACTGCCCTCTCTAAACAACAAGCACGCAGAATTTACCTCCAACGTCCTCTTCGTTCTACTACTCTCTCTTTTCTTCCCTTCTTGCTGATGGACCCTCCTTAATCCTGACTCTCTCATTGACTTCTTGACACGATGATTTACTCCCCAAACTCTGATGTACTTTTCGCACTCCCCTCAACCCTTTCTAGCTCGTCTCTTGGCCTTTCCCTTTCACCACCCACTCCCCCGTTTATCCGTACCCTATTACTCATCCTCCCCCTTTTGCCACCGATGCCCTCGCTTCCTTCCTCCCCCAGCGCTGTATAGTCCTTTGGTTTTGAGCTTCTTTTTTATTATAATAATAAAAATTCCCCTCCTTCTTATTCTTCCCGTATGCCGACCGTTTCAAGTCCCATTGGCAATTTGTTCAAGAATTTTGGGTTGTGCCCCCATCTTCCACCTTTGGGGGACCCTCTTTTGTCCATATTGATGAATGCCTACTTTTTTACCTTAGTCCTAACTGTGGTGATGCTTCTAACCCCAAAACCCCAGGTAGGCATTCCAGGCAGCGTACCTTTGGGGGCCCTACATGCACCTTGCTACATTTAGAATGGTGCATGGGGCTTTACCGAAAATTGTACCGCAGAGCTCTGTTGGGTTTCAAGCAGGCAAGGGGAGTTGCTCACACATCATCCACGATCTAAATAACTTGTTCTAAAAGGTGTGCTACCATTAAATTTTTTTCCCCTATGTGCACGATTTTGGAAAAAAAGGGCGAAAAAAGGTGGAAACACTCCGGACCCAGCTCCATTTTTGCGGGTTCTGGGGTCGATGTTTCAGAACCCCCAGAATTCCACAGCAATTGGGAACTATCTTTTCCTATCTCCCCACTTCCCTTGCCCCCCCTTTCTTGCGTCGAACCTACCAAAGAGCAGTTGCCTTAGATTTCTCCCCGAGGGTTTGGAGCCGTATAACATACCTATTACTCTTCAGGAACTGGTGTCCACGCTTTCCATTTGCCAGCCGTTGGCACCAGGACCTGATGATATCCACATCAGTATGCTTCAACATCTCCATTCTATGGCCCTTCCTGTTCTTTTACATCTTTTCAATCTAATTAAGAAACGAGGGGTTCTCCCTCAACACTGGATATTGGCTATTGTACTACTGTTTCATAAACCGGGCACCTCTGGACTTGACATTTCTCACTATCATCCCATTGCCCTGACCAGTGTGGTCTGCAAGATGATGGAACAATTGGTGAGTAGACATCTGATGTGGTTCTTAGAGACACACAATAGCCTTTCCCCTTGCTAATATGGCTTTTGCAAAGGCCACTCTACTGTAGACCCCTTGCTCCACTTAGATATGTATATTCGAAATGCCTTTGCTAACAACCACTCTGTCCTAGCGGTCTTTTTTGATCTAGAGAAGGCATATGACACCACTTGGTGGTATAACATCCTAACCCAAGCCCACTCCTTGGGCCTCTGCAGTAATCTACCAAACTTCATTGCTGCTTTCATGTCCGAGAGACATTTTTGGGTCCGTATTGGTGCCTCGCTTTCCTCGAACTTCGTACAAGCTGAGGGAGTTCCACAAGGTTGTGTCCTCAGCATTATTCTTTTTCTCTTAGCTATAAATGACCTACCTTCCATCCTTCCTTCGCATATTTGGTCGTCACTTTATGTTGATGGACTTTGCTATAGCTTACTTTGGCGCTGACTATCGAATAGTAGCAGCCTCCCTTCAGGTTATAATAGACTGCGTCTCCCCATTGGACCACTTCTCACAGCTTTAAATTTTCTAGTACAAAAACCCAATTCATTACCTTCACTATGCATCCTCTAATTCCGGATACTCCCTTGTACTTACACGGTTCACGTATTCCGGCATGTGATACGGTTAGGTTTCTGGGCCTACTCTTTGATGGCCGGCTGATGTGGGGACCACACATTTCTTCTTTAAAGACAAGTTGCCATGGTTGGCTAAATCCCCTTAAAGTTCTTGCACATCGTTTGTGGGGAGCAGATTGTCACACTCTCCTCCATTTGCATTCCACCCTAGTCTTGTCCAAGCTGGATTGTGGTGACCAAATCTATTCTGCAGCCTCTCCCATAACTCTGTCCGAGTTAGATCCCACTCATCACCAAGGTCTCCGTCTGTGCCTTAGTGCTTTTCGTTCATCCCTTCTTGAGAGCCTCTATGCAGAAGTGATTATTCCATCCTTGTCCAGTCGCCATGATGCTCATTGCCTTTGCTATTATGTTCGATCTCATGACCTTTACAATCCTTCCATATATAGGATGGTCACTGATGTTATTAGACGTTCTTTATTAGTTCGTCGCCCCTGCTTACTCTGCCCCTTTTCTCTCCGCCTCTTGTCTTCTCTTCAGTTACCACCTTTCTATGTTCATGTAGCATCTCACTTTTCCCTGCCCCATGGGAAGTTTCAGCTGTTCGTGTCTGTTCTTCCCCACTGCCACTCTTTTTCTTGACCACTTCTGCTCTCATTCTCATGCCATCGCAGTGTACACTGATGGTTCTAAGTTTTCTGATGGCATTGAATTCGCAGCGGTGTTTTTGGAAAGTGTCGTGCGAGGACATTTATTATCCTCGGCTACCATTTTAATGGCTGAATTGTATGCCATTCTAGTAGCACTTACCCGTATAGCATCTATGCCTGTGTCACCATTTGTGGTTGTTTCAAACTCCCTTAGTGCATTACAGGCTATAAAAAAATTTGATACACCTCACCCCCTAGTTCTTCGTATCCAACTTTGGCTACACTGTATCTCTAGCAGACACAAAGATATTGTTTTTTACTGGGCCCCTGGTAATGTTGACATACAGAGCAATGAACAGGCAGACACTGCTGAACAGTCAGCAGTATATGACCTCCCAGTTTCACATAGAGGTGTTCCATTCCATTCACAGTCTATTTCGCTGAAATTGCTAACCACCTTCGCACCCGTTGGCAACAACGTTGGCCTGATCTGCTCCATAACAAACTTCATTCTATTAAACCGAGTATAGGTTTCTGGCCGTCTTCTTGTCATCAATGTCGAGGTTGGGAGACTAATCTCTCCCATCTTCACATTGGCTACACTCGTCTTACTCACGGGTATCTCATGGAGAGGCGCCCTGTTCCTCTCTGTGAGAGTTGTCAAGTTACAGTATCTGTTAGCTACATTCTGTTGGACTCTCTCCACTATCAACATGCATGCAGAATTTACCTCCAACGTCCCCTCCACTCCACTGCCTTTTCTTTACCTTCCCCTCTTGCTGATGGACCTTCCTTTAATCCAGACTCTCTCATTGACTTTTTGACAATGACTGATTTACTACACAAACTCTGACAATGACGATGGGTAGAATGAAATGGGGTAAAGCAGCTGGGATTGATGAAATAAAAATAGAAATGCTAAATGCAGGTGGGGATATAGTTCTGGAGTGGTTAGTGTTTTTATTTAATGAATGTATGGAAGAGGGTAAGGTACCTAGGGATTGGCAGAGAGCATGCACAGTTCCTTTGTATAAAGGCAAAGAAGACAACAAGAGTGTAAAATTTATAGAGGAATAAGTCTGTTGAGTATACCTGGTAAAGAGTATGGTTGTAAAATTTATACCTCTTCAAGGGGGGCTCCTTGGCGTGGTGAAGAGGCTCTTGGTCTGAGGAATTAGCCCTGTCGGTCTTCTTCCTCAGACCGAACCTAATTACCCCCCATTCTCCCCTCCCCTATCCCATCCTCCCCTTTTTCCATTCCTCCTCCTCCTCCCCACCCCTCCCTTTTGCCCTTCCTCTTTTTGGCCTTCGGGATTTCTCCCACAGGCGCGCTAGTTCCTAGGTAGGGGAAAGGACACCGGGGTCCATCCCATTCCATTGAGGTTCTTGGCGGTGGCGTAGTTTGCCGTGGAATCTGGATTGCCTAGGGATGTCCCGATCACTCTCCAGTATCCCGGAGTAGCTTTGGGTGTCTTTTGGGCGATGGGTGTATCTTGGGAAGCCACCTTTCGGATTCCGGGGGTGGTGGCCGAAGGAGGTATGCTTTGAGGCGGATACCCGGCCACCCTCTCTTTTGTCACCGGGGTTTAGCTGGGCAGGATGTGAGGTTGCTATCCCGGATTGCTGGTTTACTGGCATGAAGGGTAGGGTATGGCACGGGTTCCATGCTGCATCTCGCTACTAGCGGTGTTGAGGTCCTCTTGGTCGCGGGGGGAGATTTCCGACCCTTTCATTCCTCCTGGGAACTTTTCCTCCCCGCTCCCCCCTTTTTTATTTTTTTTTTTAATTTTTATTTTCTTTTCTTTTTTCTTTTTTTTTTCTTAAAAACAAAAAGCAAAGGAAAAACCTAACCTTTGGCAGCCTAGCCCATGAAACCACTCCCCCCCCGGGCCCCTTCTTGATAACCGCGCCCCATTCTGACCTTGTCTTGTTTTTTAGACCACTTTTCGGACATCCTGATGCCCCTGTACCTCTTGCTGGTGCTGTTTCCTCACCCCCCTTCAGGTACCGGGGCTTCGACTGACTCCTTCGATTTGTCTGAACTCCGCTCTCCTTTGACTATGTTTCCCGGCTTCTCCCTCTACGGTACGGAAATTTTTCGAATCGCCCGCCCATTTCATCCCGGACCAACCCGGTCCTACTCCTAAATGCCAACGTCAATCTCCTGATGATGCTCCTTCGTTACCTTCCCATTCTACTGGGAAAAGAAAGCCGACACGTCAACCCACTCCCTCTCCACGCTCGTTTTGGACCACACAATGGACTAAATTTCTTTACTTTAAGACCAACTTCTTCTTCTGCCTACCTTTCTGACCATAGTATTAGCAAAGCGCCCTGCGTCATGTTGGCAGAGATATTTAAATTTCACGCTCTCAAGAGCGGTACGCCCCTCGTCACTGTCCAGAAGCTACCCAAGCTCATGATCTTTCTCCCCTTTTCGAATATCGATACTACTCCTATCACTTTTGAAAAACATCTTTCTCTCAATTCCTGTAGTGGTACGTCATTCGGGCCCCATACCCATAGTCCAACAGAATTTCCAGTCATGTGGCAATGACATTTTTGAACACTGGAACTCCAGATCTCCAATCCTCAAAGAAGACACTTATGCCCTTTCCTTTGCCCGGAGGCGGAGACGTTACCCTGCAATGTGGTTTCGTTTAATTTTTGACAGCCGAGACTCCCGTCCTCTGTATATGTCGCGGGACATCGGTTACAAGTTCGAAAGGTGATCCACAACCGCAACAATGTAGAAATTGCTGGCGTTTTGGTTTCACCCACGAAATATTGCAGATCTATGGCCGAATGCCAGTCTGTGGTGCCGACGACCATTCTAATACATCTTACAGTCAACCTCCATTTGCCTTAATTATAATGAAGCTCACCCTTCGTACTCCCGCCGTTGCCAGTCTACTTAAAGGGAAGGTAAAATTTCCGTTGCCTCAAAGAGGCAGAAGGTCTCCCTTATGCTATGGCAGTTACTCATCTCCGCCCCCAAAGGGGAGACTACCCGTGTTTCTTATTCTCATGTTTCCAAACGTCCCCCCACTTCTGGGGCCCCCATCTTCTGCAGCCCCCTCTGTTGTTACCCCTCCATAGCCATACGGCATCTAATCCTTTTGTTTGTCCTTGGCTCTGACGTCCCGACTACAACTCAGTCTGTTCTCACATCTTCGCGTCCTTCCTCACAACCCCCAGTATCGACAAGACCTGTCGAAACCTTAATACCAATCGCCCCTCTACTCAGAAGTCCAAAAATCCACATTGCTAAAATCTTCTTTCCCCCTTCTTTCCTTCTTCCACCTCCACACTTTACCTTTCCAGTCTCTGTACCTAGTTTTCCCCTCTCTCTAGCTCTATTACAAGTGTGGAGATTCACCCTCCTCCTCGTACTATGCCTTCCCCCCCCTCCCCTCCCAAGTTTCTCCCTCTTCTGCCACCTCCCAGGTTTCTGCCTCTTCTGTCCCCCCCACACTTCATCTCCAGTCCCTTACACTTTTCCCCTCCCCTCTATTTTTGGTACAGTCCATTACTGTCCCATCTTACTCACCCTCCTCCTCCTATCTCCAATATGGTCTCCCATACATCTTTGAATTCAGAAACACTTGAAGCCATTTCAAAATATATTGCAGAGACTAAACCTTCAATGGACACTGATTCACTTCCTGTTCCTTCTCTTCCCTCCCCTCCATCTTCACAACCCCATTCTTCGCAACGCTCCTTTCCCTTCGCTACTTGAACATCTTCCAATTTGGCCACCACCGTTGACTTTTCTAACCCCTCTAGTCCGTAGGTGCCTTTACTACAGATTCCTGTATTTTCTTCATCGCCAATAATGGCCTATTTACAGTGGAATATCCGCGGCCTCAGGGGTAATCGGGGTGAGCTTCAGATGTTGCTTTCCAGGTTTCCCCTGTTGGTGCTTGCTTACAAGAACCAAAATTACACTCGGCTGTTTTCCAACCTATCTCAGGCTATAATTTATCGTATTCTTGGGTTTCCTTTCTCAGATGGGACCTTTAATGAAAGTGCCCTTCTACGCAATGATATTCCGTACTGTCAACTATTTGCCCATACCTCGCTGCATTACACTGCAGCCCCCGTACCCACTTGAAAAGTGGTTTACAATATGTTCTTTATATCTCCTCCTTCTCGAGCATTTTCTACCCCCAGACTTTGCCTTTCTTGTTTCATCCTTACCACACCACTTCTGTTACTTGGTGTTTTTAAATTTGCCCACCTTTTCCCTCTGGGGGGGGTCTCATTGTGACTCACGTGGCATTCAGTTGGAGGCTTTCCTCGCCTCTCACCCCCTCCATTTTTTAAAATTTACGGGTACTCCCACCCATTTTGATCCTCGTAACTCATACTCTCCCCTTGCATCGATCTATCAGTCTGCTCTTCCCCACTGCACTAACTTCACCTGGTCTGTTCTACCAGACTTACATGACAGCGATCATTTTCCGATCATTCTTACTTCTCCTTCCTATTCACCACCTTTCCGTACCCTCGCTGGCAATTTGATCGGGCAAATTGGGATTTTTACTCACACCTCACTGCTTTTAGTGAGGTTCCTTCTTCATCCTCCATTGATGAGCTCCTACACATCTTCTTGACATCAGTTTATACCGCAGCTCTCATTCTATACCCCAAACCTCAGGCAGGCATTCTCAGAAGTGCGTGCCTTGGTGGTCTCCTGCTTGTGCTCGTGCAGTACGTTTGAAACGTGCTGCATGGGGCAGGTACCGGTACAATAGAACCGCTGAGAGACTTGTTGATTTTAAGCAGAAGCGTGCGAATCGCTGCCGTGTCATCCGTGAAGCTAAACGCACTTGTTGGCGAGACTATGTTTCCACCATCACCTCTGCTTCTTCTATGAGTGCAGTCTGGAAAAAAGTGAGGAAATTGAGTGGTAAATACTCTCCTGACCCGGCCCCTGTTCTACGGGTCACTGGTTTGATGTAGCAAACCCTCTCGACGTTGCCATTGAACTGGCACACATCTGGTCCGTATTTCCGAGGGCTCCATCTATGCCCCTCGTTTCTTTCCTCAAAGCTGCCAGAGAGTTAGTACCCTGGACTTTTCTTCTCTCAGAGAAGAACAGAAATAATGTGCCTTTTACACTTCAGAACTAGAGGCAACGCTCTCAGCTTGCTGATCATCGGCAGCTGGGCCTGACGACATTCATATTTGTATGTTACAACATTTACTGGGTCAGCCCTTGTAGTCCTCTTAACACCTCTTTAATCTTATTTGGGCACAAGGAGTTCTTCCCCAGCTGTGGAAATCTGCCATTGTTCTCCCTTTCCGTTAAAACCCGGGTTTCTACAGGACATTTGCCTCCCACTATCATCCCATCGCTCTTACTAGTGCAGTTTGCAAAGTGATGGAAGTCTCGTAAATCGACGTTTAATGTGGATTTAGAGACGCACAACAGTCCCCTCCGCAAGTCAATATGGCTTTCTTAAGGGTCGTTCTACCATAGACCCCTTACTACGCTTGGATAAAGTATGTTCGTAATGCCTTTGCGAATAATCACTCAGTTATTGCCATATTTTGACCTTGAGAAGGCAAATGACACAACTTGGAGGGATAATATTTTGGCCCAGGCTCATTCCTTTGGCCTCCGAGGCAATTCTACCATCCTTCCTAAGAACTTTTTAACTGACAGACATTTCCGTGTTCGAGTCAATAATGTTTTTTCCCCGGGCTTCGTCCAAGCTGAAGGTGTCCCTCAGGGATGTGTTCTAAACACAACACTTTTTCTCCTTGCTATAAATGATTTGGCCTCTGTTCTTCCCCAATATTTGGTCATCACTCTATGTTGATGACTTCGCTATTGCTTGTGCAGGCGTGACTGTCACCTTATTGCAGTTTCTCTGCAGCATGCGGTCGACCGTGTTTCCACTTGGGCCACCACACATGTTTAAATTTTCAAGTACCAAAACTCACCAAATTTCTTTCACTAGACGCTCTGTTATCTCCGATCATCCTTTGTATCTTATGGCTCCCGTATCCCCCAACGTGATACAGTCAGGTTTCTAGGCCTTCTCTTTGACCGTCGGTTAACCTGGAAACCTCACATTACCTCTCTGAAGGGAACTTGTCACAGCCGGCTAAACCTTCTTAAAACCCTTGCTCATCTTTCTGGGGAGCTGATCGTCGAACTCTGCTTCGCCTACATTCAGCCCTCGTTTTTATCGAAACTCGATTATGGTGACCAGATTTATTCCGCAGGGCCCCTCCTGCTACTCTCTCTAGCCTTAACTCTATCCATCACCAGGCTTACGTTTGTGCCTTGGTGCTTTCGCTCTTCCCCTGTTGAGAGCCTCTATACAGAAGGGAAATGTTCCATCCTTTTCTGATCGCCGTGATGCCCATTGCCTTCGTTATATGTACGCTCTCACGATCTACACAATCCTTCCATTTATAGAATGGTCACCGATATTAGTAGACATTCTTTATTCGTTCGCCGCCCCTGTTTGCTCCGTCCCTTTTCTCTTCGCCTACATTCACTCTTGTCTTCCCTTCAAATTACCACCTTTATATGTCATGTAGCATCTCACTTTTCCTACCCCCCTGGAAGTTCCAGCTGTTCGGGTCTGTTCTTTCTCACTCCCTTGCTCGAAACTCAACTGCCTACGGTGGCTTCCCGCTCTCTTTTCTTGATCACTTCCACTCCCATTCTCATGCCACCGCTGTGTACACAGATGGCTCTAAGTCTTCAGACGGCGTCGGATTTGCAGCAGTGTTTCCGGACAGCGTCGTACGGGGGGGATTTAACTACTTCAGCTAGCATTTTTACTGCTGAACTGTATGCCATTCTTGCAGCACTTATTCGTATCGCATCTATGCCCCGTGTCATCATTTGTAGTAGTCCAGACTCCCTTAGTGCTCTACAGGCTTACAAAATTTGATACATCTCATCCCTAGTTCTCCGTATCCAACTTTGGCTACGCCGTATCTCTACCAAACATAAAGATATTGTTTTTTGTTGGGTCCCTGGTCATGTCGACGTAAAAGGGCAATGAACAGCAGACACTGCTGCGCGGTCAGCAGTACATGACCTACCAATTTCCTATCGAGGTGTTCCCTTTCTGGACTATTTTGCTGCAATAGCTTACCCACCTTCGCACCCTTGGCAACAACGTTGGTCAACTCTGCTCGGTAAAAAACTTCATTCTATTAAACCGAGCATAGGTTACTGGCCGTCTTCTTGTCATCAGTGCCGAGGTTGGGGACCACTCTCTCCCGCCTTCGCATTTGGCCACACTCGTCTTATCATGGGGATCTCATGGAGAGGCAACCCGTTCCTCTCTGTGAGCAGTGTCAAGTTCCAGTATCGATTAGCCACATTCTGTTAGACTGCCCTCTCTATCAACGAGCACGCCGAATTTACCTCCAACGTCGTCTTCGTTCTACTACCTCTCTTTACCTTCCCTTCTTGCTGATGGACCCTCCTTTAATCCTGACTCTCTCATTGACTTCTTGACAACGACTGATTTACTCCACAAACTCTGATGATTCTTTTCGCACTCCCCTCAGCCCTTTCTAGTTCAGTCTCTTGCTGCCCTTTACCCTTTCACCATCCACTACCCCGCTGTTATCCGTAACCTATTACTCATCCATCTCCCTTTTGCCACCTGATGCCCTCGCTTCCTTCCTGCCCTGCAGCGCTGTATAGTCCTTGTGGCTTAGCGCTTCTTTTTGATTATAATAATAATAATCTCCTGCCTTAGCATTGGCCACACTCATCTTACTCATGGGTATCTCATGGAGAGGCACCCTGTTCCTCTCTGTGAGCAGTGTCAAGTTCCAGTATCGATTAGCCACATTCTGTTAGACTGCCCTCTCTATCAACGAGCACGCAGAATTTACCTCCAACGTCGTCTTCGTTCTACTACTCTCTCTTTACCTTCCCTTCTTGCTGATGGACCCTCCTTTAATCCTGACTCTCTCGTTGACTTCTTAACAACGACTGATTTACTCCACAAACTCTGATGATACTTTTTGCACTCCCCTCAGCCCTTTCTAGTTCAGTCTCTTGCTGCCCTTTACCCTTTCACCATCCACTTACCCGCTGTTATCCGTAACCTATTACTCATCCATCTCCCTTTTGCCACCTGATGCCCTCGCTTCCTTCCTGCCCTGCAGCGCTGTATAGTCCTTGTGGCTTAGCGCTTCTTTTTGATTAATAATAATGTGAAAAATGAGGTAAATCATGGAACTGATGAGGGGAAAAAGGTGAGTGGTGCACTTAGGAGTTTGAGGAGACAAATAACTTTATCCATGAAAGCAAAGAGGGGAATGTATGAGAGTATAGTTATACCAATGCTCTTGTATGGGTGTGAGGCATGGGTTGTGAATGTTGCAACAAGGAGAAGGCTGGAGGCAGTGATGTTATGTCTGAGGGCCAATGTGTGGTGTGAATATTATGCAGAGAATCCATATTTTTAAGATTAGGAGGATGGTTTAGGGATTACCAAAAAAATTATCCGTGGCTGAGGATGGGTTGAGATGGTTTAGACATGCAGAGAGGCTGGAATGAAATAGAATGACTTTGAGAGTATATAAATCTGTAAGTAAAGGAAAGGCAGGGTAGGAGTCTGCCTTTGGAAAGGTTGGAAGGGGTAAAGGAGGGTTTTTTTGTGCGAAGGGCTTGGATTTCCAACGAGCGTGCTTGTGTTATATAGGAGCAAATGGAGACAAAGGTTTTCAGGACATGCCATGCTGTTGGAGTGTAAGCAAGGTAACATTTATGGGATTCAGGGAAACCAGCAGCCGGACTTTATTCCGGGATGGAAGTACAGTGTTTGGGCCCCTGAAGGAGGGTGCACTATGCAGTTTTAAACTATG